>JAHRHZ010000086.1:9191578-9226209 GCA_024137785.1 Ginglymostoma cirratum | reverse complement strand
TAAGGGGTTAGTGTTAGGATCAGGATTAGGGTTAAGGTTAAGGTTCGGGTTAGGGCCAGGGTTCGGATTAGGTTTAGGATGTTGCATCAAGGTCAAAGATCAGACATGATGTCTTTGACTGGCAGGGCAAGCTCAATGAGATAAGTGGCCTACTCCTGCTCCGCTCTACCGAAACAAGCCTCACTGAAACAGATGATCTGATTTTGTCATTGCAATGCTGTTTGCCATGTACAAATTGTCTGTCACATTTTCTACTGTGCAACACTGAGTCTGCTTCAGAAGAGAGCTACATTCTTGGCTCCGGGGTCCCCTGACATTGTGAAGGATAGTTTTTAAAGGTAAGTTATATAGTGTCTTATGGCATAATGGTAGTGTCCCTACCTCTAGCCTAGAACGTTCAGTGTCAATTCCCATCTGCCCTGAAGGTGTGTCATAAATAAACTTGATTAAAAATGATTATAAATACATGTTTTCTCATACTAATGGAAACTCCTTCGCCTTTCCTTACTCCTCATGACATATTTGTAAATGTCATTTTGTTTAATGCTGTCCTGGACATGGAGCTGTCATTATAATTGACTGCCAGTTATAGAAAATGCCCAAATGAAAGCAAAATGCTGCAGACACTGGAAATCTGGAACAAGCACAGAAAGTGCTGGAGAAACTGAGCAGATTCTGGCAGCGTCAGTGGAGAGAGAGAGAGAGAAACAGAGTTGATGTTTTGCATCCAATGATGTTTCTTTGGAAAATTGGCCACTTTTTCCAGAAGGGCCACTGACCAAACAATGTCAGTGTAAAGTCAGAGTAGCTTATTGAAAATATACCCTGCCAACCTTCGACCCTAAGAGGCCAAATCAATTTACATTATAGTTTCAAAGTTGCATCCTTGCTCTCAAGTCCTCACCCTTCCCTAACTGTAGTCTACTCCAGCCCAACAGGACATCGATCGCAGAACAGTACAGTACAGGAACGGGTCTCGTGGTCATGATGTTATGCTAAACTAATCCCTTTTGCCTGCCCTTTGTCCATATCCCTCCATTCCTTGCATACTCGTGTGCTTATCTAAAAGCCCCTTAAACGCCCCTAACAAGCCTCCAGGATCACTAGCCCCTGTGCTTCTGACCTCTTGTACATCGTCAATTTCAATCAGTCTGTAGTTGGTGGATGTGCTTTCAGCTACCTCCACTGCACATTCTGGAAATTGCTCCCCCAGTGCCTCTGAATCTCTCCTCCATTAAGCTTTCATTAACATTTAGCTTTCCAGTCAGTCTCTTGACCACCAGCCCTAGTATCTACTTACATGGCCCATCTTTGCTTGATACATGAAGTGAGTTCTGTTATGTTTTTAGATTCTAGCCTGTGGTCCGAGAGGCCAAAACAGTTCCTCGCTTTACTGCCTTATCTGTTCCTCTTGATCTCTGGAAAACATTGTTCAAACTGCCCATTAAACTTCTGCATTCCAGGGCCTGCAAATCCAGTTGGTTCAATCCTGACTAGAAGTTTAACTTGTGAAATTCATGTTGAGTCAGTCCAGCACTGGTCAGTACGTCCTTCCCAAAGCCTGATGTCCAGAACTGCTCACAATGCAAATACAAGTCGTTTTACTTGTGCGAATAGAGTTTCTCTCAGCCATTCAAGAAACTTCAATCCATTTCTCCATGGTTGCCAAGTTACCGCATAGGGAACTCAGCTTTTCATTATCTACCCTCTTGAAACATTTCATCATTTCATAAACCTGATGTGGTTTGTCAGAATATGAATCTTTTATTTGTTATTTTATAATTTCACATGATGTGGGGGTCTCTGGTTAGGCCATCATTTATTGCCCATTCCTTGCTGAATGTGGTGGGAGCCGCCTTCTGGAACTTCTGCTCCTTGAGTTGTAGAGGCAGCCATAGTGCTGTTAAGGGAGGAACATCCTGAACTTTGACTTTGCAACAGTGCGACAGGCCACACTGGGATATAGTTCCAAATCAGTATGGTGTGTGCCTTGGAAGGGAACTTGCAGGCATTGATGGTCTCATACAAATTAGCAACAGGAGTAGGCCACTCAGCCCTTGGGCCTGCTTTGCCATTCAATGGGATTGCAACTGATCTGATTTCTCCAGATTCCCACCTACCTGCAATAACCTTTCTCCCCTTTGCTTATCAGGAATCTATCTACTTCTGCCTTAAAAACACGCAAAGACTCTACTGCCACCTCCTTTTGAGGATGAGGGTTCCAAAGATCCATCACCCTTTGTGAGAGAAAAAAAAGTCATCTCACTTATAAATGGGCAACTAAGGGCCTTCTAGCAGTGACCACCCCCACCACCACCAGTTCCAGTTCCAGAATGTCCCAAAAGAGGAAACATCCTCTCCAAACGTCCCCTGTCAAGCAATACGCACCTGCTGGTTCTTGGTGGTCGAAGTCGTAGGCTTGGAAAGTGCTGTCAAAGGAGTTTTTTTGTGAGTTGCTACAGTGCAATGTGCAATGGTACACACTGCAGCCACTGAGCGTTGCTGATGGAGGCGGTTGGTGTCAATACTGGAAAGCATGGAATAAGGAGCATTCTGAAATGATTAAGGAGAAAACATTGAATCAGAGGAATTTAACCTCACTGGCAGCTTCAGAGAGACAACAAAACGGACATCATCTCCAGGCTAAGGATCATGTTGTCAGTGATGCCCTTTGGCTTGTGTTTTTACATCACAAAGCAACCCTCAACCGTCAACACTCTTCACTGTCTCCAACAGGTTGAGTCATCCTTGTATTATAAAGACAATGACTGACTCACCTGTACGAGAAAGCTGCCTACATTTGGAGCCGACTTCTCTGTTAAAAGTTCCTTTATAGGCCCTGAGCATTATTTAAATGGAGGAAGATTTCAGAACTCTAAGGCACAGAGGGATCTGGGTGTTCTGGTACCTGAATCACAAAGGGTTAGGATGAATCGATGAGGAATACAAATGAAATAGTGTGATTTACTGCAAGGCGAATGGAATATAAAAGTAGGGATGCTTTGCTACAGTTGTACAGAGCATTGGTGAGGCCACATCTAGAATAATGGGGACAGTTTTGATCTCCTTATCTAAGAAAGGATATAAGTGCAATAGAAGCAGTTCAGAGAAGGTTGACTCAGTTGATACCAGGGATAGAAGCCGTTGTCTTAGATGGAGAGATTAGACAGACAGGGACAAAAACAAAGTTGCTGGAAAAGCTCAGCAAGCCTGGCAGCATCTGTGAATGAAAAAGCAGAGTTAACGTTTCGGGTACAGTGACCTTCCTCAGAACTCTGTTCCTCAGAACTGGACCCGAAACGTTAACTCTGTTTTTAAGTTCTGAGGAAGGGTCACCGGAGCCGAAACGTTAAGTCTGTTTTTTCCTTCACAGATGCTGCTAGACCTGCTGAGCTTTTCCAGCAACTTTGTTTTTGTGCCTGATTTACAGCATCCGCAGTTCTTTCGGTTTTTATTTAGACAGACAGGGTTTGTTTCCATGGCTGTTTTGAAGAATGACAGGTGATCCCATTGAAACGTCTAAGATCCTGAGAGGACTTGACAGGTTGAATGCTGCACTCCTTGTGGTATTCAGTTTAAAAATTAGGGATGTAAGGGATTTAAGGCAGTGACGATGGGGAGTCTTTTCTTCTCTACGAAAAATCAAGAGTCTTTGGAACATTCTACCCCAGCCAGTGGCAGAGTGGGTAGCTGGAATACATCAGTGAGGCAATGGTTATTGGGAGTAAGTGTGGATCTGGATTTGAGGACACAATAAGATCAGCCATTATTGGATGGTGACATGGATTAGATGGGCTGAAAGGCAAACTCCTGCTTGTGGTTTGTATGCTTGTATGAACACACCTCATCTTTAAAGCCAGCTTGGTTACATATTCCTCCAAAATGGGTAGTCAAGCAGGGATGACCTCAGAACATAAGAATTATCCTCTCAATGCAATCATGGCTGATCTCATCTCAGCTTCAACTCCACTTTCCTGCCAGCTCTCCATAATCCTTCAACCCATTACAATTAAAATGTCCACCTCCACGTTAAATCTATTCATTGTCCTGACATCCACCACACTCTGGAGTAGTGAATTTCACGGATTCATAGCCTTTGAGAGAAATAATTTATCCTCATATCCGTTTTAAATCTACCGCCACTTAGCCTGAAACTATGACCTCTCAATATAGATTGCCCCAAATGAGGAAACCTCACCTCTACATCCACTTTGTCAATCCCCCTTTAGCTATCTCTGGGTGGCTCAGTGGTTAGCACTGCTGCCTCCCAGGGCCAGGGACTCAGGTTCGATTCCAGCCTCGGGTGACTGTCTTGCATGGGTTTGTATGCTCTCCCTGTGTCTGTGCGGGTTTGCTCTGGTCTCCTCCCACAGTTCAAGGATGTGCAGGTCATGGTGACTTGGCCATGCTAAATTGCCAATCATGTGCAAGTTAGACGGATTGGCCGTGCTGAAATTGTCTCATAAAGTGCAGATTAGGGGTAAATATAAAGTGTGAGTGTGGGGGTCATGATGGGATGCCCTCCCGAGGGTTAGTTCAGATTCGATGGGCTAAATGGCCTCTATCCACACTGTAAGGACTCAATGTTATATACCTCAATTAGATCTCCTCCCATCCTTCTCTCTAGTATCAGTCTAAACTGCTCAATCGCTCCTCTTCAGATAAGCCTTTCATCTCTGGAATGAACCTAGTTAACTTTCTCAGATTTGCCTCCAATGTGATTACATTCTTCCTCAAGTGAACAGCCCTGAAGACAATGAGATGGGGATGGGGTGAGGAAGGAGGTTGGGTCATTGAATAGGATTAAGAGAGGGGCAGGAAGAGAATAGGGTGCAGAGTAAGCAATAAGGTGTGACTTGGAGGGAGAAGAGCTGCAGGTTCACATTATTTAATATGCTATTTTGAATGTCTGACTTAACTGCTATTCCATGTGCTTTGTGCAGTGAGGTAGTGTTATATTCGTGATTACTTCAGTGACATAACGTGCAAGCTGAAAAGTAACAAAATCCGTCAGATGGATTTCTCCCTGAAATTGGCAGCAGTCCAACATGATGCCGAGATTACAGGAAGTTCGCCTGTTGTGCCATTCTGGAAATAACTCAGCCTCTATATAAAGAAGTGATCTATTGGGGTTATATCATAAAGCAAGGACACACGCCCAGTGCTTGTTGCGCAGCCTGACCTGCTAACTACCAGTTCTACCCACCCTCTAGCTGCCTTGGAATTGGCAATGAACCCTCAGCAGTCAGCAGTCTATGTAGTGAAGCCATAGCCACAATGCAGTGAAGAAGGGAGATCCAGGATTTTGAGCTAATGAAGGAGTGGTCAATGTATATCCAAGTCAGGATGTTGCGTAACTGGGAACAGGCGTTGTGTGGATGGGGGTGGAAGTGGGTGAGGGGGAGGGGATGACGAGTGGTGAGAGTTATCATTCCCATACTCTTCTGCCTTTGTCCAAAGGATTGATCCCAGCCTTGCCTGTATGGAGTTTGCGCATTCTCCCTGCATGGGTTTCCTCTGGGTGCTCCGGTTTCCTCCCACAGTCCAAATCTGTGCAGGGTAGGGTGGACTGGCCATACTGAAATTGTCTCGTAATGTGAAGATTGGAGGGATTAAACATGGTAAAAGCATGGTGCAGGGAACCAGGTCTGGGTGGGATGACCTTCCAAGAGTTGGTGCAGGTGGTGATGAGTCTGTGGGGCAGCAGTCCCAACTTTGTCTCCTGTACCCAGCTGTTGGCGACATTCTGAAGAAGGGTCGCTGGACCCAAAATGTTAACTCTCTTTGCAGATGCTGCCAGACCTGCTGTGTTTCTCCAGCTGTTTCAGACCTCCAGCACTCACCATTTCTCAGTTGCTTTCTTGCCAGAGGGTCATTTTGCAGAGTTGACTGAGACAAGAGTGTCTTTATCATCTTCTGACTCACGGCCCAGTGACTGTGATAGTTCAATCCTCTGTAGCAGTTTGTCTGAGGGACTCAGGGGGCTCACTTCAAGGAACAATTAACAATCAACTGCGCAGGTATTGGAATGGAGTCACATTGGTTAGCACTGCTGCCTCTAAGCACCAGGGAGCTGGGCACAATTCCAGCCTAGGGTGACTGTCTGTGTGGTGTTTGCATGTTCTCCATATGTGTCTGTGTGGGTTTTCCCGGGGTGCTCTGGTTTCATCCCACAGTCCAAAGATGTGCAGGCTAGATGGTCTGGCCATGCTAAATTGTCCATGGGAATTGCATGGTTACAGGGATGGGAGTGGGATGTTCTTTGGAAGATTAGTGTGCACTTGATGAGCCAAATGGCCTGCTTCCACACTGTGGGGATTCAATGCCCAGGCCAGTCTGGGTAAAGGCAATGAGCTTTCTTTTCAGATGCACAACAGTAAAACCAGTTTGGGTTTTTCTTTCAATGAGCCAGCTTCAAGATCATTGACATCCAGCTCAGATTCTTCCTTTCCTAAGTCATGCCAAAGCCTTGGGTCCAATCCCAGTAGCAACTGTGGATTGAAGGTCCTGTCTCCTCACCTTTCCCCAGGCTTGGAGATTGGTGTACTTCACACTGTAGAACCAATTGTCTCCCTCTGGCAGAGAGAAAGAGAGGGGTGGGGTGGTGGTGGGGTGGGGGTTGGTGGTGGTGGTGAGGCGGATGGGGTTTAGAGAGAGAGAGAGACTTTGTGAGCCACTGCTATTGAATTAAGTGAATTCAAGATCCCAGAGAGCCAGGGTGGATTTCGAACCTGTGTCCTCTAAATGACTAATCCTGGAATACGTCTACAGTCATGGAGCAAGGAGCTGAATGGATAGCAAGCTCCCTACAAAACAGGAAAGAGCAAGTGAAGGTTAAACAAAGACAGAAATTTCTGGAGAAACGCAACATATCTGGCAGCATCTCTGGAGAGACATAGAAACAGAGTTAACATTTCGAGCCCATTGACCTTTCTTCAAAACTGATGTTTGCTAGGAAAGGGTTGGTATGTGTGCTGAAATCAAGGGGTTAGGAGTGAGTTGATAGGCTGAGATGGAGCCCAGAGAGAGGGAATGAGAGATAGGTAGATAAAGGGATGGATGATCGTAAGGCAGGGTGGTAGGAAAGGTGATAATGGGGACCATGAGTAGGTGAAAATGGGTTGACTGTACTCATAGCAGCCTGTGTCATGATAGAGATAATAGGTACTGCAGATGCTGGAGAATCCGAGATAACAAGGTGTAGAGCTGGATGAACACAGCAGGCCAAGCAGCATCATAGGAGCAGGAAAGCTTGACGTTTCGGGCCTAGACCCTTCATCAGAAAAATCATTCCATGACTTAGGAAAGGAAGAATCTGAGTTGGATGTCAATGATCTTGAAGCTGGCTCATTGAAAGAAAAACCCAAACTGGTTTTACTGTTGTGCATCTGAAAAGAAAGCTCCTTGTCTTTACCCAGACTGGCCTGAGCATTGAATCCCCACAGTGTGGAAGCAGGCCATTTGGCTCATCAAGTGCACACTAACCTTCCAAAGAACATCCCACCCCCATCCCTGTAACCATACAATTCCCATGGACAATTTAGCATGGCCAGACCATCTAGCCTGCACATCTTTGGACTGTGGGATGAAACCAGAGCACCCCAGGAAAACCCACACAGACACATATGGAGAACATGCAAACTCCACACAGACAGTCACCCGAGGCTGATGAAGGGTCCAGGCCCAAAACGTCAAGCTTTCCTGCTCCTATGATGCTGCTTGGCCTGCTGTGTTCATCCAGCTCCACACCTTGTTATCTCTGTGTCATGATAGAGCCTGGGGTGTTGTGGGGGAGGGTGGGGGTAGAGGAAATGGAAGACGGCTCAGTGGTTAGCACTGCTGCCTCACAGTACCAGGGACCCGGGTTCCATTCTAGCCTCAAGTGACTGTCTCTGTGTAGAGTTTGCACATTCTCCCTGTGCCTGTGTGGGTTTCCTCCAGGTGCTCTGATTTCCTCCCACAGTCCAAAGATCTGCAGGTGAGGGTGGATTGGCCATGCTAAATTGCCCCTAGTACCCAGGGATATTTAGGTTAGGTGGGTTAGACTTGGGAAATTAGGGGAATGGGTCTGGGTGGGATGTTCTTCAGAGGGGTGGTGTGGACTTGTTGGGCCAAATGGACTGTTTCTACACTGTAGGGATTCTATGATCTAAGGCATTCCAGCTGTAAAATTATTGAACATGGCATTGAGCCCTGAAGGCTACAGAGTTCCCAGAGGAAAATAAGATGCTGTTCTTCCAGCTTGCACTGAGCTTTACTGGAGCACTGCAGCAAGTCTGAGACAGAGATGTTGACCAGGGAACAAGGTGGTGTGTCCAAGTGGAAGGTCAGGGTCATTTTTTGCTGACAGAAAGTAGGCATTCCTAAGATTAAAAATAGTTACTAAGACTGACGAAATGTAGAAAATTGACATTTAACATGGATCAAGACTGGGCATGGAGGGTAGTTACAGCAAATTATAGATTGGGTTTTGGGTGCCCCCACTGGGCATATTTTCAGAAGTGGGGAGGTACAGGAAATATGCTGGGTGCCCAGCCAAACAGGTTCACCCCCATCTGGGAGCTTAACCCCCACTCTGATGGGAAGAGAGCTCAAACCAGAAGCACACGCCATATTAAGGCAAGTAATTAAGGGTCCAAAGAGGCTGTTACCAGTTAAGTTTGCACTGGTATTATGTTGCTCACACCATAACAAGGTTGGTAAGGGCAGATGGCTGACTGTGGGTGTCCCGTTTCTCAGTGCAAAACACGGAGTAGAAGGGCATCCTATATTTTGGGTGGGGGGGGCCACTGTTTGAACATTAGGAGCACCCTCAGTACAATAGGGCCTTGATCCCATTCCTTCATCCCCGCCTGGTCTTTAAATCCCATCCCTCCACCCTTTTCCTAAGAAGTTCCAACTCAGCCCACCCCAATGCCCCTGACTTACCCAGGTCTGGAGTCAATAGGGGCTTGCATCCTGTGCCAGCATTGCCCACGACTGGTGCTACTGGGGCAGCTGGAGCTGAGGAAGTTCCCCACTGAGGGTCAGAAGTCACATTAATTGCCCCTGCCTGCAGCCTGTTACGGCAGCACGGCAGGATTCTCTGCAATCTGTCGTCCGGCTGTCAACTTTCCACCTGGGCGAGCCAGCAACCTATCCCCCATAGTAACGTTCCTCCCACAATAACCTGCCCACAAGAAATCCTGCTGGTATAACACAGAGACAGACGGCCTATTCAAATCAACCTTCCCACCTCTGCATTCGCAACGCTGTAAAATTCAAACCATGAAAGACCATCAAAATTGACCCCAACCATCCCTAACCAGACTTCCTGAATAACCAATAACAGACTGTGTGAACAATCAATTCTGGACTAGTTTGTAACTTAAACAAAAGAATTAGCAATTTATTAACAATATGTTAACTTATCAAAGCAATATTCAACAACAAAATAATGTCATTCACAAACTCTTACAGAAATTGCTGGAAAAGCTCAGCAGGTCTGGCAGCATTTGTAGAAAGAAATCAGAGTTAATGTTTCAGGTCGAGTGATC
Organism: Ginglymostoma cirratum; assembly: GCA_024137785.1. Classification (NCBI taxonomy): domain Eukaryota; kingdom Metazoa; phylum Chordata; class Chondrichthyes; order Orectolobiformes; family Ginglymostomatidae; genus Ginglymostoma; species Ginglymostoma cirratum. The sequence goes on along the minus strand of JAHRHZ010000086.1, from coordinate 9,216,673 downwards.
CTTCCTCAGAACTCAAAGTAATCTTATTGGTAATTATAATCTAAACTCAAATAGCCTTATTTTTTTTAGCCCCATTCACACAAAGACAGACAGACAAACATAATTAAGGGATAAATTAAGGAAAAACAAAACCAGATTACTTCGAGATACAAAGAACAGCCGATGCTGAAGTCAGAGATAACACAGTATGAATCTGGAGGAACACAGCAGGCCAGGCAGCATCAGATGAGCAGGAACGCTGACGTTTCAGGTCGGGACCCTTCTTCAGAAATGGGGCTTTTCCACAGTTTTCACAATGCATTGTTCCACAGGAATATATGATTGCTTCTTAAATGATTTTCTGAAGATGTTGGTCAGGGCCACCATTTCGGTTCACTCTGAGGAAGTCAGTGATACGTACATATATGCCCTGATAGTTTCTATTCTCTGGATTTCCAACAGTTGATAATGGGAGGTTAGGGAAGGAGCTTTCAAACCTTCATGCTGTAGCATCAACAGACAAACTGCTTCTCCCAGCCACCCAGTTCAAAACTTTGACTCTCTTCCCTCTGCTTGACCATAATCTTCCCTTCCAGACTTTCTGGCACCAGGTTCCAGGCACTAACCTCATTAGTGGCCAAACATCTGCTAACAAATTAAGCATGCTGCTCTCATACCAACACCCCACCTCTCCCTTGGTGTTGAAGAATCAATGGAATCCTTTCAGTCAAGAACCAACATGCAGTAGACTTTCAGGCCTGGCTTCACAAATAAACAACAGCTTGTTTGGGTTATTTTCTCCTGTCTTCAACAAAAGCTGCAGCTCACAGTCCAGAGGTCACCTTCAGCTCACAGTTGTCAGTCCACAACTGCAATCCAGAATTGATCAAAGAAAAAAATTTTAAAAAATGAAAAATCAGTGAGGCTTCTAACACAGCAGAATGGATTTACAGCTGATAAATCGACTTCAATGAGTGACGATGCATTTCGGCAGAAAGAACAAGTAGACCATCAACTCCCTGGAAAATAGGTGTCTAAAGGAAGTGGAAAAGCAAAGGGATCTGCAAAATGCACAGTAATATTACAAACAACAACACAGGTTGTGAAAATCATGAAGAAAAGCCTAAGAAACACTGGAGCTCATTGCGAGAGGAATGGCATTGGCAGAGAAGTTACTGTAAACTTGATTCTTGGTTAGACCTCATTAGTTAGAAACATAGAAAATAGGAGCAGGAGTAGGCCATTCAGCCCTTCAAGCCTGCACCACCATTCAATATGATCATGGCTGATCATGCAATCTCATATCCCACTCCCACTTTCTCCCCATATCCCTTGATCCCTTTAGCTGCAACAGCCATGTCTAGCTCCCTCTTGAATATATCTAATGAACTGGCCCCAACAGCTTCCTGTGGGAGAGAATTCCACAGGTTCACAACTATCTGAGTGAAGAAATTCTTCCTCATCTCAGTCCTAAATGGCTTGCCCCTTATTTTTAGACTGTGACCCTAGTTCTGGACTTCCCCAACATCGGGAGCATTCTTCCAACACCTAGCCTGTTCAGTCCCATCAGAGTTTTATATGCTTCTATGAGATTCCTCCCCTCATTCTTCTAAATTCCAGCGAGTAAAGCCTAGTCGATCCAGTCTTTCTTCATATATCAGTCCTGCCATCCTAGGAATCAGTCTGGTGAACCTTCACTGAACTTCCTCAACAGCAAGAATGTCCTTCCTCAGACTGGGAGACCAAAACTGCACACAGTACTCAAGGTGTGGCCTCATCAAGGCCCTGTTTAACTGCAACAAGTTGGTCAGTTCTAGTCTCCACACTACAAGAAGAACAATGGAATCATTACTGAAGGTGCAAGCCAATTGATTTACTGGAGTGATAATTGAAGTTCAGGTTGGACTCCAGAGGATTATAATGTTGGAGCTGTTTTACTCTCAAAAACAGAAGGTTAAGTGGTGACTGGGTAAGGGACTTTTGGATTATGAAAGGGATTGATTGGATACTTGTTGATCGGATGTTTCCATTTCAGGGTGAGACTGGAAACTGGGAAGAGGCCTTAAATAAAAAGTAGTCACCGGTAAATCCAATTGGGATTCCAGGAGAAACTTCTTGTGGGTGTCTACCCAGTTTGGTGGAAAAGGAACCTGAGAAGTGGGATTAGAATGGCAGCTAGAATATTCAGCCAATGCAGATACGAGGGGCTGAAGGGCCTCTTTCTGTGCTGAATAATTTTTACGTTCTATTTTCTGCAGTTCTTTACCCAGAGAGGTATTCCAGCCTGGGATCTTGCCCCCAGAGAGAGCAGCTGCAGTGACTAGCTCAGGGCTTTTGACCAGAAATAAGAGGAGAAGATCATTCAGCCCATTGAATGTGCTGCACCATTCAATACGCTGAAGGCCAGTCCCCGGCCTGTTTCCCATAACCCTCAACTCCCTTGTCCGTCAAAGATCTGTCCAACTTAGCCCTGAATATACTAAATGACCCAGCCTCCAGTGCTCTCTGGGGGAGAAAATTCCAAAGATTAGTAGCCTTCCAACAGAGAAAATTCCACCAACCCTTCCTTTGTGTCAAGGGAGAGGCCTCTTAAGTTGAAACTGTGCTCCCCATTCCCGCCGTGGGTCCCAGATTCCCACACAATCCCAAACATATTCAGGTAGAGTTTGATCCAAACCATGACTAACAAAGGCATCAACAGGTATATGGAGTTGAGATCAGCCAAAGCCTTATTTAACAGTGGGATAGGTTTGATGGGCCAAATGGCCTACTCTTGCTCCCAATTTGAATGTTTGAGGGGAAGCATCCTGTCTGTATTTACCCTCTGTAGTGTCATGCATTTCAATGAGGTTACCTTTCAGTCTTCTAAACAGCAATGAATACGTATAATATATTGCCAAAAACCTGAGGGAGAACATCTATTCTGATGGTGTTGGATCGAAAGAGCAGGAGGAGGCACATGTGACACTAATAATATAGATTGGTTGTATCAAAAATCCTGTTCCTGTGCTGCGTAATGTTCTGATACGTAATCACCACAAAGTGACATACACTGGCGAGATGCTGTTTACATTTCCTGCAGCGAGAGAAGACAGCTAAGGGCAGTTGTGGGGTAGATACATTCTCAGTGTTGATTCTGAGGAGAGATCACATAAACTAGGCTAGTATTCCCGTGCGTACAGACAGGGGTGACTGGATTAAGGCTTTTGAAATGTAGTTGCTGGGACAATAAGTAAGGGGAGCCTCCACTTCAACATCAAAGCCAGAGAGGAAGCTAGGGAGGACGCCTTCTGGTAAAGTGTGGTGGATGTCTGTAGCCTATTACTGCAGGATGCAGTAGATACCAGCTCAGTGATTCTGAAGTTAATGCGTCTTTTGCTTATCAAGGTCATGGACAGGATGAAGGTCCAAGGCAGGTAGATGGAGTTAGAATGCAGGTCAGCCACACTCTCACCAAATGAAGTAGCTGGCTCAATGGGCTGAACAGCCTCTTCTTATTCATATAAGCCACTCAGCAGCAGGATAGAGAGCCCTGGTCAAGATTCCTGCTCCACAACCTGAGGCAACCATTCACAGCCCATTGGGAGAAGGTTTCTGACGGAGTGCAAGGGTCACTCCTTGGAGGATGGGGTCTGGAGCCCACTGCCTAAAAAAGTCGTTGAGGTAGAAGCCAGCAAGGGTATTTGAAAATAAATGTGGATTTGTGGTGCCTACAGGGCTGGAAAGTGGCCAGTTTACGCACAATGAACCAAACGATCTCCTTCTCATGATGGTCCAAATGGCTATGCTGTTCTATGCTACATGCTTCAATGATTCTACCATTTGAACTAAAAGTTACTATCTAAACTTATTTCTGTGTGTGGAAGGAACTCTTTAGAATTTGTAAGTGACGTTGCTCATTCTACATTGGAAGAAGGTATTAAATGGTATGTGCAATAGTGTCCTATTTTGTTTCTAAGAGCTGTGTGTAACTAGTGAATGTCCTTAAGGTGCTCGACTGGTCAGCCATGAGGTCAATCCAAGATTTTCAACTGCTGTTGGGTTCTGGTTTTATCCTTCCACCCACTGCCCACACCTGAGGCTTTCCTTCTGGGTGGGCTGGGAGATGGGGAGATACTGGCTTGCACACACACACATCCACGCACGCATACAGACACACACACACACACACACACACACAGACACACACATGGACACATGCACACACTAACACACACACGCACACATACACACGCACTCACACATGCACATACTCACATATATATGCACACACACAATCTCATACACCCATACACATGCATACATGTATGCACTCACACACACTCTCACCACACTCACCCAAAAACACGCACACATGCACATATATACACACACTCACATATACACATATGCACACTCAAACATACACACGCATGCACACACTCACATGCATGCACGCGCACACAGACACACACACACAATCACACACTCACACAAATACACTTACACATACAACAGACACTTGCACACCGAACACAGACTCACTCATACACACGCATCTTCACATATACAACTAACACACACAGTAGATACATACACACACAACAGATACACACCTGCACATGCACATATACTCACAATCACACAGATAGGTTTACACACATATGTTCACACTCACACAGACACGCACAGACACACTCGTACCCACACGCACTTTCACTGACACACACACAGGCTTTCACTGATAAAGACACACACACAACAGATATAGACATACATATACTCACGTTCACACTCACAGACACACACATTCACACTAACACAGTCTCTCTCACATGCACAACCATTCGCACATTCACACATTTTCACTCACACACACATGCACACACGCAGACGTTGCGCAGAAAATGCCACTCTAAATTTAATATTCCAAAACAAAATCGAGAGAGAGGATACTCCCACCTCAAAGCTTCATTAGTGTTGTGTTAATTCTGTTGTTAAGATGAAGAATAAAAAAATTACAGTGGTATTGATTGAACAAGTGCCTTGAGTACATATAAAGGGGGACTGCTGAGACACTGGGTTGGGTGGATCAATAGGAAGCAGGCATTTGTAATGTTGCATCATGTAAATAAAGTAAATGTCAAGAAAGGCATTTGCATCTAGTTTCATACATCTGGCTTGGAATCCAATCATCATGCCACTGGAGTCTTACTGCTGCTTCCAACCTCCTGACTTGAGAGCCCATTCACTGCCCTGAACTGGATGTCAGGCACAATCCCCATTCCCTGACCACTGGTTGGCTGCAGGAGTCGAAAATCACGTGGAGTGATTGTTTCGCACACTTCTGACAGCCACTTGAGCCCAGTGATTGAGTACAGAGAATGGCCAGCCCTAAATTAATAAATCCTCTTTAAACTCTTTCCTGTTCCATTAGAGGGCATTCTCGGTTGCTTAGAAAGTTTCTCTAGTTGAGTAGGAGATGTCTGTTTTTTGTTTCTTTTCTTTATATTTCAATAAAATATAGTTCACAATAAGTTGGCCATGAGATTGTGTGAAGGTAATGTCACTGTAGTCCTAGCAGAGCGTAGGGCTGCTCTCTTATGAGAGAGAGATGACTGGTCCTGGTTTAACCTGAGGGTCACCGTACCTGAGGCAAGCAAAGATGTTGAGAAGGAGAGTCCTTGACTGTAACCTTAGCTGGCGATGGGAATTGAATCCATGCTGTTGGCGTCACTCTGCATCACAAAGCAGCCGACTAAGCTAACCACCCCCACACAATGGCAATGTTATAGAGACCTAGGAATTGCTAGTTCTTTTTAACTCTATCACAGGAAGTTGGCAGCACTGACTAGCTCAGCAGTCATTGCTCATCCCTAATTGCCCTTGAGAAGGTGGCAGGTGAGCCACTTTCTTGATCTGCTGCAGTCCACCAGGGCTGTGGGAGGAAAAGTTCCAGGATTTGGACCAGGAGCAAACTGAATCCATCCAGTTCCCCTTCTACCGTCCTCAAAGACCAAGTGTTGATTCATCCAAGGAATCAATCTGTGTCAAATCGTGCTTCCATTAAACAAGACAGGAGAGGTTGGCCTAGCAGCAAGGCTTGTAGTCTACAGGTTAAATTCTTGGTTTAAATCTCTCCACAGCAACTAGTGTGGGTTATACTCCGTTAATAAAATCTAACGTTGAAAGCTAATCCAGTGGTGACCATAAGCTATCTATTGTTGCATTTTGTAACAAAAAAATCATTAATTTAGGGAATGAAATCTGCCATCCTTATATTATTTGTGTACTGTATTCCAAATCATGATTTAACAAGAGGCACTTTAATGAATAAGCAATATAGTATGAATTTAGTACCAGGTAACACACAGTGTATTATTTTCTTGTGCATATCTATCCCTTTAAGACCACAAAACCTAATTTGGTGTTAAGCAAACATGGGTCAGGTCAGTCAGAGCTCAACCACAAGCTGGTCAGCAAACTTTACAGTTTGATAGTTGACAACAGTTTCGGATTGTGCGCCTAGTATTTAATGCTTCTTGTGTAACTTATGGCTAAGTGCGATGTGGAAATGTTGACGTATGGCTATTCAGTGGAAGGTGTACAATGTGTGGACAGCACCTACAACATGACCAATAACGTATGAGAAATTGCTTGCAATTCATTGGTAGCAATCCCCTGCCTGCAATCTCATTAAAGGGATCTGCTGGTAAGTGGTACAGGTGCAAGCTAGAACAGCCCAGTGACCTCCACTGACACCATGTCCAGTCTGGCTAGGCATCATGTTGAATGCTGCATCAAATAGCTCCTACTCTCCGACCTGCCCATCCAATCAAATACTCAGCAACCCACCTCCCAGCTCCCCTGAGCCTGTCCACCATCACAAGTCAGGACTGGGGTGGAATACTCTTCATTTGCCTGGATGGGTGCAGCCCTAACAACACTCATGTAGCTCAATGCCTGAAACGGCAGTTTAACATCTCATTCGAATGCCCAGCTCCACTTTCTCAATGGTGCTTGCAGGGGTGGGCAACAAATAAACTACCCAGGACAAAGTAGCCCACTCGATTGGCACTGCTTCCAACATCCTGTCCTTCCACTTCGCAGTAGCAGCAGTGTGTGCCATCTACAAGATGCGCTGCAGTAACTCACCAAAGATCCTTTAACAGCAACTGCCAACACCACAACTGCTGCCATCTGGAAGGACAGGGGCAGCAGATACAGGGGAACGCCACCCCGTGCAAGCTCCCTCCAAGCCACTCACCATCCTGAATTGGAAATATATCACAGTTCCTTAAGTGTCACTGGGTCAAAATCCTACAACTCCTTCCCTAACAGCATTGTCGGTCTACCCATCACAACAGTTCAGGAAAGTAGTTAACAGTCACCTTCTCAAGGGCAAGTAGCAATGGACAATAAACGGAGTAACTAGTGATGCCTATGTCTGATGAATAGACTTTTAAAAGCCTTATTTTAATCCCATTCTACTATTCCAATTGTAACAAAGAAAAATGCTTTTAAAAATTGGAACAGTAAATATTATTTTCATTCCCGCCTTGATTTTCATTCCCGGGGTGCTACTTGCTGTAATGTCCTGGAGGTTAGGCTGCAATCCCTGGAAGCTCCTGAAACAATCCTGGAAGTGAGGTGACCCTGCTTGGGGTAGACACGGCAGAACTGATAAGAAGGTTTCGTTCATAGAGGAGATGCCATTCCAGCTTTGGAAGCAGTAATCTTGAGTACAGCTGGTTTAATTGCAACTGCCAACTCAATGACAAACGCACCATGCACTGTGCTGCAGCCAGAGAGCTGTTGCCATACCATAAGGGGTATGCAGGGGTGTGGAACTGAGGTTAAAATCAGACCAGCCATGATATTACTGAATGGTGGAGCACCTGGAAGGGCCTACTCTTGTTCCTTGTTCACATGAACCTCCAGTTGCTGTCCAAGGTCCTGACGATAGCACTTTCCAGCACGACGCCGTGGCTAGCACCCCTTGCGTTTCTGCGGCACCTCTGCTGACATCTCCCAGGGCCTTCCTCAAGTCTTCTAGGTCCTTGACGGTCAAGTCACACTCCCTCAAGACGCTCGTGTGTGGGCAAACGTTAATGGCTGATGTCCACCATTGTTCCACCAATGCGTGCCCCCCTCTGCATTTCTGCCAGGGGAGGGACCCTTTCGAGAGAATTCAAGCCGATGGTGGCATTCACTGATTAATTGCCATTCCCAGCTTCATTGGAAAAGGAGGGGGGGGGGTTGGGATTGTTAGGGGTGACGCTGATGGGCCCCAAACCCGTGTAAAGAAATGTCCTGTCCTGAAGCACACTGGTACACACATTGCGGAGGGACACATTCGCGTGGGCGCGCGTACACACGCACACGCTCTCACAGATACACACACACTCTCACAGATACACACACACAAACATACACGGAGACACACACGGATACTTACTCTCACATGCATACACAGATACAAACACACAGACACACACGCACATACACGCACTCACACAGACTGTCACTGACACACAGGCGCGCGCACACATAGACACACATACGGACACACACTCACTCACACACACATAAACAGATAGACACATTCACACAGACACACTCACTAACACATATACACAGACAGACACACACGGACACACACAGACAGACACATAGGTACAGGCACACACAGAGACACACAGACAGACACATTCACACACACAGACACACACATTCACGCAGACTCGCACAGACACACACAGACAGACACACAGAAATACTGGCACAGACTAACACACACACACAGAGAATAAAAGCACTCCAAGCTCACACATTGCAGGTAAAAAGAGAAATACTGCATCCACCATAAATCAGTTGGGGTTGGAGGCAGGGGAGGGAGGATGGCGGGGAGGGCTAGTGACTGTTAAAGGCAGGACCGACACTGCTGCCTCCGTGAAGCGACAGCCAATCAGGCAGCACGCTCCCTCGAACAGATGGGAACATAAAGCGAGCAGGAGCACACTGCAGAGCCATTCAAGCTTAAACCTGGAGGGCAGTGGCAGTAGCAAAAGGAAAGGCTGTTCGGACCATCAGCATCCCAGCCTCTAGACCTTTTTTTATTTTGAGTCTGTGTGTGTGTGTGTGTGTGTGCGTGCACGCACGCGTGTGTGTGTGTGAAAGTGTGTGTGTGGGTGTGTACGTGTGTCGTGTGCACACACGCGCCTGTGTGCAAGACTTTATGTACATCGGAAACCAATTGGAGACAGAGGCGAAAATAAGACCTTAACAACTGTGCTGCTCTTGTACATATCTTTCTCCCCCGCTCCCCCCTTCAAAAGAAGATTCAAAGCCACACCGGACTTAAAGAAATCGTCGCTCTGCACGTTAAGAATGGTCACTGTAGGTATTTGTTCTTTCTCTCTTTTATTGGCGGTTTGATCCTTCCCTCTCTTTCATCCCTGTTTTTTTTTGTGTGTGTTGTCTTTTGTTCTCTGTAGCACAGCTTCCAAGAAATGTGTGTGTGTGTGTGTGTGTGTGTAAGAAGCCTTTTGTATGTCTTTTCTGATGTAAAATGGCCCCTGCCTCCTCGGAGAAAGCAGGGTGGGTCTCAATTCTCTAAGGATATAGGAACGTAGAGGGCACTGAGGCGATGGTGAACTGCCCCTCTCCCTTCCTCCCAACTCCACCACCCACCAACCTCCCCCCACCCCGCCCTCACCAACCAAATTTGCTCCGGGGAGTAGCCCGAATTTGCAAAGTCTGGGCTGCACCCTCTGTGTGTGAGGGAGGGGGATAGAAATGCCTTTTTTTTTGTTTCTGTTGACGTGTCTCGATTAAGGTCTGAAAGAGGGAATGGGCACGTTTGTGTGTTGGAGGGGCGGTGGTTGGAAGGGGAGGGAGGGTTGGTGGAGATGGTTGGGGGGCTGGTGTGGAAGGGTGTGCGGAATGATGGTGGAGAGGTACCAGCGCTGCATCTTTCAAAACCTCCTTCCGCTACCCTCCCCACCCCCACGACCCCCCGCCTACCTCATACTTAATCTCACTCTAACACCTATGAAGACGATTGCAATCGCAACTCTCCTGAAGAGACAGGGATGTGGAGAGGTGGGGGTTGTCGAGAGGGCGGGGTGGAGGGGATATATATATATAAATAGGCAGCAATGCTACAATTTTTAATGCGTTAGAGGGAAAACCTTTTAATCCCCTTGAACAATTGCAAAAGCGAAAAACTGCAGGAATTTTTAACCTCCAAGAACAGAAGAATTTTTTTTCTGTGTGTGTGAAATGCTACGCTGTTTTTTTTCCTCTCTCTCTCTTTCCAAACGAAAGGACAAATACCCATTTTATTAAACCATTCAGGGCTGGGTTGAGCGATTTAAATCTGCCAGCAGCGTTCCCCATTCTGGAACGCCGTGGAATTGAACACAAATGGAAGGCGCTGGTAGTAGCAACGACTAAAGGGAAATCTATTTTGATTTCAAATCCTACAGCATTGATATTTGGCCACTTCTTCTAGCCTTTTACCGCCCACACTGCCCCACTCTCCGACCGCGGGAGATTGCTACAGAATCCAATTTTAACATTCCAGGGCAGGTATCCCTGCATCTTTGAAGGAAGGATGCAATTGTAATTATTCAGGGATCACACACAAACGTCAGTCTGTGGACTGCGATCTCAGATTTAATTTTTGCATTCATTCCAGACTCTGGGCGTTGAATCCTCCCCCGCCCCCTCCCCAACCCCCAGGTTTACATTGGACGGAAAACCGTTTTAAATAAGGACTGATTAAATTTGGCCCCATTTCGCCGCTCACCAAACCCCGATATCAGGCGAATCGACTTTACAAATAGCAGAGCCACAGCTCGCTTGCCAGTGAAACATCTTGCTTTCTGCCCACTCCACCTTTTCTTAACCCGTCCACCCCTCCCACTGTGCACCCGCGCCCCCACCCATACACACAGACACACACACACGCACATAGCCTGCCACCACCCCCCCCCCCACCCAATCCCTGTGGAAGTGGGATCAGGTTGTGGGAATGCTAAAATGGGCAGCTCCGAGGTGGGTTTTTTTTTTGTTTTAAGTGAAAAGCCTTTTAATTGATGCAAATTTGTGTTTGCCTTTCTAAGCCAGACTGAGACACAGGGAGGGATGTTCCGAGAGAGAGAGAGAGACTCCATTGCCAAACGGTCTACGGTTGGTACAGAGATAACAAGGTGTAGGGCTGGATGAACGCCCAAGTAACGCCACAGCGCCCCAGGGATGGCGTCAAACGCACGGCCCCACCTCGGGTGCCCTTTGCCAGCGGAGAGGCCTAGGTTAAACCCGTTTTTGCTGGTGGATGTGTCAGTCAAATCCCCGTTCTCCGCCACAATCCCCTTCCCCATCATTTACTTCCTCTCTCCGCCTGCATATTCCCCAAACCCACCCACCACCACAGCCACCTACCCCAGATAATCCAGCTGGCTACCTCACTGGAAGAAGGTGGCAGATTCCTGTGCCCTTCGATCCAAGGAGACACTGACGGTGTCGGGAAGAGAGGGATTGGAACATTAATGCAAGGCAACACGGCCTTTTGGCAGAAAGGTCACTCAATGCCCATTGTAGGGGGGAGGGGAGGGTGGGGGTTGGTTTTGAGAACCATGGACTGTGCCCCCTTTAAGTGTCATCAGCAGGGCCAACTCTACCCCTGGGCCAATGCCTCCTCCCAAATGCCACAGTGCCAAGGCATCAAGGCTACGTGAATTCTATTTGCTCCCACTTTGGAATCAACATCTTTAACAATTCGTTTATTTTACATTCAGAAGCTCCAGGGTTTCCTCGAAGTTTGAAAACTGCACATTTACGAACACGCACACGCAAAAATAGGCCGCTCGGCCCCTCGAGAGTGCTCCACCAATCAATAAGATCACACCTGATCAGATTTTAATCTCAACTGTATATTCCTGCATATCCCCCGAAAATCTTTCGTTCCCTTGGCGAATCAAGAATCTATCTTTCTCTGCCTTAAATAGATTCTTGCTATTCTTTCTGGTTGCATCATTCACTGCCCAACCTCACCCCTGCTTGTGTAGCACTGGGCAGCTGCTTGTGGTATTAACTCAGGAGCGTTGGTAACACATGCCCGTGAATTTCTTTTCAGTTTTAATTTCGTATTTGCTATTTTCTTTTCCGGGTGGTGAGTGCCGAGGTATTGAATTTATTTTCCCTACACCAGGTTAGTCGGAAATTAATTGAGCTGTTAATGGAACTCACCTCGAATAATGACTGCTGTATATTTGCTAATGTGAGAGACTGATCAATTTGGTGGACACTACAGTTAATGGCAATGAAACGTACTCTTTTGGCCTTAATTATTTATGAAGCATCAGCCTTCAGAAAAAGAATTTTGGCCTGTCAATGGTTTAGGCAGGTGCGGATTCCAATTTAAAACTATACCGTGTGAGGATTGAAAAAACAAAAAAGATTTCGTGGAAGGAGTGTCAGATAAATCAGAGACAAATGAAGCTGTTTTCTGCTAAATTAAGCCTTTGTCTCTTGGCAGTAAAGCAGGGTTCGTTGACTGAACCCTCAGCAGATTCTTCCTCCAGAGTCTATCTCGCACACCACTCAACCCTATCATTCCCACTACTCCATCACCTGAACCCCAAACCCCCTCCGCCCCCCATTCCTACCCATTTCAACGTCCCTCGACCCTACACAGCACCCCTCCCTCCACCCAGACCCCACCCACCTTCTCCCACACCCTTCCCAATACAGTCACAGTACCCTTTCTTGTTTCCCAAGGTCGCTGCCAATCAAAGACAGGGATTTCAGTGGGTCATGTTATCTGGGATGTCATTCCAGAGCCGGGGTTGATGGCTCGTTGGCAAACCGTTCCAGCCCCAGTGGCCGGGGAGGGAGGCGGAGGCGTTGGGTGGTGTTCCGCTCAAAATGACCGTGTGTACGTTGTGTTAAAGCTCAAAGACTCCGGCTGCTTCCTTGTCTGCCCCTGAACCAGGAGTGAGGCATCACTGTTGTTACTTGACCTGATTACACAATTCAGCTCCGTTTTCGTGCACTCCAGTAAATGACAGCTCTCAGAGACACAAGGCGAGAGAAGCTTAAAATTGACGACAATAGACGCAGCAATCACAGCACCTGTATTACTGCGGCCATTGATTCAAAGGGAAACAATAAGTCTCGTAGCGATGAGGACTGTTGCTAATGTCAAACGATTAAATATTCCAAAGGCTTATCAAATGAAGTAATTATTGATCATGGACCGGGCTCTGATGGCAATGTCTCAATCTCCAGGCTGGAGTAGCACATGCCTCAGAAGCAGGTTGATCAAATATATATATATATTTAAAGTTGGTGATTTCGAAGCGAAGCTGACTAAATATATATATATATATTTAAAAATTACCAAAAGTAAAAGCTGACCATCAGCAGGTGTGGCTGCTTAGAAGAAACGAGAGTGTAGGAAATTCTGTTCTAAGAAGGGGTCACTCGACCCGACATGTTAACTCTGATTTCTCTGTCCGCAGATGTTGCTGAGTTTCTCCAGCAATCTCCGGTTGTGTTTCTGATTTACAGCACCCGCAGTTCTTTCGGTCTTTATGTTCGGGAAATTGGGGTGGGGCGGTACATCGTTAACAAAAACAAGACCTCAAAGAATTTCCCAAAATGAAACAAAGAACTGCGCCGGCTGGAAACCTGAAACAAAAACAGAAATTGCTGGAGAAACTCAGCAGGTCTGGCAACATCTGTGGAGAGAGAAAAACAGCCGAGATTTTTCTCTCCAGCAATCTGTTCAAAATGATCTCCTAACGGAATTAATTTCTGTATAGGGTCCAGGGAGAATAAATCTAGTTGTTATATTTTGGAAATAAATTGCTGCTAATTTGTACACTTTCGTTTTCGGTTGCCAATGAGGTCTGTTAAAGGGTATGTGGTGAGTGGGGACCGCCAAGTCTTTAATTCCTAACCTTCGACTTTCAGGTCAACTCTGCCGTTGAGCTTGTTAAATTTGGCGAGAAGTTAACATTAACGCGTAACGTTTTCTAGCCCCATTCGAACGGAGTTGGTCGACCGCTCCCCACGTTTCCCTCCCCAAAAGTCTGTGTCTTCCCAGGTCCTTCTGACCCTTGGTAAGAAAGACAGTGTCCAGTCACCAGCCCCAAAATGCTCATTCCAAGAAATTCCTAAGTAACCAATATTCAAAATTCACACGCAGCATCAGCGATCGGGAACTCAAAGCAGATTTTTTTTTTATTTTCCCCCCTGAATCGGCCTTGTCAACATTCACTTTCCCCACAAAAAAAAGCACGGAAATTTTCTACTGGGAAATCCTACCATCGTTTCCTTACGAGTTTCAAAGCGGCAAGACACGGTTGGCTAATCTGAAATCATTGATGCGCAACCCCACTATCGATTTTTTTCTCTAACACAGCCCACCAGCAGTCAATAGATGAGACCACCACCCGCCCACCTCCCACCCTCCACCCGTCCCAACAGGAAAATGCAATGGCTTTGGATCGATGTATCTCAATAACAGAACATTCAGGAGGGACTCTGCAGTGCAGGCAGGGAAAGGCGGTGAGCTGAGGTTTGGCTTTGTTTGTAAACCCCTTCCTGTTGCACCCGCTCCGATGGCCCAGATCGTACCCAAGGCTCTGACCCGTTCCGAGCTGGCTGGGGGAACCCCGAAGTAGGTGGTCACATTCGATCCCCGCTCATTCCCCCAACCACTCCACCTCCCTGTTGGTCAAAGGGCTATTGTTCCGAGCCTGTTTCTTGGGAGTAGCTCAAAGGGCTGGCAAGCCGTCCGCTTTTATCCAATTATCCCCTTTATCCAAATGTCCCCGCCTGTTTATCCAAATGTCCCCGCCCTTTTATCCAAATGTCCCCGCCCTTTTATCCAACTGTCGCCTTTAGCCAACTGCCCCCTCCCCTTTAACCAACTGTCCCCTTTATCCAGTTGCTCCCTCCCTTTATCCAACTGTCCCTTTTATCCAACTCTCCCTGCTCTTTATCCAACTGTCCCCGCCTTTTTATCCTACTATTCAACTGTGCTCTTCACCCGAATGTCCAAGCGTCTCCCCCTTTGCCTAGCGGTTCCCATTTATCCGTGTCCCCGGGGACAGAGAGCGCATTGAGCAAGGTGTAAGCGGGAGCTCGCTGCAGGTGCGCGCCCAGTATCAGACCCTGCCAATGGCGTTGGACTGGTTTTCAGCTCAAAAAAAGGCGGAATTTCGGGGGATATTCGTCTCCCGGCGCAACTGCTGCGTTGCTGAGCTAATCGGGATGGGTGGGGTGAAAACACACGCCTTTTAAAAGCCAACGTGCCAATTATTACCAACACATAAATGGAAAACCTTTATCGGTTCCACCAAATTTCTCCCTTCTGCAGAACTGGGACAGTACGGGTCCCGTGTCTCTCTTACAGACACGCGGGGTTTGCTTTAAGAGGGAAGGGTGCCCTGGAAAGAATTCGATCCTTTATTGTTCCTGAGTGCCAGGAATTGTTTTAGCTGCAGGATGTGAGAGAGGGTCGGTGATAATTGAAACCATCGGCGTCTGGCATCAACAAACTCAAACCCTAAACACGAGGCAAATCAAAGCCCGATTGTTAGAACTCTGATTCATTGTGTACATTTCACAATTTATTTTTCTCTCTCTTTCCCCACCCCAACAGAGACAGAGAGAGAGAAAAAAAAGATGAATCCCCACAATGAAAGGCCCTGTTCTCATTCAGAATCACAAGGTCGCTGCTGTTCGGTTTTAGAGCCCGCAATTTTGGCTCTGGTTTTTTAAAAACGGTTTTGTGTCCCCGCGCTTCATAGTGAGTACTGGACACCATGGGGATTAACCTCTCTCCCTCCCGTGTGTGCCCAGGGCCTGGAAAACTGTAATTTTTGGAGGGTCTTTTTTTGGTTTGAAAAAAAATGTTGCCCCGCCTGCACTTCGCCAAAGGAATCTCAACCAGGATTTGTAATTCAACAAAGCACTTTCAAATCCAGTTAAGGTTTACTTTGGGATCTGGGCTACCATTTCTGTCCATTCTTGTGGCCCCGTAGTAGTATCCCTATCTCTGAGACAGGAGGTCCAACTTCAAGACACACCTGCTCCAGAGAAATATCATAACATTTCCGACCACGCTGATGGGCAAACATATGAAATGATGCTGTAAGGAACTCTTGTCGTAGTGTTGCTATCTCTGACATAGGAGGCCTGCGTTCTAAATTCCGCCGGCTAGCATTTCTGAGCAAATTGGTGAGGAATATACACTGACGCTGTAAGGGGTTCTTGTGGCACAAGTAGTAGCGTCCCTATCTTTGAGATTAGAGGCCTGTGTTCCAAATCCCATCTGCTCCAAAGGTATATCTCAACATTTCTGAGCGGGTTGATTAGGAAGATGTGTACAGAGCGTACGTGGGTTGGTATGTCCTTTCTCTGACCGAGAATGTGGAGCTCCGGTTAGCTCTCGCTGCATTGACCAGATCTTCGGTGGCTTTATTGACGGCCACTGGGTGAGGGAAAGCTTACTGGGTTTTCGCTTTACCTGTTACCCACCGACTACATCAGTCGAGAGTAGCCGAAAACAAAACAGTGCACAATCCAGCCTTTGGAGAAACGAGGGGAGAACAGTTTAGTGGTCTGTGTGTGTGGAGGGGAAAGAGAGAGAAAATAACGCAGTGCTACGCAGATTGCATTCAAATGGAGGGATAGCGAGTTTGTAAATGTAGCACGTCCTCGATTGAACAGGAACATAACGCTGGAAGTCATCACTTTGCACAGATGCGATGGTCTTGAAGAAAAAGATTACTCAGCTCCTCACACACCCTTGGTTATAGTGAGACAATATCCACAAACACATACACACACATTCAATCAAAATGCACGTATTTTGTTGCTGCAGGTTGAGAAAGCCAAAGTGGAGGCACCCGGAGTGTAATTCTCTCAAGCTTGCCACCTCAGGTCGCTTTTTATCTTCAGGGTCCCACCCCTAGTCCTAGAGAGACTGCCACGCCCCACTCTATACACAGCTCCTGCCTCACGACAGACTGTGTGCCTTTGGAGAGCATGGTATTACTGCCATCACCCCAGTGTAGCCACCAACAGTCCCACAGGCAGCCCCTGACCATGGATTCCAACCACTGTCCTCAGGTCCCAAATTGGCCCCGACTCTGATTTAGAGCACACTGTCTGTCTCTGTCTCTGTCTCTCACTGTCTCTCAGAGAACATTCCAATCATTGAACACTGCTGCTAATCCATCATTACACTCACAGGTCAGAGGCAGCACCGCTGCAGCGATCTGACCCTCCACCAAAACCCAAGGAGAGCTAAGAGTATAACCGACATTCACTCGACCTAAAGGTGGTTGACTGAAGACTCCAGAGTTTTCACCCTGGTTAGTGATGATGGCATTAGCAATGCAGAAATGGGTGGGCTGGAGGCTTAGGCATTGACACCAATCAACGATCTTCCAAGCTGCCTGTGTGCCTTAACAGTCAGAAACTAATAACCAGCTGTTTCCCTTTTGCTAACACCCTGCCCAGCTCTAAAATGGCTGCACTGTGGTTTCTTGAAATCTAATATGGTGCCACAAATTATACGCACCATTCCAGCAATGCTTTCAATTGGTTAATGAAACTCATGGGGAACAGTGGTAGTGTCCGTAGTTCTGAGCATGAAGGTCTAGGTTCAGAGATGTGTGGCATGACATCTTTAAAGAGGCATTTATTACTTAAAATAAAAATCTGGATTGATTAATTCCTGGGAGAAGGTACTTTACCTCTCGGTATTTCTTTGCCAAAGCAAAATGAGTCGTCTCCACTTTTGCTTTCTCATTGCATCTTCACCTGTGCAGACACTGATGGACCAGTTACCATATAAAGCTGAGGATTGGGTAGTGGGGCACTCATTCTGGATGGCAGAAAAATACCATACAACAATTGTCGAGATGTAGAAATCATTCCGGAAGTATGTCAAAACGTCAGAAGTCAGAATAGAGTTGTGCCCAGTAGAACGAGCTTGGTCTAACAGTACCACATCATTTGTCACTTTCGACAAACTGGAAATCTCCTTTAAATATAGACATTTCCCCTCCTGAGCAGACATTTGAGAGGTTTTTCTTTAAATTTCCTGTTCCTGTACCATCCTCTGCAAATCTAACCTTAATAACGAAGGTTGATGGCGTCATCCATCCTAGGCTGTTTGTCCTAGTCAATGTTCTGCACTGTGGGTCTTAGTCCCTTTCACAAAGGGGTGGAGTAAAGTAGGTTTTGCCACAGCAAGCAGGTGAAGCCAAAACATTGGATATTGCTAAGAAGGAGTTGTGTATGGTTCTTACGGCTAAAGAGATTAAAGGGTATGAGGGAGAAAGTGGAAACAAGGGACTGAGTTGGATGATCAGCTGTAATTGCATTGAATGGTGGAGCAGGCTCGAGGGGCTGAATGGCCTACTCCTATTTCCTATGTCTCTGCTGCAGATTCTGCATCCAGTAGAGATTGGTTTATATTGTATTCAATTTTAATCTTCCTGTTCAGATAGGCAATGATTCACAACTGAGGCCGTTGGGACATTGAACCCAGGCCTTCAAGCCCAGAGGTAGGAACACTACCACAGCACCATGAGAGACCTTTTCTAAGGTGGCAGTGAGGCAGGACCCATTAGGTTGCCTGCTCCAAAACCGAGCAGCTTGTTTTGTAAATAGTTTTCATCACTCTGCTCCGAGATGTTACGACACATATCTAGGCGAGGTAGGATTTGAACCCAGACCTCCTGACCCAGTGGGCAGGTCACTACCACTGCGCCCTTTGGATTGTATTGTATCATGGGTTTGGTCATGTTTCCTGTAGTAAGGGCAGTTATCTCCTGTCAAAGGGTGTTGGCTCAGTGTAGTGCGATCTCTCCACTGACTTCCCATCATGTGTGATGAGCTGGGAAAGGATTCATGCTCGAGAGATTTTATGAGGCAGTGCCCCCAACAGTGCAGGGAGCTGTTTAAATAGAGGAGAGTTGAACACAATGAGATTTTCAAACTAATTGCACACACAGTGTCTTCCTTGCCTGATTGTGAGTGCCACATCAATTTGCTTGTGATATATCGGGGAACAAGAGGTTTGCTGCAAGGAAGAAGTTAGCATCCATTATTTTTTAAAAAATACAAATGTGTATGTGTTAGGTAGGGATGATGTATGGACTGATGTGTATTTGAAGAGTATATGTCGCTCTTGTTGTATGATTTCCTAAATGGTAGCATCACCCTTTTCTTTGTAGCTTGCTGCTGGACGGCACATCCCATTGCACCAGACTCCCACTTAATGCTCCCGCTGCTATTGAAGAATTTGGCATTTGCAATTTCCTTCTCATTGTAACTATTTTGAATTTGCAATAACACATTTAAACATTAACAACCTGAAGTAAACGATGTGATGTCCTTTTCACTTGCGGGATGTGGGCATCACTGGCTGGGCTAGTGTTTATTGACCATCTCTGATTGCCCCTTGAGAAGGTGGTGGTTAGGTACCTCCTTGAGGTGTAGAGCCATCCACGTTGCAATCGGGAAGGGAGTTCCAGGATCTTGACCTAGAGACGGTGATATTGTTCCCAGTCAGAATGGTGTGTGGCTTGGAAGTGAAAATGTAGGCATCGGTATTCCCATGTATCTGATGCCCATGGCGTTCCTGGGACTGGAGATTATAGGTGAGGATGGTGTGCATCTGTGTGCTAGAATGGACTCAACAGGCTGAATGGTCTCTCACTGTTCAATAGTGTGCCTGTTATGTCAACAACAGATGTAGAAAAGGTTGGTTGCCCAGTAGATAATCTCACAGGTTAGGGCATTTGATGAACCGGGATTTTGTTGCTCAGTTTGGAAATCCCACCTCACACAAACTTAAATTTGTTTTTTTTTTTGTCAAGCTGATGTGTGCAGCACCTAACACACATATTCCCTGTACCGTTCTGTCTTAAATGTTTCATCTCTTGCATAAGAATCTCAGCATCTCACAGCACAGATTGCCATGATTCCCTTTTAGAAAGGAGCCACGGCTTTGGAGAGGAGATTTTCAGCGTCGGTTTTTGTGGAGAAACTGTGTCGTCTCTTCTGAGATTGAGGCAGGGATTTGATAGAGATGCTCAAACTCGGGAGTAGTTTTAATAAAGTATTTGGGGAAGAACAAACTATAGGAGCTTCATCAACCGGAAGAGACAGATTTGTGGTGATTGGCAAAAAAAGACTAGAGAGAAGATGAGGATGATTTTGTTTTTGTTGTGTGGTCTGGAATTTGCAGTCTGAAGGGATGGAGAAGAAAATAGATTATGCAGCACCTTCTGAAGGAGAATTAGATGAATGCTTCATAAGGAGACATTTACACAGCGGGGAAAGAGTGTGTCTAATTAGGTAGCTCTTTCAAAGAGCCTGCACTTACGCAAAGGGCCAAATGGCCTCTTTCTGTGCTGTGTGATTTAATGGTCCAACAACTCATCAAAACCTTCTCAAGGGCAATGGGCATTAAAAGCCAGCCTTGCCCATGTCCCGAGAGCTCTGGTTGAAACAGATTGGAAGGAGGGAGGATAAAATGCATTCATTTTTATCCACCGCCATCACTCGCATTGCATGAATAATGCAAATGCTGGTGCCATCAAACAGTCTGTACAGCTTAATAGCACAGTAGGTATGTTCAACCCCCACAGCTTCCCCAGATTAATCCCACAATGTGTCACACTCAAACACGCAAACTGTAATCCGGAGGTGAGCTAACTGTCTCCAATATTTTTGTTCAATCATCCAGAGCCATGGTAATAGAAGCAAAGATAAAAAAAACTTTTATTATATATATGGATATATATGAGTGTGTGTGTGCGTGCGTGTGTAATCGCCTTGGACACTGACTATTTTAGCAACTCTAGACCGTAATCACTTTGAAGAGATTCTTTTGTCTCGAGGGAGGAATGAAGTAGGTTTTGTTTTGTCACTGAACAATCTGTGATATTGGACACAGCAATTTCAGTAAAATTAACATTCTGTGGCTGATTCTGCTGTCAACTCAGAATTTGACAAGGTTCAATCATTTACTATTTGGGGAATTCGATTAAATGAATACAAGGTGTTATTTGAATGTTACATTGTTTCTGTTTTGCCTTCATCATGGTGGAATATAATATATATTCGACAGCCCCGCTGTATAATTTGATAGCTTGATATAGTAAGTCATTTCAGGGTGCTTTTGTTACTGTAAATTACAGACAGTACTTTATTCCAGATTTTTAAATTTATTTTTTAAGTGTTTTTCTCGCTTCAACTTTCGCTGAAGGGAAGACTTGCATCTAGTCACATCACAGAAATAATAAATCACAGATGGTGAATTATTTTGAAACACAGTTACTCTTGTTATGTGTCATAACATGGCAATTATTTGCCACAAACTGAAAAGACGGGTAGTTTTTGGATGATACCGGCTGAGGGAGGAATGTTAGCCAGGACAACATTGAAAGAGCGGCATATTATCTTTTTCAAAATTCTTTCGCTGGATATGGGCACCGCTGGCTGGAGCAGCATTTAATGTCCAGCCTGAATTGCTTTGGAGAAGTTAGTGGTGAGCCACCAATTTTACCCAATGCAGTTCTCGGAGTGTAGGGTCACACATGGAGCTGTTCTTCCCTAAACTTGCAATGGAACAGATATAAGGGACACCATGTTTTTTTTTAGCAAATATTCCCTGCAGCAGCTTACTCATCAGTTACCAGTAAATAGTGATTGGACCTTTCCTAAAAATGACTCCCTCCTCCCCTCAACACCAACAAGTCTCACAGCACCCTCCAGGCACCTCCTTAATCTGTCTTCTGATGTTGTTCTTGGCAGCACTCATGCGTGGCTTTCCTCCCGTTCTGTATTTTGCACATTTGTTTTTTTTTAAAGAAAAACAGGGGATGTGGCTGGGCCAGCATTTATTGCCCATCCCTAATTGCTTTCAGGAAGCTGATGGTGAGTTGTCTTCTTGAACCACTGCAGAGATGCAGGAACACCCACATAATGCCCTTAAGGAAGGGAGTTTCAGTGACAGTGAACGAATGGTGATACATTTCCAAGTCAGGATGGTATATGACTTGCTGAGGTTTCCCAAGCATCTGCTGCCTTCATCCTTAAAGGTTGGTAGAAATCACTGTACAGGTCAGCTAGGGCTTTAGTTTTAAGTTGGTAGCATAATAGTAACCTCTCTGGATTGGCGTAACTCTACAGCTAAGTGAGCAACTAGGTTGACTCTTAACAACCTTCACAAAAGGTCACAAAATGTGTCCAGCCGTTACAGGGGGAAACAAAATCACTGTGGTTGTTCCATGGACAACAGTAGTTCAAGAAAGTGACTGTCCTCCACTTTCTTGAGGGTATTCAGTGCCTGCCTTGCCAAGGACACCCCCATGTCTATAGCAAGTTTCCTAAAAACAATTAGGCTGAGCCTCATGCTGTTATACATTCTTAGGTATGGGCTGCCCCAAAATACTTTGTCTGATTTGTCCTCCTTCATGTGTGAGGCAGTGGAATTCTGGGGTCCAAGAGCGACTTCAAGAATTGATCCAGTCCTTGGCTTTCAAACTTGAGTCAAATGAGTCAACTGCTTCAAAGCCAAGAGCTCCATTGTGTTTCTATTAAGCTTGAGATGGACGGTTAGGAGCAGTGCTGCACTGTCTGAGGTAACTCTTTTGCTCAGAACCTAATGTACCAACTGAGTTTTCCGCGGCAACATGGTCAATATTTATCCTTCTACCAACATCACCAAAACTGAAGGCTGGTGGAATGGATTCAATGACAAATTCAATGACAAATCCTAACAGAATATGCAAGAGGTCCTTGATGGGGGATAACTTTCAGGGCTATGAGGAAAAGGACAAGGGAGTGACAGTAATTAAACAACTCTTTTTCAAAGAAATGGCACATAGACAACGTGCCAATTGGCAACATCTTTTACAGTGTCATTTGGCAGTTACCTGCCTCTTTTATCTCATTGTTTGTAGAAACATGTTTGCCCACATTACTTTTACATTACTTGTAAAACAATTCATTGACACAGAAGCTTTGAAGACGTGTGTTGGCACTATACAAGATCGGAGTAGGAATAGGCCATTTGGCCCTTTAAGCCTGCTCCACCATTAAATATGGTTGTGGCTGATCATCCAACTCAATAGCCTGTTCCCACTTTTCCCTATACCTTTGATCTCTTTAGCCCCAGGCGCTATAAACTAATTCCTTCTTGAAATTAAGTCATGCTTTAGCCTTGAATGCTTTCTGTGGCAGAGAATTCCATGGACTGACCACTCTCTGGGTGAAAACATTTCTTCTCCTTGCTGTCCGAAATGGTTTATCGCATGAAAGTTTGGATTGCCAGAAACACTTCCGAGTGTAGGTGACCAGGCAACTGTCAGACATGTGCCCTGGTTAACGCTCAGTCCAAGAGTATCAAAACCCATGCATTCCCACCTACTCGAGCCCATTTAACTAACTCAGCACAAATCAGTCAAATATTCTGGTATCACAGTTGACTTCCCATCCAAGTCTTTGACGAATCTCATAACGTGAAGCACGGTAAAGAGCAGTGATATGCCACTTCATATTCTGATGTACTACTCTGATAGCAAGCGCTCTCTCTGTTTTGAATGCTTCTCTATTAAACTGCGTGTAAGTGGCAGATTCTCGCCTTGCAAAGAGGCCAAAGAGATTCAACTGTCTACAACACTTTCAGGACAGTCTTTGGCCACTTTTAACATGTATTGTTTCTCTGTGTTAATGTGCTAGGGACATGGTTTCAAATCCCGCCAGTGGCAGCTGGTGGAATTTTAAATTCCATTTATAAACTGGGATAGAGAGGGTAGTCTCAGTAACGCTGACCATGATGACTATCAGTGATTGTTGTAAAAGCTCTTGCCTGGCTCACTCATATCCTTTAAGGAAGGAAATCTGCCGTCCTTACCTGGTATGGCTTACATGTGACTCCAGACCCACAGCAATGTGGTGGAGACTTAAATGGTCTTTGGAATGGCCCAATATGCCACTCAGTTCAAGGGCAAATAGGGATGAGCTGGTGTGACCTGCAACACCCACATAATATCAAAGAATAGAATAGAAATATGCGTTCCTAGTTCAGAGATGGGTGTTGTTGATTACTATCGACAAGACCTACCAGGTTTTGAACCCCTAGGAACAGGAGAATGGCAATTCTGGGAAGTAAACAAGCAGTATGTGCACAGAATTCAGGACCAACACTTCATTGACTCTGAGAATACCTCTGGGGAAAGATACTTCCAGAATTTTCTCTCTATCGGTGAAGTAAATTGGAAAAAATCCATGGTAACAGGGAAAGCATGTTCCTAAGGCAGCAATCGGTGCACAGTACAAAGAACCAACTGACTTTTTGTTGTGCCTTGATGTGGTGTCCACTTAATGAGTATAACTATCTATTTGGGCAGAGATACACAAGGGGACTTTATTCTTGTAACCTCGGTAACCATTAGTCTCTGTTTCCTGTTAAAAATTCTAATGATACTGCGCCTAATGCAGTGAGTTTATCACAATTAGATGATAAAGACCAGAATGCTTACTCACAGTTATTAGCAAAAAATAGATTTGGAATATGCTGCCTGAAAGGGCAGTGGTAGCAGATTCAACAGTAACCTTGGGATAAGTAATTGAAGAGGAAGAGATTGCAGGGCTATGGAGAAAGAGAGACAGTGAGGTTAATTTTTAAAATATAATCTGGAATTAAGAGTCTAGTGATGACCATGAATCCATTGTCGATTGTCGGAAAAACCCAGCTGGTTCACTAATGGGAAGGAAACTGTCATCCTTACCTGTTTTGCTGGACATGTAACTCCAGATCCACAGCAATGTGGTTGACTCTTCACTGTCTCCTTGGCAATTTGGGATTGGTAACAAATACTGGCCTGGCCAATGCTGCCCGCATATGGGGGAGACAATGGCATAGGGGTATTATCACTGGACAATTAATCCAGAACTCAGCTGATATCCTGAGGAGATAATAGGAACTGCAGATGCTGGAGAATCCGAGGTAACAAGGTGTAGAGCTGGATGAACACAGCAGGCCAAGCAGCATCATAGGAGCAGGAAGGCTGATGTTTCGGGCCTAGTCCC
>JAHRHZ010000086.1:9123602-9191178 GCA_024137785.1 Ginglymostoma cirratum | reverse complement strand
GGGACTAGGCCCGAAACATCAGCCTTCCTGCTCCTATGATGCTGCTTGGCCTGCTGTGTTCATTCAGATCTACACCTTGTTATCTCTGATATCCTGAGGACCTGGGTTTGAATCCTGCCATGGTGGAATTTTAATTCAGAAAAAAAAATCTGGAATTAAGAATCTAATGCTGACCGTGGATCTATTGTCAACTGTGCGGTGATGGCCCATCTGGTTCACTAATGTGCTTTAGGTAAAGAGACTGCCATCCTTACCTGGACTGGCCTACATGCGACTCTCAAACCCCAGCAATGGGGTCGACTTTTAACTGCTCTCTGGACAATTAAGGATGGGCAATAAGTGCTGGCCTAGCCAGAGATGCCCTCATCCCATGAATGAATAAAAGAAAATTGGATATGTGTTTTCAAGGGCTGGCACAGGCATAACTGCTTTTTGTTTTGTGTCATTCTCTGATCTTCCTGAGCCAGGTCTGCTAGCTTTGGACCAAAGAATGGGGAATGGGAAAGTCAGTCTTAAAAACTTGGGTGGACAGTGAGAGCCTTTTTCCTCGGATGGTGATGGCCAGCACGAGGGGACGTAGCTTTAAATTGAGGGGTGATAGAAATAGGACAGATGTCAGCGGTAGGTTCTTTACTCAGAGAGTAATAAAGGCGTGGAATGCCCTGCCTGCAACAGTAGTAGACTCGCCAACCTTAAGGGCATTCAAACGGTT
Source organism: Ginglymostoma cirratum (assembly GCA_024137785.1). Lineage (NCBI taxonomy): Eukaryota > Metazoa > Chordata > Chondrichthyes > Orectolobiformes > Ginglymostomatidae > Ginglymostoma > Ginglymostoma cirratum. The sequence goes on along the minus strand of JAHRHZ010000086.1, from coordinate 9,190,466 downwards.
ATTGGAAAAACATATGGATGATAATGGAATGGTGTAGGTTAGGTGGGCTTCAGATTGGTTTCACAGGTCGGCACAACATCGACGGCCAAAGGGCCTGTACTGCGCTGTAATGTTCTATGTTCTATTTTCCAAGTCCCATCTGTTGGATGGCAGGGATTGGACTAAAATGGTGAGGGGCGTGCTTGCTAAACAGACTCAGGACAGGGGATCTGCACAGCAAAATCCCCACTACTGGGGCCTCCTGTCCAGCCCGTATGCACTCATGGAGAGGCACAGACAATGCTGCCCATTAGCAAGGACAGCTCCCTCTTCAGAATAAGCGGTGAACAGAGCTGGTCCGTGAGGATTTGCATTCATTACATGAATAAAATTACCAATTGGGAGGAATATAAGTGCTCTGGTCGGTGGGATTTTAACATAAGACATTCATAATGAAAGGGCAAAGAGGAGTGAGAAGTTGGAAGGTGCGAACTAAAAGGAGACAAACGCAAGTTTAGCACCAGAACACCAGGCAGCCGTGAATCTATTGCAAAAAGCACCAGGTCATTCACGACTGTCATTCTCACTGCACACAAAAAAGAAATATGTTTCTCAGCACCTTGCAAAGGTGTTATCCCTCGGCACTGGAAATGTTGAAAAACACTTTGAAAATTGATTCCCTTGTCCTCAATATTGTCCTTTCTTGGGCTTCTCAGTCTGAGCTAATGACTTCCAAGCCCCAAAAATACTCTGCCAGCCAGAGTGCCTTACAAAGGAGCTGGTCGAAAGCATACAGTGAGCTAAAAGACCAATGGCAATTCAGTGCAACATGCAGAATCGAGTTAATAAATAGGTTTTATTCATTTAAGAAGCAGGATAGCTGACCTAAGCCTCAAATTGGATCTACTTTGGGCTTCTGCCAAAAGATTACTTACAGTAAGAGCAGCACAGGAAATAATCTCAGGATAATGCCGGCTAATATTGCTGTATATCAGATCCTCTTAATAAGGTGTCAGCCGTGACTCCATGCCAGCACTGAGTGACAATAATCCCAGATTGGCATCTCAGTGCGGAGTTTGGGTAGGGGGGTGCGGGGAGGATGTACATCCTTTGGACGATGCATTCTAAACCCGGGCAGATATTCAAACCAAATCCCTCGCCGAGGAGCAGGGGAGTTCACTTTGGCACCCCTGGGGGCAATGAACCTTCTTCTTCACACCTGCTGCAATTCACCAGGCCTTCCATTCTTCTGGGATCTTGCTGTGCACTGTTCGCCAGCCGCCACAAGCAAACGTGTCAAGAGTGATTTAATGACAGCAAAAGAATCGTGGGATTCTTTTTCTCTCCCTTACCCCCCACCCCAGCTGAGAATATGAATAACCTATAAAGCAATGTAAGATTTTCCAAAAATAAATAGATACCAATTCATCTTAAACTTTATTTTGTTGAGTTGGAGGCTAAAAGCGGCTGAATGTCATGCTCCCAGCAAAGTAATCACCTTCCCCGGCTCGAACCAGAGCAGACGAGCCATGGCAAGGAATATGATCATGGTTCTATTGAATGTCTCATTACAAGATGGACTTTGATTTGTGAGGGAACATTCCACTTCAGGTTTTGCAACTAAGGGTCACTGATTAAAAGTAAGGGGCTGCCCGTTTTTTAAGTCACTTACAGGATGAGGACATCGCTGGCTAGGCAGCATTTATTGCCCATCCCTAATTGCCCAGAGGGCAGTTAAGAGTCAACCCCATTGCAGTAAGTCTAAAGTCACACGTAGGTCAGACCAGGTAAGGATGGCAGTTTCTTTCCCTTAAGGAAATTCGTGAACCAGATGGGTTTTTCCTGACAATCGACAATGGTTTAGCAGTCATCAGAAACAAGAACCAAAGTTGCTGGAAAAGCTCAGCAGGTCTGTGGAGATAAATTCGAGTTAATGTTTTGGGTCCCTGCTGAGCTTTTCCAGCATCCACTGTTATTTTGTTTTGGGTTTTTTTTTGCCATTTCCATGATCATCATTACACTCTTAATTCCAGATTTTTTTCATTGATTTCAAATTCTACGAGCTGCTGTGGAAGGATTTGAACCCAGGTCGCCAGAACATTAGATAACAAGGTGTAGAGCTGGATGAACACAGCAGACCAAGCAGCATCAGAGGAGCAGGAAGGCTGACGTTTCGGGCCTAGACCCTGGCTGGTTCCAAAGTAATAGTCCAGTGATAATGCAACTAAGCCATTGTCGCCCCCATATTAACAGCACAGATGAAGGGAAATCCTTTCTCATGGAAGGTTTTGAGTATTTGGAACTCTCTTCCTCAAAAGATTATGGAAGCAGAGCCTTTGAAATTTTTTGGGACAGAGATAGATAGATTCTTGGTAAGTGAGGGGTTGAAAGGTCATTGGGAAGAGATAAGAATGTGGACTGGACGCTGGAATCAGGTCCACCACGATTTTCTGGAATAACGGAGCATGCTGGAGAGACCGAATTGCTTTATTCCTGTCCATCCTTCTTACTCATGCTGGTGTCAGCAAAGTTAAAACTGCTTGGCCCCAGCCCTACGATCAGTGGAACTGACGTCCCTGTGAATAATAGCTGCTGGGACGGTCAATTTGTTTCCTCAGTTAGAAAGCTCCAGGCAACCTCCTCTGTCTCTCTCTCTCTCTCACTCACTCTCCAAAGTGAAGGGGAAATTGAGCACCACTGAGAGATGGTTTCAGTCTGGCTTCCCTGTGTCAGGTCAGTGCAAGCTAAGGGTTCGGTGGCACTGTCTGGACCAATCCTGAAACAGACTCCCGCAACGCTGGTGCTTCAATAGGGGATCTCAAACCCCCCATATGGGCCATTGTAGTCAGTGTCTCTTTCACCTCAAGTTTTAGCAACGAAGCTGGTAAAACAAATGCAGATCACCAACAATAAAAACAACAAAACGCTGGAGAAACTTTGCAGGTCTGGCAGCATCTGTGTGACGTTAGAGAGAGAAAACTGAATTAACCTTTTGAGTTCCGAAGAAGGACTCGAAATATGAATTCTGCTTTTCTCTCTCTTCACAGATAGATAATGCCAGATCAGTTGAGTTTCTTCCAGGAACTTTCTTGCTCAGTGCGTTTCAGATCTCCAGCCTCTCCTCGGTTCTTTTGTTTTAGCTCATTCAGGGAAAAAGAAGTCCTGGTTTGGGGAAAGAAGAGAACATCGTAGAGGATTCTAACTTAGTCACGTTCGGAAGGAAGGATGAGAAGAAAAGTATATTTTTCGATGAGGAATTATACTCCTTATGGAGAAAGGCCATTTTTCCATAATGAGATTCTTCTTTAAGAAGAAAGGCAGAATCTCTTATAGAAATTAAACAAGAATACACTGGCTTTTTTTTCCTTTTCAACTGTTTTAAGTGTCACGTAGCTTCAGTAAAAGCCATGGTTTATGTTAATTCAACATCAAGCGAGGGTTGCTTGGAACTTTCACTGACATTTTGTTTCTCTCTCCTTGCCTTCTGTTGGAAAGGCAGCAAATTCCCTGGTGAAATCTCCCAGCAGATGACACGGAGGGCCATCAGACACCTTTTGCTCCTCCTACACCAATTTCTGTCGCCCCGTTCCCCGTTACTTTTCTCCATTATGCCCGAGCAGCTTAAGGGCTGCAGATGTCTATTCTGATGCATGTAGTACAAATAGGATTAATCTAAACAGCTGAGCGGGGTAGAGGCGTTAGCTCGGAGAGGTAGTGGGGGTGGTGGGTGTGGAAGAGAGAAAGCATTAACAGAATAAAAAGGGTGAAACGGTTGCCAAGGCAACTGGCCCTGAGCTGCTGGTTTTTGGGGGCAGAGATTTGAGAAAGTTACAGGTGGCTGTCTTGTGTTGTCCCAGTGGGGTATGGTAACAGATCAGTGACATATGCTTTCGCTGGCGAGCACTATACGATTAAAGCTTAGGGCCATTTATTGGTTTTTTGTTAGCGAGGGAAGTCTGGCGTGTCAAATCCCAACAATGAGTCAATTGAAATCAAATGAAGCTTCCCCAGAATAAACCTTATTGAACGGTCGCTTTTTTTTTTGCAAAGTATGAGTGATATGGAAGGTGGAAATGATATTCCTCTGGGGAGCCCCAAGCCACGACTCTCTCCTTCCTAATCCCTGCAAAACCCTCCCGTCCCACAGTCCGCCGTTTGAGTTTGCAGAACCACATGATAAAACGGAGGTGCATTTACATAGCAGCTTGTCACACTTGATGCCAGAAAGGGAGAAGAGGTTGAAACATTCCAGGAAAGGACTGACACTGATCTGATTTCTTTTTGGTCTTTGGGGTGTGTTTCGGGGTGGGGGGAGGTGGGGGGGAGAGGCATTATAAAAAGGAGGCCAAGGGTTGAAGTCTTGAGAATGATTCATAGAATCGTTGCAGTGTGGAAACAGGCCATTCAGGCCATGCCACCCCTCTGAAGAGTGTGCCACCCCAACTTTGCAACCCTGCATTTCTCATGGCTAATCCATCTGAAGCTGCACATCTTGAAAGGTGGGAGGAAACTGAAGCAAACCCACGCAGACACAAGGAGAACATGCAAACTCCACACAGATAGTCACCTGAGGGGGGAATCAAACCCAGGTCCCTGGGGCTGTAAAGCAGCAGTGCGAACCACAAAGCCACACCCTTCAGCAGCTTGATTTAGAGGAAAACAAGGAGAATATACCCCTATGTGGGTGATAGGCAGAACTAGAAGCTGTCAATATAAGATAGTCACCAAGATATCCAACAGAGAATTTAGAAGACCCATCTTCATTGGAAGAATGATGAGACATGGAACTCTCTATCACAGGGAGACAAAGTGGGTGAGGTGAATGGTAAATATGTGTTTGAAGAGGAGGTAGATAATCCAGAAGTAAGATGTTTTGTAGTGCAATGGTAGTGTCCTTACCTCTAGGCCAGACGCCATGGGTTCAAGTCATACCTGCTGCAGATGAGTATCATAATATGCTTGAAATGATTCATTAGAAAGCATCTATGGACCAGAAGAGTGCCAGCCGAAATGTTTTTTACTTTGGAGCGTGCAGTGCGGATGGAGAGTGTCTGGGTTTTATTGGGAGACAGTGGTACTGACACTGGGCTTGTCATCCAGTACCCCAGGCTAACGTCCCGTGGCACAGTGGCAGTGCCCCTACCTCTGGACCAGGAGGCCCGGGTTCAAGTCACACCTGCACCAGACATATGGTGTTAACCGTCTGAACAGGTTGATTACCAATGCTCAGAAGCGAGGAGGGAAATGGATTTAGATGGGTAGAGGCACAAATGGGACATAAAGCCTGGCAAGGGCTAGGTGGGCCAAATGGCTTGTAACTGCTGTTTGTAAACCATCCTCGTAATTAATTTGCCGAGTTTTCCAGCATTATTCAATCCAACTTCTCCACAGGAGCCTCTTCCCTCAAAGCCTGACTTTATCCAACCTAATCACATAGCCCCTTTCCTCCTTTATCTCTATCTTCCTTTGACACTGGTGCCAGTGACTAATTCAGTCAGATAATTCAGAGTTGCCTATGAGATTTCCTTAGGAGTGATTAATGTACAGCACTGTCCTTCTGTTTTCTGAACAAGCTTTATTCAGTTGTTATGTCGGATGCACTCCCATATAAAGTTGAGTGTAGCATTGACCCATGATCAATGGTGTAAAAAGATTCCGAATCAACCTTCCATTTGATATCATTCGTGATAACAATCATATTCTGGGTAGCATGCACAAATAGCAGACAACCGTAGTTACCAGAATCACAGCAATGCGTAAACCTTACAACATGGGAGAAAATAAAGGCCAACTGGTCCATGTTGGTGTTAACCCTCGGAACAGTGTAACCTCCATCACATTTACCCATTTCACAGCCCCCCAGTGTCTCAAAGGCATCTTGTCAGTTTTCCTCAGCAACAGGCAACACTGAAATGTGATCAGTGCCATTGTTTCTTTGTTACATTTATTTGGAGCCAGCATTTTATTGCCCATCCCTTTTTATCCCTCCCCAGTTGAAAGTGGTGCTGAGCTGCCTTCTCGAACACGGCTGCCCTCGGAGTGCAGTGTTCTCGTTGGTCACAGTAAGCTCCCACAGTCCATGGGATAGATGAGGGATACCCGCCCCCTCCCGAACAAAGGTCCATAATGTTGATTTCAGTGTTCAGAGGACTGCATGACAATGCTGTCACTTTAAAAGGTTATTTTGTCCTCTTTGTTTGAAGAGAGCTTGCAAGGCAGAGGTGTAGAACTAGCTGCTGAAGATGACTGAAGTAAACAGCTTGGGAGGCCTTGGCTATTTTTGTAAAGTTGAAACAATGGAAGGAGCCTGGGCATGGCCAGCTGTCACATATCGGGCTTTCTTTTTTTTTTAAATTTTTAGCAGCAGAAGCCTTTTTGGGTCTCAAAAGAGTTGGAAGTTTCAGGAAATGATTCTTAGCTGCTATTCTTTCTGAAGCGTTTCTTGATGATTTTCCCCCTCGTTTGGTGAATTGCTTGTACGAATCTCTGTCTGAATTTGCCTTTTTGCCAAGGGGTGAGTTTATGGGATGTTACTATATTAGAACAGTTAATTAGCAATAGGTACTGTATCTATTATTTGCTTAAGTTTTCCAATAGTTGTTATTCTAAATTCCTCTCTGCTTGTATTTGAACTACAGTGTTTAAGTAAATTGTGTTTTGCTTAATATCGAGTAGTTTGATCCAGTCGTATCATATCTGGAAAGCAGCACTTCACATCTACCTTTAAAATAAGAAAAAGTTAGGCTCTAGGCTATCTTCTTAAAATATTTTGAGTCTGGCCTGGTCAATAACAATTGTCCTAAGAGAAAAGCTGAAATAAAGTGAGCATCTAGCTCTGGAGTTTAGAAAAGTGGGACGCAATCTCTGTCATGTCCACGGGTCATGAAGAGACAGATTGTATATTGTTTCTTAAAATCTTTACTGTTTAAATTTTGAAATGATCTTTGCTGGACTAAAACATGGCTGCCGCTAATCACATGGTGCAGACAGACCACAATTTCTGGAAGGTTTCTAATCAGTAGTTCCCAAATCATCCTCCTGAAATGTCACATCCTTGCATTATGTGGAATTTGAAGTCTGCAATCACCAAAATATCACATGAGATCGCTCCCCAGCCAGTTCTGAACCGTAGGGATCTATTGAAACTTGCTATGCCCGAAGTGGCACTAATGGCTCACCGTTGGCCTCATACAAGTGCACAATGATCCTGCTCAGAGATAGAAACCAATATTGCATAACAACGACCTCATTAAAGTGAATCCAACTTATCCAGGATCCCAACACGATTTAAATTCCTGATCTTCGACAAGACATTTAATTATACATTTTCTGAAATCTCAATTCAGTCTAATAAAAAAAACAGATTGCCGTTAACATCCAATCAGACCATTTGGAAATTAAATTGGTGACACCACGGACAGGCTGCAGACATAGTTACGGCTCCGTTAGTCTAAATTGCCTTTGAAACCTTGCTCTGGAAGAAAATTTATAGTCATCAAAAAGTTAGAGCAAGTCTGTTATTCAACATCATCTTGTTGTACCTTCATCAACCTGAATGGGAACTCTTAGAGAAAGGAGTGCTCACTGGCCACTGACTTTCTGGATTCAGTCACAAATCACATGAATTAACATCAATATGTTTTGATTGTTAAGTCATTCGCATATTGTAATCTCTTTCCTTGCCTTCTCCTTCCCCTTCCTTGAATACTTGGATACTTGGGTATTTGGACGTGGTATGACAATCATTCCCCTGAGTTTAAATACACTTGAGCAGCAAGGGCAGCAGATACATGGGAATGACAGTAGCTGCAAGCATTGCTCCAGATTTCATACCGTCCTGACTTAGAAATATACTGCCATTCCTTCACTGTTGCTGGTTTAAAATCCAGGAGCCTCCTCTCTGACAGCAGTATGATTTTCCTACATCCTCTGGACTGCAGTGGTTCAAGGAGGTGACCTATCTTAAACTAAAGAGAATTCATAGGAAGTCATTTAAAAGTTGCACACCATGTACAGAAAGTTTTATGGGGAGTGCAGTGTGGCCCATTTCGAAAGGGAAAAGAAATAAGAAACTTTGTTAAAAAATAAAACACTCTGCTCGCAGACAGAAGAGGAAAATGCTAGAATAATTAAAATTCACTTCTCCTACTTGTCCTCCTTGAAACATAAGAGATTCTTGGAGGGCCTGATGAGGTAGGGAGGTCTAAACTGCTGGACAATCTAAATCTTGGGACCATGGTGTCAAAATAAGTGCTGGGCATTTCTGGGCTGAAAGAAAGAGAAATGTGTGAATCTTTGGAATTAACCACCTCCAGAGGACTCTGGGTGCTCCGTTATTGAGAGTGTAGAAAAGGAAGTAGGCTTGTTATCTGAAAGGGAAGAAAAAATTGCAGTGCTGTGGGGTAAAGGCAGTGACACAAGCTGAATTCCAATTTTTACAGGGAACCAGTATGGGTATGATAGGCTGAACGATCTCCTGTGCTCTAACCCACTCAATGGTTCTGCATTCAAAAGTGAGACCAATAGATTTTGGGGCTCTAAACGATTTTGGGGATTTGGGGTGGATGTTGCTTTGCATTTATTGCCCATCTGTGGAAAAAGCAGGTCACCTCCTTGAACCACCGTAGTCCATAGCACGTAGGGATATCACATTGCTGTCTGGGAGGAAGTTTCTGGATTTTAGACCAACAACAGAGAAGGAACAGCAATATATTTCCAAGTCAGGATGGTATGAAATCTGGAGGGACACTTGCAGTTACTGCTGTCCCCATGTATCTGCTGCCCTTGCTGCTAAAGAAGATGTGGGCTTGGAAAATGCTGATAGAATGGGGAATGTGGGCGTGACATCACTGGGCTAGCAAATTCAGAATGTGTGGGGACCTGGTTTCAAACCCCATCCCTGACAGATGGTGAAAGTTCAATTCAATCATTTCAAAAAAAAAAGCTGGCTAAATGGCGACTACATAACCGTTGTTTGCTGAACCCATCTAGTTCATGAGACTCGAGGGGCTGAATGGCCTACTCCTGATCCAAATTTTATGATCTAGTGGATAAGAATTGGCCATCCTTACCTGGCCTGGCCTACATGTGCCTCCAGTCCCCATAGCAATGTAGATGACTCTTAAGTGCACTCTGGTGCACTTAAGTGCACAATTAGGGACGGGCAATAAATGCTGCCTAGCCAGCGACACCCACCTCACATGTATGAATAAAAAAATGAAGTTGATGTAGAAAATCAGCTACCATTTTGTTGTGTGGCGGAATGGGTTGGACCATGTATCGACTCCTGTTCCTAATTCTTATGATTGAACAATCTAATTTTTAGCACTGTTCGCCAACGAGAAATGCTTGCTAAGCTATCAAGAGAGCCCTAATCTCTTTGTATTGTGTCACTGGCCATTATGCCTTCTACTGCCTTGGCCTGCCAGGTCAGGAGTTCAAACTCTTTAAAACTTACCTCTCTTCATTGTTTGTCCTAGTATTGCCTTTTGTGGCTAGATATAAGTTTGACAGTGCACCAAAGAACTTTGGGGGTCTGTTGTTGCATTAAAGACACTGTATCAATGCACAGTAACTTATCTCTATCTAACTGAAACAAACAAGGAATTGACAGGGTAAATGCTGAAAGGATGTTTCCCCTCATGGGACAGTCTAGCACCAATGGGCATACGCTCAGAATAAAGAGGCACCAATTTAAGACAGAGATGAGGAGGAATATCTTCTCTCAGAGGGTTGTGAGTCTTTGGAATTCCTTGCTGCAGAGATCTGTGGAGGCAGAGTCCCTGTGTATATTTAAGGCTGAGATGGATAGATTCTTGATCATTCAAGGAATCAACAGTTATGCGGAAAAGGCAGGAAAGTGGATGTGAGGAACATTAGAAAGTCCAGGATCCTACTGAACAGCAGAGAAGGCTCAAGGAGCCAAACAGCCTACTCCTGTTCCTTTTTTTAATGGTCCCACGGTCTTGCCACTGGTCCTCTGAATTGACCCCTCAGACACACTGTTTGCAACATGGCTTGAACCTTACATTACCTGACTGGAAGCTTCTTTACTTTCAACTGAACAACCTTTCCATACCCCACATCCCCAACACCACCCCGGCCCCACACAAAAACCGTCCTCTCTAGTCCTTCCCTTCCACCTCCAATCATCTCACAATCAACAAATGGAAGTAAATGAAAACGCTTTCCTTCACTGCCTCCACTGGTCTCTAATTATGGGAGAATCTGGGACAATCCTGCAGGGTTTGGTCAGTCCCATTGAGGAAGGGAAATGAACTGGAGAAGAACTAGGAACTGAATTTTGCAAGCTTCTGTTAGCAGCACCGGCCTTGGCCCAGTTGACTAATGGAGTACAGAGTGTTGCGAATTCAAAACAAGGTTCAGGAATTTGAGCGCATGCGTAGCATAGTGATTGGAACCAAGTGGATCCATTGACTGTGAGATCCTTGATTGGGGTTGTTAACCGGTCCCAATCAAGAAGCCCTGGTTGACTGAAATAAACAGAGGATATGAAAAAATATAAACAGGGGATTTAGAATCTCCTCCGTGCAGGTGACTGACACTGAACAGGCCAGTGTGCTGTGCGCAAGTAAATAAAGGGTGACTTGGTGACAGGATACCGGCCTCTGTGCAGTTATTTCAGGTGGAAACTCTTCAGCGCAGTACTGAGGGAATGCTGTACTGTCAGAGGTGCCTTTTCTGTTGACTATAAAAGGCAAGTCCCTGCCAATGTTTGAAGGCAACCTGGTGCTGAACAAACGCCGCACGGACCCATGAGACCACCTTAAGTATTGAAAATTGTACTTAACTCTGTCCATTGCTTATCTCCTCACTATTGCCCTGGTTCCTTCCCACAGCCCAAAGATGTGCTCAATAGGTGGATTAGCCATGGGGAATGCAGGGTTATGGCATTGGAGTGGATCAGGTTAGAATGCCTTTCAGAGGGTCAATGTGGGCTCAATGGGCCAAATGGCCTGCTTCCACACTGTAGGGGTTCCAAAGACAGGAGGAGGAGTGATTTATGTCAGAGTTAGTTCATCCAATTTAAACTGCAAAGTTTAGCATTGATGCAAAGCAAAACCGCTTTGCAACAATCCCGGGTGCAAATTCATTGTTATCATTCGCCGGAACTCAAAAGCAATTTTGAGCTTCGACGAATCCATTTTATGCCGCACAGGACTTTCCTTACTTTGTAATGTTTATTCCAGGGTTATGTGGGACGTTTGCCAATCCACCGTTTAATGCTAGCCAGAGTTAGCCTGTGAAAGTTGGAGGAACTGAGGTCGTTTAGTCTTCTGGTTGGATTCAGCAGACTGGTTTACTAGGCTTCCTCAAGTGGAAATTGGGAGTCCACCATGCTGCTTCTTAGAAGGTTGCAAAGGGACATTAGCACCGTCACTTAGACTGTTATTCATGGCTCCCTAGGCCAGCAGTCCTTTCTTCCCAGTTGGAGAAACTAATTGGAAAAGGGCTCCTTTTGACCCTACCCTAACCCCCAAAATAAGATGGTCTGAGGGTTCAAATAACTTTCCCCCAACCTCAAAACAATGCTCCCCAAAACTTTCTTAAGTACCAAAGAATTAAAGGGTGGGTGTTCTGTGGCCCAGTGGTTAGCATTACTGCCTCACAGTAATAGGGACCCAGGTTCAATTCCAGCATCAGGCAACTGTTTGTGTGGAGTTTGCACATTCTCTGCAAGAGTTTCTGCTGTGTACTCTGGTTTCCTCCCACAGCCCAAAGATGTGCTCACTAGGTGGATTAGCCATGGGGAATGCAGGGTTATGGCATTGGAGTGGATCAGGTTAGGATGTCTTTCAGAGGGTCAGTGTGGAGTCAATGGGCCAAATGGCCTGCTTCCACACTGTAGGGGTTCCGTGAAAGGGTTAGTTAGACAGAATCCAGAGACTTGTTTTTGTTCTCCGTCCAAGTTTTATTCCAACTCACTCATTACAAAAACTCCAACCACAATAATTACTTGTTGCCCATATGTAAAATCCTCACTCAATTTATCTTTAAATTTAAAAAAAAACAGTACCTGTACTCTGGTTCCATTTGTTTGTACACAAAATCTTACGAGATTATGACATACTCAACCCTATTTGCCATTCATTAGAGACCAACACTTCAGTACTTTTTAGCTATGTCAGTAATATAAGGAAGGATAATTGATCTGGAAGACTGACCTGTGATAGCCTGGCTTGAGAGGGAATTTGAGTAGGTGCTTAATTCTGACACTAGCTGTTAAGAGGTATTTTGGAGTCATGATGGTTCTGCCTGCCCATCTCATCGTCAACAATTAAAAAACATGGCAAGAGTCAAGCTTCTTTTACCCAAATTTTCCTCTGCCCTTTGGCTTTCTTGCCATCTCCTGATCGCATCTACATGCACAAATCGTCACAAGGTGACAACGACCTTAAATTCTAGGGCAGGGGCTTATTGGTTGTTTGTTTTAGACAGGGTACAGATTAAACTCTGACAAATTGGTGCTCGCAAAACCCAAAACGAAGTGGCTACTGTTCAATGTAATTCTGAGATTGGGCAGCATTTGCTGAACAATAATGAATGTGGCTTATTTACCCTTCTTGAAGCAACATACCTTCTTTTGCAAGACCCATTTTAGCAAACAACTGGGAAGGCGATGGCCTAGTGGCGTGATCGCTGGATTGTTCATCCAGAGAGCCAGATAATATTCTGGGTGACCCCAGGTTCAAATCCTGCCATGGTAGATGGTGGAATTTGAATTTGATAACAATCTGGAATTAAGAATCTAATGATGACGATGAATCGATTGTCAGGAAAAACATCTGCTTCACTAATTTCCTTTAGGGAAGGAAATTGCCATCCTTGCCTACATGTGACTCCAGACCCACAGGTGGTTGACTCTGAATAGCCCTCTGGGCAACTATGGATGGGCAATAAATGCTGGCCTAGCCATTGATGCCCTCAACCCCTGAATGAATTAAAAAAGAAACAGATGTTTAAGCCTTGCATTTTTACTAAATTATGGAGGAGCTTGGGATCCAATAGTTCTCCAGTGCTTCCTCCATGGCAATGCCTCAGCCAATCAGCATCTTCTTCTCCTGCAGTTTAGATTGTCACAATGGCTTGAGGTTTGGCATTCTTGCATCGGTCCTGATGACCACAGAACATTGGCATTGTATCTCTCCATTTAGCAACATCCATTTCTCATGCCTTACTGTTGTCCGATTCCTATCAATGAAATCTAGAGGGTACTTGAAGCCACTTGTTTTGATGGAAAAGTTCAAGAAGGCTCTTGTTTATGTGACATCGGTGTTGGTGGGACTGAAAGTGAGCCGCTTCAGGGAATCCAGAATCAGGTCAGGATGGAGAGTGCCCGAGGCAGACACTAACCTCTCACAGTTCATTTGTTCTTTGCAACAAATGTTGACAGAGCAACAACCCCTTTTTTTTGAGAAGTGAACACAGTGATTCCAGCAGAGGTAGATGAAACGGCTAAGGAATACCATGTTTCAACTGAGAACAGAACTAGCAGTGGGAAGAGAGGAGGGCTCTATCATGAACTAAATATGTCATAGCAAAGAGAGTAGGTTGATGTAGCACTCATTAACCTAGTACAGTGGTACAATGTACAGGATGCATCTACCACGCTAAGATATGTGCAAATTACATTGTGACACAATGAACCGCGACAGATAAATGCCCTTTCAAATGCCCTTAATAGCTCTGCTCAAAATTATGAAGAGCTTTGATAGAGTAAATTTTCCCAATTACACTTTGCATCATGGAAAAGTCTTTGAGAAACACCTCTGGGGAATGTGGCTTGACATATTCTGTGAGCGAAAACTGCATCCACTGGCAAAAGAGTCATTAAGTAGAGGACACGGATTTAAGTTAATTGGCAAAAGCAACGCAGACAAAGATGGGAAGACTAACTATTATGTACACAGTGTATGTGGTCTGGAGTACGCAGCCCGTAAAGGGGCTGGGAGAATATTCAATTGTAACCTTCAAAATGTAATTTTCACAAATTCTCAAAGGAGTAAATGTTCTGGTCTACAAGAAAAGTGCAGGGGGTTTTGGATTAATTTTTCAAAGACACATCGTTAATGGTCTCTTTCTGCACTGCAAGTGTCTTCAACTTTAATGCTGCACAACATATTTTAGAAGTTTTGAACTTAGGCTGGGTTTAAAACAATACCTTAATGAATATATTCTTCCTGTCACCTCAGATGGACTCTCTATGCGTTTTGATTAAGGGGTCTGTTATGGTTCAGTAGGTGCTATTCTTGCTGTTAAGCCAGAACGTTACATTTTATTCTGGCATGGACTCTGGGTATCAATTAAAAGTCAGCATTTGTTGCCCATCCCTAATTGCCCTTGAGCTGAGTGGCTTGCTCGGTTCAGAGTTAACCAAATTGCTGTCATTCCAGAGATTGGACCAAGCAAGATTTCCTTCAATAAAGGAGCCTTAGATGGCCCAGTGACATTACCACTAGGCTATTAACTCAAGAGACCTAGGTAATGTTCTGGGGGCCTGGGTTTGAGTGGCACCATGGCAGATGGTGGAATTTGAATTCAATAGGCAATAAATCCAGGAATGTGTAGGTTTAGGCGTATTACCCATGGGATAAGCAGGGCTACAGGCTTAGAATAGTGTAGAGTAGGGGTGTGGGTCTGGGTGTGATGCTGTTCAGAGGGTCCATGCAGACTTGATGGGCTGAATGGCCTCCTTCTACACTGTAGAGATTATATTGTCTGGAATTAAGAGTCTAATGACGACCATGATTCCAATGCTGGGGGAGGGTGTGTGGGGAAGGCATCTGGTTCACTGCTGTCCCTTTGGGGAAGGAAGGTCCCATCTTACCTGGCCTGGCCTACATATGCCTCCAGACCCACAGCAATGCAGCTGACTCTTAACTTCCCTTTGGGCAGTTAGGGACAGGTAATAAATATTGGCCTGGCCAGTGAAGACCAATATCCTGTTAATGCATATATATATATGTATATATATATATATATATATATAAAAAGATGAGGTTTTAACGCTCAATGATAGTTTCATGGCCACCAATATTTTACTAGCTCAATTTAAACTCCACCAGTTGCCATGGTGGAGGTTTGAAGCCAGAACATCAGCCCAGGCTTCTGGATTTCTGGTCCAGTGATGGTACCAATACTCCAGACCAGAAAGTTGAGCGCAGCATCTAGTGCAGTACTGGGAGAATGCTGTGCTGTCTATGGCCCAACCTTTTATTAGATGTCGATCAACAAAGAGCAGAAACATTGACTCCAGTATCTTAGCCAATAGACAGTTCTTCATCACCATCACAAAAAACAAATTTCCCGGTCATTATCACTTTGGTGGGATCTTGCTTTGCACAAATCGGTTGTCACATTTCCTATGACACAGTGACTGCCTTTTCAAAGGTATCAGGTCACAGTTAAGGGATTTGAGGTGACAACAAGATTGCAAATCTGTCATTTTTAAAAAAGATGTTGAATAGTGCAACGCAAATAGTGTGATTTAGGAATCGGGAAGGATTGAGCGAGGATGATGGATCAGCAGTTACAACATCACAGAGACCTAAAGGCATAATACAAATAATCACCATTGCCATTGAAGAATGCAAAAACACATTTTTCTGAAGGTCTGGAATTACGTAAAGATTATGGTCCCTTCAGATAGTCACCAAAAATATCCAACCTGTTTGCTCCCTTCAAAGAAAGAGATATGCACACTTCACTCAGTCTCATTAGCTATGTGACTGCAGTCCCATTTCAATGTCAATGTGGTTGACTCTTAAGTGGCCCATATCCCTCTAAACCCTTCTATTCATATACCCATCCAGATGCCCTTTAAATGTTGTAATTGTACCAGCCTCGACCACTTCCTCTGGCAGCTCATTCCATACACTCACCAACTTCTGTATGAAAAAAATACCCCTCCAGACCTCTTTAAATCTTTCCCCTCTCACCTTAAACCTATGCCCTCTAGTTTTGGACTCCCCTACCCTGGGAAAATGGCCTTGGCCATTCACCCTATCCAACAAAATGCTGGAAAATGGGACTAGGTCAGATTGGGGTGTCTGATCAGTGTGGGTGAGTTGGTCTGAAGGGTCCATTTCCATGCTGTATGAGTCTGTGACTCCAAGTAGCCAAGTAGGTCAATCAGTTGTATGAGAGCTCAAGGAGCAAGCCCTCCAACCACTTCTCAAGACTAGAACAAGATGTGCCCATTTTCCCAGAGAGAAGTAAACAGTAAATCTGGAGGATGAATCTGACTCATCTTGTACACTTCAAAATGGCACTCCAGTGTGACCAGTATCACTGCGTCCCTTTCACTGTTTTTCTCCCTCTGGGTCACCAGTGACTCCCACATCCCAATGATCAACAAGAAAGGAAACAGAAACTTGTTTGGTTTCAAGGGCTTCATAGAAAGTTGAGTGAGTGCACAGAGAACATGCAACTCCAATCATAGAAAAGAATCCCTAAAGTGTGGAAGCAGGTCATTCAGTCCACACCAGTTTTCCAAAGAGCATCCCACCCAGACCCACACCAACCCTACCATCCTGCTAATCCATTTGTCTGTATGCCCTTGGACACTGGACAATTTCCTATGGCCAATCCCCCTAACCCACACATCTTTGGACTGTGGGTTGGAACCAGAGCAAATCCATGCTGATGCAGGAAAAATGCATAAACTCCACACAGACAGCCACCTGAGGCTAGAATTGAACCCAGGTCCTTGGTGCTGTGAGACAGCAGTGCTACCCACTTAGCCATCATGACATCCCCTGTGTTTTTGGATAGAGTCAGTCACTGAAGTCAAAAAAGGAGATAATAAAAGTTGGGCAGGTACAAGAGCAATGAAGGTAGAGAGTGAGGGGCAGGAGTTGTGAGGATGGGGATTTGTTGGGCATTGATTGGTAAGGGTGGGATTTAGGGATGGGAGCTGTGCGTGTGAGGATTGGGGGTAGCAGGAGCTGTGAGTATTTTGGGGTGTTGGGCTGATTGGGAGGTGTGACATGTATATCAGGGGAGTGGGCAGTGAGGGTGGGTATTCAGGGAGGGGCAGGAACTGTCTCTAAAATTTTAAATAGGGAACAAACAAAACAATGAATAAAACAAACCTCAAATGGATGATGCAGAGAGACAGTAGGGAGTTAGTGGGAAGTAAACTGAGTCCATGCCAGATTTCAGACCAAAGAAGGCACCAGCATTGTGGTGGCTCCTGTACGAGTCTGGACCTGACCAGATCAAAAACCAGTATCTGCCAGTAGATCTCAGTCTGCTTTCATACAGGTTTCATACAGGTTTCATACTGGTTTCATACTCGTTTCATACCGGTTTCATACTGGTTTCATACTGGTCCATACAGGTATTTCCCTCTGGGTGGCTGCAGACAAGAATGAGCTCCATTTGAAACTAGAAGGAAGCCATTTCAAAAGAGGAGTAAATGGATGGATTGGGGATGGCAATGTGAGACACACAGGTTTCTAACTGAGATGTAGAACGTACAAATCCAAATTATCAAATTTCGCATTGTGCTTGCTGACATTATTTCTTTCCTGTGAATTATTTCATAACAGTCCTGTTTAGCGATATGGGAAATTCCTTTGAGGAGTGGGACACGGAATAAGGCCTGACATGTCCTGTAAGAAGAGGCACAGTCATCATAATTTAGTGACAATTCTTATATCCATTCAGAAATTCACATCATTCAAACCGGGAAAAAGAAATAATTTTATTTCTCTGAAAATTCAATATATTGCCTCTTAAATGCAAAATGACAACTGTGACCCCCTCGCAATTGTGAAGGAATTTTCAGGTTGGCCCACAACCTATTTAATTTTCTTACACCTTTATCATTGCCTCAGTAGGAACAGTTTTTCTTTAAGAACACAGCAATGCAATGAACGGGTTGAGATTGTTCGAACATGTCAGGAATGTTGGCTGATTTATTACCAAAGAGATCTTTGTCAACAGAGTCGGTATACATCTTGTAGAATATCTGCATTCCAACGTTTGTTTTTCAAATTTGGCATCAGTGGTGTTCCAGATTGTGAGGATATAGAACCTGCTACATAACGGGGTGACGGAATCAGATTCCATAGGAACTGTCAGAAGGCACCTGGACACGTACTCAAAGAGGATTAATTGTCAGGGTTCCCAAGGGAAGGCTGGGGTGCAAGACTTCTTTTCCAAACAGCTGCCTCATGTAGGCAGCATGGACAAAATGATGCCATGTGTGCTGTAGTAGACTCTCTGTAACAATAGCAGGTCAGCAGGACAGAAAGGTGAACTGAACTCTCACTCGAAGCAATTTGGACAGATTTTTAATTGCTGAATGTCTCGTGGGGTGATGGGGTACGGGCAGGAAAGTGGAGATAAGGCCAGATTGACCATACTGAATGGCAGAGCATGTTTGAAGGGCTGGATGGCCCACTAGTATTCCTATTTCTTATGATCTTATTCTAAGAACCTGCTCAGACTGAAGGTTAACATTTGAATAATAAGTTATTGAAGGGAGTGGAACGCCATACTGTATTAATTGTCATTTTTGATAGCTTTAAACTTCAATCCTCAGAAGCCATTTTGTCCCTCTTGATTTATTGAATCACAGAACAGTTGCAGCACAGGAGAAAGCCATTCAGCCTGCCATGACTGAGCCTATCCCTCACCTACTTCCTGTAGCCGTGCTTGTTTTATAATTTCAGATAATGATCTCTTTCCTTCTTGAAAGCCTCGGTTGAAATTGTCTCCACCAGGCAGTGCATTCCACATCCTAGCCACTGACTGAGCAAAAGTCATGGTCCTCATGTCATCATTACCTTAAATTGGTGTCATCTGGCTCTCAATCCAACCACCAACAGAGCTCAATTTCTCCCTATCTACTCTCTCCATACTCCTCATGATTTGGAACACCTCAATCAAATCTCCTCTCAACCTCCTCTTCTCCAATTTCATAACGTAACTGAAGTTCCCAATTCCTGGAAACATTCTCCTGAATTTTTCTGCATCCTTTCCAATGTTTTTACATCAAAGGTGTGCAGTGCCCAGAACTGGACTCAATGCTCCAGTGAGGCTGAGCCAGTGTTTTACACAGGTTTAATAAGAACACTTTCCTCTTGTACTCGCTGCCTCTCTGTTTATGAACCATTGTCTCAGAGCCACCTTAACAATTCACGCATTTATGTTCACATCTCTGCTGCTGTACACCTATTAGAATTGTATCATTTGTTTTATACGTCTCCCTACCAAAATGAATCACTTCACATTCTCTGCGTTACACTTCACCTACCATTTATCCACCCATTCCACCAATCAATCTACGCCCTACGCTATGTCTCACAGTCCACAATATGTCTGAGTTTTGTGCTGTCCACGAATCGTGTCCTGTACATTGAGGTCTAATTATATCAGGAACAGGAGGAGCCCTAAAACCAAATTCTGAAGAACTGCACAGCAGCCCCTCTGGAAAACATCCATGAACTACTACTGTTTCCTATCACTCAGTCAATTTCATAGGCATGTCGTTGCCCTCCCTTTTATTCCATGAGCTCTAACATTGCTCGCAAGTCTATTGTGCAGTACTTAGTCAAGTGCCTTTTTTTTAAACAAGGGCGTAACGTTTGCAATTCTTCGGGATTCTGGCACCACTCCTAGGTCTAAGGAAGACTGGAAAACTATAGCCAGGGCCTCCACCGTTTCCACTCTCATTTCCATCCATATCCTTGAATGTATCTCCTCTGGTCCTGGTGTCTTGTCCATTATATGTACAGGCCGCATATCCAATAGCACCCCCGTATCAATTTTAAACCTTTCAAGTCTATAGGTTATCTCCTCTTTCATCATAACATGCGCAGCATCTTCCTTGATGAGAGCACATGTAAAAGAGTCATTTAATGCCTCAGTGATGCTCCTGCCTCAATGCATAAATCCCCTATTTCATCCCTATTTTGCTCCGTCTTCCTCTTACCACCCTTTCACTGTTCATATCAAAGAGAAGATATTGAATTCTTTTCACCTTAGCTGCCAGTCTATTCTCATACTCTCTCTTTAACTCTCTTGTTTGCTTTTCCACTTCCCTTCTGAACCTGTGAAGTGAGAAAGCAAATGAGAGCATTGAAGTAACTGGCGACGAGGAACATAGAAACGGGAGTAGGCCATTCAGCCTATCGGACATGCTTCGCCATTCTAGACAAAAAGTCACTCACAGAGTCATACAGGATGGAAACAAACACTTGTCCATGCCGACCAGATATCCTAAATTAACCTAGTCCCATCTGCCAGCATTTGGCCCATATTCCTCTAAACCCTTCCTATTCATATACCCATCCAGATGCCTTTCAAACGTTGTAATTGTACCAGCCTCCACCACTTCCCTTGGCAGCTTATTCCATACACGCACCACCCTCTGCGTGAAGGGTCCCTTTCTTCGAGCTCCTTGCTAACTCCCACGCTCCCAAAAAAAGTCTCAGATTAATAATATGTCACCAAATGTTGGTTCACTGGTGACGAAGAAAGCGAAAGTAATTCACAGCCGAGAGGGAGAGATGAGAACCTAATTAACAACTTCGTTCTTATTTCTCGCGCTGCAATTATTGCCTTGGTGCAACTTGGAGGTGAACTGCCTGGAAGAGTTGCAGTTGTACCGGGAAGATCTTAGACAGAAGTCATTCTGTGCATAAAAAGAACAGAGTGCAATACAATTTTGTTTCTATTTGGGGAAAGGATCTGATGACTTGAGTTGTGAGGTTTTTATTTTGCCGCTGCAGTGAACACATGTACAGAACAAACTCTGACAGCAATAGACCTAGAACTGTCATAGCACAGTCAAGTGAAATAGGAATCAACACTAATTGAGCAATCTCATCAGGAAAGAATAAAGAATAGGTTAGGGTCGGAGCTATACTGATGGAGGGCTGAGTTTTGCACAGAAAGCAGGGCTGGGTTGAGTACCTGATCAGCCTAGGGGAGCCCAGTTTTTAATTTGATCCGCGCCACGGCATGTTTGAGGTATTGGATACGAAATGAAAATATTGCTCTTCCCCGGCGCTGTCTCTTATCATCATGGTGAGCGAACACACGAGTTATGTTTATTTAAAATTATGTTAATTTATACAGACTGCTCATCTAAGTTTGAGAGCCAAACAATAGGCTGCTGTCAAATGAGAGACTCCAGATCCAACACGACAAACGAGTAAAATACAAATCAAAGCAAAGCAGCCCCTGCCATTTCGAACATCTCAGATCTATCCGACAATCAAATGGAAAGGAACTCAATGGCACAGCAGGAGGGCTCGGCAACTAGCCTGAGGTTGGGAAGCAGGGGGAGACAAAATGGTTGGTCCCCGTGTCTACCAAATCTCTCCTGCTCAGAAGGGATTTGCCAATGTGTGCGCATGCCTTGATATGTCAGCGTGTATCTGTGCATATGTTCACTTGCACGGATATGTTTGCGCGCATCTGTCTCAGGAAAGAGCAAATGTTGAGTGTGACGTCTTCCAATGACAGACCCACTCATACCTTTTCCACCAATGGTAGCTCAGTTGAGGCTGTAAAATGTGGCCAGTTCCCTTAAATTCTTAGGCCAGCATCAGCCATGGCTTTAAGGATCAGAATATACTGGCAAGGCCTCCAGGATGGTCAGGTCAATGGACGAAGGCTATTTGAAGCTGTTCTTTAACAGTGCTGGTAAGGCATGTCTTTACTTGTTCCAACATTGCTGAAGTTCACCTTTTCTCTTTGGCTGGTAGCAGCGCCCAGATTTTTTGACCCTGTATCCAGGGAAGGATGTATCAGCATTGGAGACAGTCCAGAGAAGGTTTGCTGGGTTGATCATGGGTATGAAGGGACTGGGTCGTAAAGAGAGGTTGAGTCCATTGGGCCTTTACTCACAGGGATTTAGAAGAAGGAGAGGCAATCTTATTGAAACATAACAAGATTCTTAGGGAATTTGGCAAGGTAGATGCAGAAAGATCATTTCCAATTGTGGGAGAGCCGAGGACCAGAGGGCATAATCTCAGAAAAAGGGTCGCACGTTTAACATAAAGAATTCTGTCTCTCAGCAGCTGGTGAATTTTTGGAATGCTTTACCACAGAGAGCTGCAGAGGCTGGGTCACTAAATAAGGCTGAAATAAACAAACTTTCAATCGTTGAGGGGAATCAAGGGTTATGGGGAGGAAAGTTGAGCTGACGTTTAGCAGATCACTGATCACAATCATAATGATGATGGGGCAGACTTAATGGGTTGAATGGCCTATCTGTGCTTCTTATGGTCAATCTAAACTCTGCCTTTAAGTCTCAATATGTACGTGAAAGTGAACTTTTGGATCAAGAAGGAAACAATACTCTCAAAGCTGCAGATAAAACCTGAATTCCTGTTTAATGACAAATAACAGTGGCCCTCCTCACCCAATGTCTAGCTGTTCCAAACATGCCTACAAATGTGCCATCAAGCCTCCTGTAACACTGTTGACAAACCTCTAAGGTGATGTCCCAAAATGCATGTTTGTTTTTTGTTTGATTCATTCATGAGATGAGGGCATCACTGGCGAGCTCAGCATTTATTGCCCATGCCTAATTACCCAGAGGGCAATTAAGAGTCAACCGCATATTTGTTGGTCTGGAGTCACATGTTGGCCAGCCTGGGTAAGGATGGCAGATTTCCTTCGTTCAAAGTGAATTAGTGAACCAGATGGGTTTTTACGACAATCAACGCACGGGTGCCATTGTGCCAGCTCTTTCACTGAATTCAAGTTTCACCATCTGCCTTGGCAGCATTTGAGCTCATGTCCTCAGCAGGGCATTGGCCTGAGCCTCTGCAGTCAGTGATGTTCCCACAGCATCACCTTTCCCTTTATGCATAGTGGTCCCTTAGAAAGAAGATTGCTCCAGATTCCTTTCCACCACCTGTCCCAGATCGACTGGAGATTTTAAAACCTGGCTATTGACCCTGACTGTGGTTCAGATGGTTTCATGGAGACACGCAAGGTACTACCAATGTGATAGACAGTGAATAGGAGTGGAGGAGTGGGGCTATAATTGGAGAGCTCTGTTGAAGAGCTGGAACTTGCTGGAGGAGTGAAATGAGGTCTGACTGTGCTGTTACTGTGAGGTTGTGAAGCTATAGTTGCATTGGAGAGGAGGAGCGGTAAAAAAGACATCCAAGATGAGACTTTAAGTGCACTGTATCAAATGGTTATGACGTACAATCAATGAACTATTTACAAGTTGTTCAGTCCATCTGAAATCTCCATCATTCTTCATAAATTCATACAAAGATATTAGGACAGCAGTTATGCTTTGGGTTTGACACTGTTATAGAGCAGGAGTCACAATCCTCACAGAAACAGAACAACATCAACTGCAGAGTTAATGGGATTCTGTCTCTTCTGTGGTCGAATTTCAGGATAAATGAACTATTTTCAGAGCAGAAGTACATTTTAATTCAGATCAAAGATCTTGCGATTCTTGCTGCCAAAAGAGCCATTTTGTCCAAGCTTTTCATCTTGTTCCCTTCAGAACGCCATTGCAAGAATACCAAATCTCAAAGGGAACAACAATGTATAGTGCATGAGGTGATGGTACTGATTGGCTGGCAAGTCATCTCTGATTGGTAGAGGTATTGCTATGGGAACTGTACCAGTTAACCTCCCAACTTTTGTTCACATTCAAACCAGACAATTTGATTCTGATTGGTCATGACATTTCCACAGTAAATGTATCAGGGAGTGCCTGACCCCTGACCTCTGGTTTAGCCAAAAAGACGCAATCTTATGGCTACTAATTTTAAGAAAATAGCTGACAAAAAAAGGGATTTCAGCTTTATTTAATACTTGTTCCAAACAATAATCACTGTTTGAGTATTGTTCTTTATTTCTAATTTCTGTTTCCATTTTGCTCTCTGCTAATTTAGTGTAAACATACGTCTTTTTGTTCTACAGGCCTAAGCAATTTGCGAGTAGTGTTCTGGGTTCATTATTTTCACATCACATCACAGGCTTCATACACTGCATTGAAGAGTCATCTTAGCTGTCACTTATATACTTGTTTCTCTGTCCTCCTTCTCTACAAAGCACCAATAGCTTCACAGCCTCATAGCAACAGCGTAGTCAGAGCTCATTGAACTCCCGAAGCCCATGCCAGATCCCTGAAAGAGCTTTCCAATTCTCGTCCCACTCCTCTGCTCCCATCCAATAGCCTGGAATACTTTCTCCACTTTTGTTCAATTCCCTCTTTGAAGGTGGTCCCAAATCTGCATCCTCCACCTACTTAGCCACAGTGCGTAACTGTATGTCACTTTAAAAAAAAAATACTCCCACCTCCCAGCCCTTTCACCAATGATCGTAAACCTGTGTCTTCTGATCGCCTGCCTTCCGGCGACTGGAACTTTTCACCACCTCCTCTGTCAAACCTTTCCTGATGTTTAAACACTTTTATTACATCTCCTTGACCCTAAGGAGGAAAAGAACCCTGTCAGTCTGGTCTCTGTAGATTTCCTCCAGGCCCCTGGAATCATTTTGTGTTCTCTGACAGTGTATGTATATCTCAATGTGGCTCTCAAGAGGTTGGTCAGTCCTAGATAACTCATCAAAATATTAGATTTGGATTCTCAGCCTGTTGGCTACAAGACAACCAACTGAATCTTTCGCATAGACTGATAAATGGAATCCCCACAGAGTGGGAGCAGACCATTTGGCCCATCGAGTCTACATCAACCCTCCAAAAAGCACGCCACCCCACACTCCCCATGCCTAATCCACCTAAGCTGCACACCCTGGGCAATGTAGCATGGCCAATCCACCCTGACCTGCGCATCTTTGGACTGTGGGAGGAAACCGGAGCACCCAGAGGAAACCCACAGGGAGAATGTGCTAACCCCACACAGACAGTCATCCAAGGGTGGAATCAAACCCAGGTCACTGGCGCTGTGAGGCAGCAGTGCTGACCACTGAGCCACCATACCACCCTTAGATAAGGAGACAACTAACTCAATGCAATCGATGTAGAGAGCAAATGCACTGCAAGCATTAGCAGTAGGCTCATTCAATGTTTCTTCAACATCATGAACTTAAGAACAGCAATAGGCTATTCGGCCCTTCAAACCCTGCTCTGCCATTCAATCAGATCATGGCTGATCAGATTTTAACCTCAATTCTATATTCCTGCATATCCCCAAATAATATTCCATCTTTGTACAGTGACAGATTGCAGGTTAGAGGAGACTTGGTGAGTTACTGCAATGCATCTTGTAGATGGTGAACACTGCTGCTACAGTGCACCCATGATGGAGGAGGTGAGTGTTAAAGGAGGCGGATGAGGTGTCAATTAACGCTGGACAGTATGGAATCTCTTGAATGCTGTTGGAGTTGCACTCCTACAGGCAACGTCCTGTTTAGCCACTGACAAGTCCAGCATTCGTTGAACATCCCTAATTGCCCTTGTGCAAAAGGGGAGCAGAGTGGAGCTGTGACTACTATTAGCTTAAAATATTCCTTGAATTTGGACATGAACCTATCTGGATTCAGCACATAAAAATATGACATCCCGACTTTGCACTTGATGCCTCTTCTTACAATTGCCCCACCGGAATCCATTTGCATTCATAGGGGAGATTTCCATCCCTATCCGTGTCCTGGAAACATATTAAGCAGCAACATGCGTATCAAATATATCGATTATTAGTCAATGGGTCACTGTCTCAAAGTTCGATCTCAACTTACGAACGATTGGCACATTAACGTGCTGCCTGGTGTTCAGAACAACATTAAGTGTATCAACAGCTGGTGGAATTTAACACTCAATGTTTAAAATCTGGAGTTGAAAGCCAGTTCAGTAAGGTGATATTTCAATTCAGTTAAAATAAAAAAGCTAGTAATGTTGACCATGAAAAATCATCGATTATTGTAAAAACTCATCTGAGTCACTCATGTCCTTTAAGGAAGGAAATCTGCCATCCTTACCTGGTCAGGCCTACAAGTGACTCCAGACCCACAGCAATGTAGTTGCTTCTTAATGCCCCTCCGAAATGGCCTAGAGAGCCATTCAGTCTGAGGGTAGGGCAACAAATGCTGGCTTTGCCTGCAACACTCACCTCCCATGAAAGAACTTTTTTTAACATAAAAGTTACTGCAAGATCTATCCGTGGAAAAATTCCTATGTTTTGTGTGAAGGGGAATAAATTGCAAGTCTGTGGCCAACAAGACTTGGATGCGCTCAGTATTTGGCCAAACTGTCGTCCTCCTAACATAAAAGCAAAACACTTTGCATTTGGGAAATCTGAAATGAAAACAGAAACTCAGCAGTTCTGGCAGCATCTGTCGAGAGAGAGAGTTAATGTTTAGAGTCTGGTATGACTCTTCTTTGGAGCTTTGGAAACTGTGAATGCCCCCTGCTCAATCCTGAACCAATCTAGAAACTATCACCTCGACATCACAGATGAAGCATGTGAACCAATGGGTTAACAGAATCCTGTTATCTAGAACTTGCTAAATTAAATCAACTATTAATGGAAACTGGGGGAGGACTAGTTGCTATATAATAAAGATTTACACATGTACGGATCAGATGCTGGTGATTGCGGGTTTTGTCAGAGAGATATACAGCTGGGCTAAATTATCACCAAGTGTTCAGCAAATCAGTCGGTGCATTCATCACAAAATGGTGATTGTGGAATTTTATTCTGGAGGACATTGACCCTTCCATCACTGTTTCTGCATGGCTGAGGAAACTGGGGCCCCAGGCTATGGAGATATGTCCAAACTACACATAGCATCTGGGACATTGAGTTACCTCCCTGAGGTAAACTGATGAAGCCTTATTGCTGGTCTCTGCTCTCCTCTGAAATGAAGAGAGCTGTCGTCAACTGTAGAATTCATTTGCTTGTATAAATGAGAGGCCTTTGCGTCCTTGATGCAAAAGGTCTTCTCCAAATAGGATACGATGCTGTGGAGCTGGGAGTAGGAAATGAAGGAAAGAAGCAAATCCAAGACAGTAGTTATAAATCCTCCAGCAGTTTCAACGATATGGAAAATAAACAGCTTCCCTGATGCAAAATATGAATGACAGCATAGGGACCAATATCCTGAGCAGGACTTAATAATCAAATGAACAATTCTGTTGGCAATTTAACGAGAAGTCGCTTATTAACTATAAATCAGTTTATTGTGGTAATTTTTCAAATGATATTTACTGCATTTAGGAAAAGAACTGAGCTTTGAAACAAGCTCATATGCAGAATGGCCTTTCTGCCTGGGGCTGGGGGAAATCATTGAGTCATAGAATCCCTACAACATGGAAGCAGGCCATTTAGCCCATTGAGACCTTCCACTGCTCTGAAGAGCATCCCACCCAGCTCCTGTAACCCTGCGTTTCCCATGGTTAACCCAGCTAGCCTGCACACTTTAGCATGGCCAATCCACCTAACCCACACATCTTTGGACAATGGGAGGAAACCCACACAGACACAGGGAGAACGCGCAAACTCCACACGGACAGTCAACTGAGGCTGGAATTGAACCCAGATCTCCGTCACTGTGAGGCAGTAATGCTAACCACTGAACCACCCTAATGTCATTGCTGATTCCCAGTGGCTGGCAGACATGCTTTCTAATTGCATTGACTTCTCACTTAAATGTGTTTAAGTGAAGACACAATACTTGTCTCCTATTCTTCCAGGCACATTTTACAACTGAATTACCTCCAGTTCCTTTCCCATCTTCTTCAAACTTAGACTTTTGCTCTTGAGCCAGATGTTGCAATGGTTAAGCTCATAATGGCCCTTGCTTGGCTTTCATCCGTTGTATGGCAGTTAACACACATAATCATTTCTATGGTTCAGGAAACTGAGAGGGACAGGAAAAGACCAATAGCGTTCGTAAAGAGTAGGCTAGCAGGAAACGAGAAAGGGCAAATGGAGTGCCCTCCTCGCTGGGAGGGTGGCATTTGTTGTTGGGGAGTGAGGCATTTAATCAGCAGGCTAATGGGTGAGCTAGACCCTTCCATCTTTTTGTCCACCCCATGGATGGCCTTAAAAGTGAGGTTATTCACTTTGGAGGCAAAAACAAGAAGGCAGATTACCACTTGAATGGCTGTGAATTGGGAGAGGGGAGTGTGCAGCGGCACCTGGGTGTCCTTGTGCACCAGTCGCTGAAGGTAAACATGTAGGTGCAGCAGGCAGTAAAGAAGGCAAATGGTATGTTGGCCCTCATTGTGAGAGGTTGCGAGTACAGGAGCAGGGATGTATCGTTGCAGTTGTACGAGGCCTTGGTGAGGCCACACCTAGAATATTGTGCGCAGTTTTGGTCTCCTTTTCTGAGGAAGGATGTTCTTGCTCTCAACATAGTGCAGCGAAGGTTTACCAGGCTGATTCTGGGGATGCTGGGTCTGACATATGATGACAGATTGACTGGGTTAGGATTGTTTTCGCTGGAGTTCAGATGAATGAGGGTGGAATCTCATAGAGACTTATCAAATTCTAACAGGACTGGACAGGGTAGATGCAGCGAGGATGTTCCTGATGGTGGGTGTGTCCAGAACCAGGGGTCACAGGATTCGGGGTAGACTATTTAGGATGGAGATGAGGAGACATCTCTTCACCCACAGAGTGGTGAGCCTGTGGTATTCATTACCGCAGGAAGTAGTTGATCCCAAAACAATGAATGTATTCAAGAGCGATGGGATCAAAGGTTATAGAGAGAAAGCAGGACTAGGCTATTGAGTTGGACAATCATCCATGATTGTGAAGAATGGTGAAGCAGGCTTGAAGGGCTGAATGGCCTCCTCCTGCTCCAATCTTCTACGTTTCTATGTGAATTGAAACCCTTAAGTGGGTAATTAATATCCATTTAACAGCCTCCTCTACTGCCATAGAGTCATGCAGCACAGAAACAGACCCTTCGGCCCAATTCGTCCATACTGACCAGGTTTCCGAAACTGAACTAGTCCCATTTGCCATTTGTACGTAGCCCATATCCCTCTAAATCTTCTCTATTCATGCACCTGTCCAATTGTCTTTTAAATGTTGTAATTGTACCAGCCTCCACCACTTCATCTGGCAGCTCGTTCCATACATGCACCACCCTCTGCGTGAAAAAGTTGCCCCTCAGGTCCCTTTTAAATATTTCCCCTCTCACCTTAAACCCATTCGCTTTAGTTTTGGACTCCCCTACCCTGGGAAGAAAAGTCCTTGGATATTCACCTTATCTATGCCCCAAATGATTTATGCCAACAGGTATGAACCCAGTGGCACACAGCAGCTTTGCCATGCAAGTAGTGAACCCATCCTGGGTTACTTGTGGACTCTCAGGAGCAGAATCACCCCATGCCTGGCCAAGGGAACTGGCATCAGGAAAGATGAGGGCTCACTGAGACCCAGCTCCCTTCCCTTGCTGCTCGCCCTTCCACCTTCCTCTCACTCAACCTGACCCCTGCCCTACTGCTTTCACCCATTTGATGGCTGGCATATCTAGGCAATGACCCTGGGTCTTGGGTGGGTACGGTGCAGTCAGCAGTCACTGCCTTCATTGTGTTGGCTGACTGGCAGCTCTCACCAACTGGGAGCTCCCACTGATCCCAGGGATCGACGATTCCGCGGAGTTCCTACCAACTCTCCAGCTATGGATGGCACCACCAGTGTCCAATGAGTCCTGATGAAGGGTCCTGACCCGAAACGTCAACTTTCCTGCTTCTCTGATGCTGCCTGACCTGCTGTGTTCAGCTCCACACTGTATCAACAATGACAGATAGACTTTGCCCAAAAAAAAAATTGAGTCTTCAAACGCTACACGCATTCCATAAACCTGCAACTTACTTTTGTGAAGAATGTTAAGCCTTCCAATATGGATGTCACCTGGTGTTCCAGCATTTGATACCAACGCAAAGAGAAGATGGTGGTGAACCAGCTTCGTGAACCCACGGTTAGGGAGAAACTTCACCCAGGGGTGGCACTCTGTTTCCAAGTCGGTCGACCCAAGTGTGCAGATTGTGGGACCTTGGTGTGCACAAATTGAGCAGCACCTTCACAAGTCATTCATTGGGCTGCCCAAAAAAAGAAAGACAGAAGTGCAAGTGGTTAGCACTGCTGCCTCACAGCGCCAGGGACCTGGGTTTGATTCCACCCTCGGGCGACTGTCTGTGTGGAGTTTGCACATTCTCCCCGTGTCTGCGTGGGTTTCCTCCCACAGTCCAAAGATGTGCAGGTTAGGGTGGATTGGCCATGCTAAATTGCCAGTAGTGTTCAGGGATGTGTTGATTAGGTGGGTTATAGGGGGATGGGTCTGGGTGGGAGGGTCGGTGTGGACTTGTTGGGCCGAAGGGCCTGTTTCCACACTGTAGGGATTCTATGATCATGCTGCCTCAAAGCACCAGGGACCCGGGTTCAATCCCAGCCTTGGGAGGCTGTCTGTGTTGGGAGTTGCATGTTCTCCCGGTGGGTTTCCTCCTACAGACCAAAACGGCCAGGTTAGGGTGGGGTTGGCCATGCTAAATTGTCCCATTGTGTCCAGGGATGTGCAGGCTTTGGTGGGTTAGCCATTGGAAATGCAGGGTTATAGGGTAGGGGAAGGTGAGTCTGGGTAGGATGCTCTTTGGAGGGGCAGTGTAGACTTGAGGGGCTGAATGGCCTACTTCTGCACTGCAGGGGCTCTGTGATTCTAGCACCTTACAGCCGTTGAAGTACTTTAAAGGTGTAGTCATCATTGTAATGTAGGAAGATCGCACTCATGGCCAATGTTATCACTAGATCTATACAAACTGGAGTAAGCAATCCCCAACGTTCGCTAACAGATTTTTCTTTTAATGAGGACCTAAATACATTCATACTAATGAATTACAAGTTTGTAATGGCACTGAAGGTGGCCATTTGGTCCATTGTGCCTGGCCCTAGAACCTGCACCAATCTCCTGCCTTTACCCCATTTCCTGGCACACCATTTCTAACCAAGTCATCATCCAATGCTCTCTTGAATGCCTTGGCTATTTCTCTTCCAATATATGGTCTCAAAACATATGAACGATACGCACTAATCACCAACTGACTTCACTAATGCACCTATTAGTTACATTTGCTGTAGGAAACCTTCCCATAGGAGCGGGAGGAGGCTATTCAGCCCTTCAAGCCTGCTCCACCATTAAATAGGATCAAGGCTGATCATCCAACTGAGTACCCTGCTCCTGCTTTCTCTCCCGTACCCTCAGATCTCATTAACTGTCCGTGTGAAGGGGAACATATCAGTCATAAACCATTCTGTGCCAGAAATAATCGCACAACTGGGCATTCAATTTTCATCAGATTTGACCCTTTGTTCTGGAAGGTGCATTCTGGGAGATGGTGCTATCACCACTCTTGAATGGGCCTCCATCTTGAGAAAGCAAATTCACTTGTAATTTCACTCCAAACATCTGAGGATGTGTTATTATCAAAAACAGCCGGAACAAGATCCGTGCGGTAAGTGAAACCGTGTTCCCTCAAGGGGAAGCAGCTGAACATGTTTTCGAGCTTCAAGGGTCCTTTCCCCCCAAACACAGTGCTCCACCAAAACATTCTTAAAATCAGGAAAAGCTCAGGCGGCGTCAGTAAAAACAGAAACAGAGAGCCAACCCTTCAGAACGACGACCTTTCATCAGAACTGAAGAGAAGGAGAAACATCAAAGTTTTTAAAACTTAGAAGGGCTTACAGGAGGGGAAAGAGAAAACAGAAGGTCTGTGATATGTTAGACAGGTTGGTGGAGTGGGCAGATAAGCGGCAGATGAAGTTCAATGCAGAGAAGTGTGAGATGATATATTTCGGCAAGAAGAACATAGAATCATATAACACGGAAACAGACCTTTCAGTCCAACCAGTCCATGCCGACCATAACCCCAAACTAAATTAGTCCCACCTGCCTGTCCTTGGTCCATATCCTTCCAAACATTTATAATTCATGTACCTATCCAAATGTCTTTTAAATGTTTTAACTGTACCTGCATCAACCACTTCCTCTGTCATTCCACACACGAACCACTCTGTGTGTAAAAAAATTGTTCCTCATCTTTTTTAAATCCTTCACCTTAAAAATAGCCTTGAAATCCCCCACCCTAAGGAAAATACACGCGCCTTTCACCTTATCTATACCCCTCATGGTTTTAAACACCGCTATAAGGTCACCCCTCACCCTCCTACGCTCCAGTGAAAAAAGTCTCAGCTTGCCCTGAAAATTGAAACACTTCATTCCTGGCAACATCCTGGTGAATGTCTTCTGACCCCTCTCCAGCTGAATAATATCCTTCCTATAATGACATTGAAAGACAAAATAAAATAAAGGGGTAGAAAAGGTGTTCATTTGTGCAAAGATCATTGAAGGTGGCAGGACACATTGAGCGAGGAATTGGTTTAAGGTGAGAGGGGAAAGATTTAAAAGGAACCTGAGGGGCAACTTTTTTCACGCAGTGGGCGGTGCGTGTATGGAATGAGCTGCCAGAGGAAGTGGTGGAGGCTGGTACAATGACAACATTTAAAAGGCATCTGGATGGGGACATGAATAGGAAGGGTTTAGAGGGATATGGGCCAAATGCTGGCAAATGAGACTAGATTAATTTAGGATTTTTTTAATTCATTAAAGGGGTGAGGGCATCACTGGCTAGGCAGCATTTATTGCCCATCCCTAATTGCCCAGAGGCCAGTGAAGAGCCAACCACATTGCTGTGGGTGTGGAGTCACATGTAGGCCAGACCAGGTAAGGATGGCACTTTCCTTCCCTAAAGGACATTAGTGAACCAGATGGGGTTTTTCCCCAACGATTGACAATGGATTCGTGATCATCATCAGATTCTTAATGCCAGATTTCTAATTTTGAATTTGAATTCCACCATCTGCCATGGCGGGATTCTAACCCAGGTCGCCAGAACATTACCTGGGTCTCTGGATTAGCAGTCCAGTGATAATACCATTAGGCCATTGCTTCCCCTTTCATCTGGTCGGTATGGATGGTTTGGACCGAAGGGTCTGTTTCCATGCTGTATAACTCTATGACGTATACAGCATCCTCAGCTTTATTAATAGGATCGTAGAGCACAAAAGGAAGGAGATGATATTGAACTTCTATAAGACACTGATGGAACCTCAGCTGGAGTAATATGTACAGTTGTGGAAACCACACTATACAAGGGGTGTCAATGCACTGGAGAGAGTACAGAAGTGATTTACCGAATGGATTCAGTGATGAGGATAGATTGAAGAAGTAGGGACTGTTCTCCTTGGAGAGAAGAAGACGAAGTGGGGATCTGACACAGGTCATGAGCAGGCAGGACAGAATAGGTTGGGAGTAACCGTTCCCGCCCATAAAAGGACTAAGAACAAGAGGGACAGATTTAAAGTGATTTTCAAAAGGAGAGAATCTGATGTGAGACATGAAAATTCATACAGCAAGTAACTGGGCTGTGGAATGCAGTGCCTGGAAATGTAGTGGAGGCAGGTTCATCAATTGAAGCATTCAAGAGGATATTACAATAAAATTAATGGCATGGGATTGGTGGGGGGTGGTGGGGGTGGCAGACCAGGGGATTGGCACTCTGATGCAGACATGATGGGCTGAATGGCCTGTTTCTGCACTGTTAGCAATCTGTGATTCTGTGGGGAGACTAGGCAAAACCCAAAAGGGGTGGGAATACAGTGGACATGGTGAAGAGACGGAGGCTGTGTCCAAATGGAGCTTACATTGTTACATTAAAAGAAAACTCACTGAATGGCAATGCACCAACAAGGGGTAAGAAAGGAATAAACTCTTGGCTAATTATGCAGAACATTCCATTCTATTTCCCAACTTTATAAGGGAGCTAAGTTGGAATATGAGATTGAGATGAACTCACAGGGGGATGAGAGTCTGAGGTGGGACTGTGCTGCCCACTGCCCTCTCCTTCACTCAGTTCTAGCGAGGCTGGAGGCGCAGCACGAGTTTAGATGAGTTCACAGAGGGGGATGGCAAGGAGAGGTCATTGCCCAGACTCAACACCTCTGCCAACACGATGACAAGGGTACTGATATCTATGGAATGCCACCACCTCCTCCCAATCACACGGCTCACCGAACAGGAAAGAGTCAGCCTGCTCCATCATTCAGAGAAAAGAAACATTGAAACATGGAAAATAGGAGCAGGAGGAGGCCATTCAGCCCTTCGAGCCTGTTCCACCACTCAGTAGGATCATGACGGATCATCCAGCTCAGTCCCCTGTTCCCACTTTCTCCCCCATACCTCATCTCTCTTGAGCCGTATAAATGATATCTGTCTCTTTCTTGAAAACATTCAATGTTTTGGCCTCAACTCTTTTCTGTGGCAGGGAATTGCACAGGCTTCCCACCCTCTGGGTGAAGACATTTCTCCTCATATCAGACCTAAAAGGTTCTGAACTGTATCCTTGGCCTGTGCCCCCCTGGTTCTGGGGTCTCCCAGTCATTGGGAACTTTCTTCCTTAGTCTAGTCCTGTTAGAATGTTATAGGTATTTTTTAAAATCAGATCTCCCCCCTCATCCTTCTAAACGCCAATCTCTCTCTTCATACATCAGACATAGAATCCCCACAGTGTGGAAACAGGCCCTCTGCCCAGCAAGTCCACACTTACCCTCCAAAGAGCATCCGACCCAGACCCAGACCCATACCCATACACCTACCCCTTTTCCCTGTAACCCACCTAGCCTACACACCTCTGAACACTAATGGGCAACGCAGCATGGCCAGTCCACCTAACCTGCGCATCTTTGGACAGTGGGAGGAAACTGGGGCGCCCTACAGAGTCACAGGTAAAAGTGCAAGCTCCACACAGAGAGCCACCCAAGGTGGGAATTGAACCCAGATCCTCAGTACTGTGAGGTGGTAAGCATTGAGCCACCATAGCACCCCATCCCAGTCCTGCCCATCCCAGGTATCAGTCTGGTAAAACTTTGTTGCACTCCCTTCATAGCCAGAACATCCTTCCTCAGATAAGGCGACCAGAACTGCACACAATACTCCAGGTGTGGTCTCACCAAGGACCCCTGCAATTGCAATAGGAATACCATCAATTCAATGCAATTGTGGCTAATCTTGACCTTTAGCTCCACTTTCCTGCTTGCTCCCTGTATCCCTTGTTTCCAAAGGATGTCTCTCTCAGTCTTAACAATGGAAAACCTCTGAGCCAAAGATCCCTCTGAGATCCTTGCCCAATAGCTGTTCCTGTAAGTGAATGCATAGCCAAGTTTAGAGGGAACATCATTACTCGAGCTTAGAGGGAACATTACTCGAGCTTAGAGGGAACATTACTCGAGCTTAGAGGGAACATTACTCGAGTTTAGAGGGAACATTACTCGAGCTTAGAGGGAACATGACTCGAGCTTAGAGGGAACATTACTCGAGTTTAGAGGGAACATTACTCGAGCTTAGAGGGAACATTACTCGAGTTTAGAGGGAACATTACTCGAGTTTAGAGGGAACATTACTCTGGGGCCAGAGAATTTGAATGCCTCGCAACCTTCCCAGTGATGTAATTTTCCCTCATCTCAATCCCAAGTGACAGGCTGCTTACCCCGCGACAATGTCCCCATGTTTTCGATTCCCCAACTGCAGAAGCAATCCATCAACACATCCCCAACAACACCAAAGATCTCAAGATCACCTCCTCATTCGTCGAAACTCCAAACGTGAGCCCAGTTTACTCAGCCTCTCATTTGTAGTTAAACACCAGCATCCCCAATGTAATGGAATTATGCTGTATTCCCTCCAGTGTAAGTGTAGCCCTCCTCAATTATTCCAACCCTCATCCCATTGTGACTGAGTCAAAATGCTGCTCAACATCATGGTCCAACTAAGTAAAAACCGAAAGAACTGTGGATGCTGCAGATCAGAAACAAAAACAGAGGCTGCTGGAAAAAGCTCAACAGATCTGGCAGTATCTGTGAAGAGAAATCAGAGTTAGCAGCTCAGGTCAAGTCACGTCGGAAAAAAAAGCTATAAAAACTAATTCCTTCCACAATTAGAAAACTTCACCGCAATTACTTTGACTTCACTGACATGATCGTTGGAAATTTATATTTTAATTTGCCAAAGGCAATGGCAAAACCACAAGCGATGCACCTACATTTTTTTTTAGTAAATTGCATTTATATAGCACCTCGTGATGTCCCAAAAGACTTCTGAAGGCATCGTTATTGCCCAAATGGACAAGGGCAGTGGGCACAATGGAACAGCGCCACCTACAAACATTGTTCCCCCACGGCACCCACCTTCCTGCCTTGGAAATATCTTGCTGCTCCTTCACTGTGGCTGGGTCAAAATTCTGGAATTCCGTCCCTTAACATATTGTGAGGTGCACCAATCCCACATGGTGTGCAGCAGTTCAGTAGGCAGCTCATCATGACCTTCGTGAGCATATTTTAGACTGAGATAGTTAGATTCTTGATCAGGAGGGGAATCAAAGGAAAACAGAGGAAAATCGACATTTGGAATGTCAGTTCCTTTGGAACAGCAGAGCAGGCTTGAGGGGCTGAACATCCTACTCCTGTTCCTATTTCTTGAGGTGTGGGGGTGCCAGTGTCGGACTGGGGTGGACAAGGTCAGAAATTACGCAACACTAGGTTATAGTCCAACAGGTTTATTTGAAAACACAAGCTTTCAGAGCCTTGCTCCTTCTCCAGGTGTTAGTGAGAGAGGTGGCATCAGACACAGAATTTATAAGTAAAAAATCAAAGGGTCACGCAACTGATGAGGATGTATTAAACAAAACTAAGATGCTGTTAAATCTTTAATCATTTTGAAGGTTTTAACTGATTAATATGTATATGTGAATCCCTGAATTTCTTTCAAGTCACTGCCCTGAGAGAACTAAACGTTTTGTAAGAGTAAAGAAGAGATGACATTTTAGGTCAGACAATGCCTGTTAGGTGTGAGGCCTTGTTTAGAATCTGTTTGGGTTTTGGTTTGGAGTCAGACTATTTCTTCTGGGCTTATTACCTCATGGGCAAGTAGGGACAGCAAAATAATGTTAACTTTGCTACCGACAATCATGTCCCATGGAAATA
Organism: Ginglymostoma cirratum; assembly: GCA_024137785.1. NCBI lineage: Eukaryota > Metazoa > Chordata > Chondrichthyes > Orectolobiformes > Ginglymostomatidae > Ginglymostoma > Ginglymostoma cirratum. Next base: position 9,153,471 of record JAHRHZ010000086.1, on the reverse strand, counting down.
TATTGCGTTGCAACAAAAGGAAGACAGCAACCAAATGTACCGCATCAAGCTCCCACAAATTCGATAATGTACGTTTTTTTAATACAATATTGGTTTAAAGCTAAATATTATTCAGCAACACCAGGGCAGACTCCCCTCCCTGTAATCTGAGATAGCGTCATGGGATTTGTAACATCCATCTGAGAGATGGCCTCAATTAGCAATGTGCAATTCAATAACATTTCCAATCATTCAGCATTTGCTCAGTGCTGTACTGCAGTGTGTTATTTCCAGGTCGTGTTGCTGCGTAACTTATTTATCTCAGAGTACTGCAGAGATAGGTCTAAATTTAAACAGCTTATTTACATGACTTAAAACCACCTTAGAGCGATAAAGAACTTACAATACGCATGTAGTCATTACTAGAAGCAGCCATATTTCATTTGTCATAGAATTTTCTCTTTGAGAGTCAGAAGCCAATAACTCGATGCACTCGCTCTACCTATAAGCTTGAGCACTCAAGCGCTGTTCTGGGATCGGTAAATGAGACCAGCTTAATTTAACAGCAGAGAGTGCCCAGCCCAGAGTTTTGGGCTCAAGTCATTGGAGCACATGGGACATTCAGACTCAGAATCAAGAGACATGTAAACACACCCTTGTCATGATGAAAATGACCTCTGGGTGTCCCAGTTGTGTACATGCTTCCTGGGTAAACATGCTGGCTTCCTAGAAAGGCAAGAAAAACAAGCCAAGGTTGTTTGCAAAGTTGAAATGCTTCTTAACCATCATCTGAACCCCACGATTAGATTACTGCCTTGGAAACACACTCTGATATTCAGCCTTTGCTTTACTACGTAGGCTATAACTGATTTTATGTGGGAATGATATTTAGATTGAAGTCTTCAGCTGCTTTGCTTCTGGCAGTGGTCCACGCCTCACAAATACACTCACAAACGAAAGATGAATAACTCACTGCCTGATGCGTTGAGAAATAATTTGTAGCAAAAAACTGGGGACGTTCAGAGACCAAAATTGAGCATTTACTTTTTGTTAAAACAGACCTGCCGGTCATGTGGTGGAGTTATGTCTGCTGTTTCTGATGGATCCTGCGTTGCTGTTGTTTATGGTCGGTGTGTGCACAGATAATGTTCATCCGTCTTTTAAAATGAAAGCCAATCATTTTGTGACCTGCATTCAGAGTATTAATATAGTCGCTGTACTGTGATTAATGCTAAACTAGTAAACTACACTACACTCCAAATTTGTTTGTCATTTAATGTCCCTTTCCCAGCTTTCCCCCCTCCCCAACCACCACTTTGCCCATTCTCCTAATTGCTAGCTGTTATCCCAAACATCTTTCCCAAATTTTCATACCATGTTGGCATTGCTGGCTAGGCCAGCATTGATTGCCTGTCCCTACTTGCCCAAAGGGTGGTTAGGAGTCAACCACACTGCTGTGCCTGTGGAGTCGGAGGCAAACAAGCCTAGCACTATTGTCACCTACCCTGTCCACTAGCAGACTCCAAACATGGTCTCCCTGACATCTACCTGACCAAGTTCCCTGTGTAGGGCAGACTGCAAGCAAAGATGCTCAAAGCTCATTTGATGTCATGCTGTTGTTAGTTTGACTGTAAGTCATCTGGTCCCCACATTATGCTGAAGGCACAGGTCTTCAATTACATTGTGTTTTTTTTTGTCTCTCCCAACTCCTTCTGTGTCCAGCCCATCACTACGGTATTAGTCTGGACACCGAGCATTGGCCATACTAATTGAACCTTTTGAGGGGTCGATCATGAACAGGGTTCGGTTTCATTTTCAAACCACTGTCGATCTCAGGGTCAGCTCACATCTTATTCCATGCCCAAAGTGAGATGTGGGAAGGGCCTGCAGCACATTGCATGTTGCTTCTCTGTATCGAGATATTCTCTGGTCTCTGCACAGTCAGAGGTGCAGTTCCACACAGGCCCCTTCAACATTTTTGGCCAAGTGGTCAGTGTTAATGTCCCGTGTCAGCAAGCCATTCCCCCAAGGTATCAGACACACACGCCAGAGCAGGGTATTCCAGGGGCATTGGGGAGCTGTACCTCTCTTCCCACCCTCATGGCTGAGATCAGGTAAAGCACTGACCGGGGATAGACTCTGGGACCTTCCTGGTATGAATATGGTTCAGTCCCTCACTGGATAATCTCACTGTCTAGTGAATGAATGACAAAATCAGTCATCCTGACATCCCAGAATCACCCCAGTGCATCAGACAGTAGATAAAGAGTGGGTCAACTTTACCACCATCCATCACCAGATGGAAGCCAATCTTCCCCCCTTAGAAGGAATAATCAACATCAGGGACGCTGTCAGAATCAGAGGCATCATAAGAACAGACGGGGGCCATTTAGTCCATCACAGCTCAGCTGGCTCGATCTAAGAGCTATTTGATTCATCCCATTTCTCTATAGCCCTGTAGCTGCTCTCCTCATATATTTATCCAATACATTTTGAATGTTATTATGGAATCGGCTAATACCTCTCAGTCAGGACATTGTAGATCACACTTTGTGCTGTTAAACAAAATGAATCTTTTGCCACCATTAGTTCTTTCACCAAGTATCTTAAGTGGTCTCAATAGGTTGTATTCCCTAAAACACGCTGCTCTGAATCCAACATTACAAAACTTTAGCCCCAGTCAACAGCAATGTCCCAACAATAATTCACATGAACTTAGGACCCAACAGTTCCCCTCCATCACTAGAGTCATAGAGGACTATAGCACAGAGAAAGGCCCGTTGGCCCATCGAGTCTGTGCTGGTCAAAAACAACCCCTAACTATTCTAATCCCATTTTCTTGCACTTGGTCCATAGTCTTATATGCCTTGGCATAGCAAGTGCACATCCAAACACTTCTGAAGTGTTAAGAGAGTTTTTTCCTCTCCCATCCTTACAGGCAGTGAGTTCCAGATTCCCACCACCTTCTGGGTGAATTTCTTTTTCTTCACATTTCCCCTAAGCATTTTGCCCCATACCTTAAATCTCTGCCCCAGGTTACTGATCCCTTCACAAATGGGCAAAGTTCCTTCCTGTCTAGTCTATCTATGCTCCTCATAATTTTACACATCGCAATCATGTCCCTTAGAGATAGTAAGAACTGCCGATGCTGGAGTCAGAGATAACACAGTGTGGCGCTGGAGGAACACAGCATCAGAGTTGACGTTTCGGGTCAAGATCCTTCTTCAGAAATCATGCCCCTGCTGCTTCAAGGAAAACAGCCCTTGTCCATCCCACCTCTCTTCATAACTGAAACTCTCCAGGTTAGGCAACATCCTGTTAAATCTCCTCTTCACCCTGTCCAGCACAATCACTTCCCTCTTAGAAGTACAACGTCCCTACCAATACATACGATTGTAAGTTTTTCTAAGCAATCTGATCAGACATGCTATAGGGATTTGAACCTGGAACCTCTGATCTAAAGGAAGGGAATCTACCACTGCTCCATAAGAGCCTACTTCCATCGCTATGATATGACTGCAACCAATCTAGGCGAGCTTCCCCACAACCATCCCCAGTTACGGATTCCATTGTAATTCCCAAACACTTGAACATAACCCTAGATTTTCCATGATGGAGCATTTCACTCGAGTTTATTAACAGACTTCACAAAACATCTCCTCTCATTCTTCGCTATGGATGAGCAATGTACGAACTCAACTTACAAAGCCTCAGGGACCATGTATATGGTGCTCAGTGAGCCAGTCTCATTGCACAGATGTTCTTGGGATTTGACTGAGGCCAGATGTCACTCCATATAAAATAGGGCACTTTTGCCTCAGCTAAGGTGCGTGAGTGAGGGATGGCTTTGTGAAACAAGGTCATAAGCGATAAGAGGCGGCCATTCAGCCCCTCATTTTGGCCCCTTATAGAAGGAAAGATGTGCTGACATAGGAGGCAGCCCAGAGAAGTCTCATTAGGCTGATCCCAGATATGGAGGGACTGTCTTATGAGGAAGGTTGAGTAGAATGGGCGTGTAGAGAGTTTAGAGAGACGACCATATTGAGACATATAAGATTCTTGAGAACTCAACAGGGTTGATTTGGAGAGGTTGTTTCCCCTTGTGGGAGAGTCTGGAACCAGAGGTCAAAATCTCAAAGTAAGGGCTTGCACATTTAAGACACAGATGAGGAGGAATTTCTTCCCTCAAGGGGTCGTGAATCTGTGGAATTCTCTACCACAGAGGGGCTGTAGAGGCTGGGTCATTAAGTATATTCAAGGCTGAGGTGGACAGATTTTTAGTCAGGAAGGAAATCAAGGATTATGGGAATAAGGCAGGAAAGTGGAATTGAGAATTATCAAATCAACTCTGATCTCAATGAATAGCAGAGCAGATGCCATGGGCTGAATGGCCTAAGCCTGCCCCTACATCTTGGGACAGTTGAGCTGATGGCGGTCTCAACTCCTCTTTCCCGCCTGCCCTCCAAGAACGTCAGCTCCTTTGTCAATCCGAAATCGGTCTAACAACCTGCAAAAGATGCATTGCTCTCCAGGGGAAGTGGCTCCCATAGAGCAATGACCCTCAGAGAAGAAATCCCTGCTACTACTCCATGTTAAGTGGGAGCTCAACACCTTTGTACCTAACTGTGCACACTCCAGTTGTAAGCAAGGCTTTATAAAGTAGAATGACTATCGCGCACCCATTTCTCAAACTTCCCGACTGAGATCAAATAACCCGTAACCAGTGCCCATGCTGACAGATAAAACGCCATTCAGCTCTGATTATTGGGTAATCCTTTGGCATAGTGACCCGTTCCATCTCTGCCTCTTAATGAAACGTAGCTCGATTGATGTCAATGGCACAGTTTCTAAGATACCCATCGCCGACAATTTTGACAGACCTGGTCTCCAATATTTTTCCCTTGAGCACAGGATCTCACCCCCACTCCTTTTAAACCTCATGATTCTCTGTCTCGCAGTGTTGCATGTGACATGTGTCAAAGGCCGTGAAACGTCCTTGTGCCTGGCTGCTCAGTTTTCCCGAATCGTGCTCCAATCTCGCTGCCGGTTTCCAAATGTCCCGCGTTGTATTGCTGTTTTTCACTGGGAATTCAGCAAGGGCGCTTCTCAAGCTCACGGCCTTTCTCCTTCTACTTCAGCAGATAATCAGCACTATGGAAACTCAGGTGGCAAATGGTCCTACAAGCAACAGCACATCCAATGGCCCATCCCTCAACAGCACAAACTGCTCCATACCAATGATGGCCGGGCCCTCTGACGACAGCAAGACCAATCTCATCGTCAACTATCTACCACAGAACATGACGCAGGAAGAGTTCAAGAGCCTTTTCGGCAGCATCGGGGAGATCGAATCCTGCAAGCTCGTCCGCGATAAGATCACAGGTAAGACGAGAATTGGCGTCGCACAGCGCTTCGTACGAATGCCAGTCCCCATCACCCCCAACCCCAACTTACTTGGGTTGTACTTGCATTGAGAGCAGGTCAGACAAAGTTCTCCAGATCAATTCCAGAGATGAAAGGCTTGCTTTATGAGGGGTAAGCCAGAAGTCACGCGACACCAGGTTATAGCCCAACAAGTTTGTCTGAAATCACAAGCATTCGGAACGCTGCTCCTTCGTCAGGTGAGATGATGAGGAGAAAATTGTTTTGTGAGGAGAAATTGAGCACTTTAGCCCTCATGTTTAGAAGAATGAATGGAGATCTGATTTTTTTAGTTCACTTGTGGGACATAGGTATGGCTGGCTGAGCCAGCATTTATTAATTGTTGCCCCTTGAGGAGGTGGTGGTGAGCTGCCTTCTTGAACCGCTGCAGTCCATGTGCTGTAGGTTGACCCACGATGCCCTAAGGGAGGGAGTTCCAGGATTTTGATCCAGCGACAGTGAAGGAATGGCGATATATTTCCAAGTCAGGAGGGTGAGTGGCTGGGACGGGAACTTGCAGGGGATGTTGTTCCCAAGAATCTGCTACCCTTACCCTCTCGATGATGGTGAACACAGGTTTGGAAGGTGCTAAGGTGTCCCTCACATTATAACCATGTGTCTCTGTAAACTCTGTAAACAGCGAGAGTGTTTGCAGTCCTTCACAGAGTGGAGCACTTTAGTGAAGCACTGGAGATATGTAAGATGCTAAAGGAGATTAACAAATTAGACGTAGAGAGGATGTTTTCTCATGTGGGGCAATCTAGAACGAGAGGTCACAGTTTTTGGATAAAGGATAATGCATTTAAAACGAAGGTGAGGAGAAATTAATTCTCTCAGAAGGTCATGAATCTGTGGAATTCCCACCCTCAGAGTGTGGTGGACAGCAGGTCACAGGATAGGTTTAAGTGGGTGGAACATTGGCTCATTGATTAGCACTGCTGCTTCACAGCGCCAGAGACCCACGTTCAATTCCAGCTTCGTATTGGGATTTGCACATTCTCCCCATATCTGCATGCATTTCCTGCAGGTGCCCCAGTTTCCTCCCACAGTCCAAAGATGTGCAGGTTAGGGTGCATTGGCCATGCGGAATGCTGGGTTACAGGGATAGAATAGTGGGGGGGTGAGTCTGAGTCTGCTTGTTGGAAGGCCAGTGTGGACTCGATGGGCCAAAAGGCCTGCTTCCACAGTGTAGGAGTTCTATGAAGTAAGGGGTTTTTAATTATTAAGGGGTTATGGAGTGGAGTAAGGAAAGTGGAGTAGAGGCCAAGATGAGATCAGCCAATTGTATTGAACAGAGGAGTAAGCTCGAGGCGCAGAATGGCCTACTGTTGTTCCTAGATCTTGTGTTCTTCTGAACAAAGAACAAAGAAAATTACAGCACAGGAACAGGCCCTTCGGCCCTCCAAGCCTGCGCTGATCCAGATCCTCTATCTAAACCTGTAGCCTACTTTCCAAGGATCTATATCCCTCTGCTCCCTGCCCATTCATGTATCGGTCTAGACACATCTTAAATGACACTATCGTGCCCGCCTCTACCATCTCCGCTGGCAACGCGTTCCAGGCACTCACAACTCTCTGCGTAAAGAACTTTCCACGCATATCTCCCTTAAACGTTTCCCCTCTCACCTTGAAATCATGACCCCTAGTAATTGAGTCCCCCACTCTGGGAAAAAACTTCTTGTTATCCACCCTGTCTATACTTCTCATGATTTTGTGGACCTCAATCAGGTCCTCCCTCAACCTCCGTCTTTCTAATGTAAATAACCCTAATCTACTCAATCTCTCTTCATAGCTAGCATCCTCCATACCGGGAAACATCCTGGTGAGCCTCCTCTGCACCCTCTCCAAAGCATCCACATCCTTTTGGTAATGTGGCGACCAGAACTGTACGCAGTATTCCAAATGTGGTTGAACCAAAGTCCTCTACAACTGTAACATGACCTGCCAACTCTTGTACTCAATACCCTATTCGATGAATGAAAGCATGCCGTATGCCTTCTTGACCACTCTTTCAACCTGCGTAGCCACCTTCAGGGTACAATGGACCTGAACACCCAGATCTCTCTGCGCATCAATTTTCCCCAGGGCTTTCCCATTTACTGTATAGTTCGCTCTTGAATTGGATCTTCCAAAATGCATCACCTCGCGTTTGCCTGGATTGAATTCCATCTGCCATTTCTCCGCCCAACTCTCCAATCTATCTATATTCTGCTGCATTCTCTGACAGTCCCCTTCACTATCTGCTACTCCATCAATCTTAGTGTCGTCTGCAAACTTGTTAATCAGACCATCTATACCTTCCTCCAGATCATTTATGTATATCACAAACAACAGTGGTCCAAACACAGATCCCTGTGGAACACCACTGGTCGCAGTTCTCCATTTTGAGAAACTCCCTTCCTCTACAACTCTCTGTCTCCTGTTGCCCAGCCAGTTCTCTATCCATCTAGTTAGTACACCCTGGACCCCATGCGACTTCACTTTCTTCATCAGCCTATCATGGGGAACCTTATCAAAAGCCTTACTGAAGTCCATGTATATGACATCCACAGCCCTTCCCTCATCTATCAACTTTGTCACTTCCTCAAAGAATTCTATCAAGTTGGTAAGACATGACCTTCCCTGCACAAAACCATGCTGCCTATCACCAATAAGCCCATTTTCTTCCAAATGTAAATAGATCCTATCACTCAGTATCTTCTCCAGCAGCTTCCCCACCACTGACGTCAGGCTCACCGGTCTATAATTACCTGGATTATCCTTGCTACCCTTCTTAAACAAGGCGAGAACATTCTCCAGTCCTCCGGGACCTCACCCATGCTCAAGGATGCTGCAAAGATATCTGTTAAGGCCCCAGCTATTTCCTCTCTCACTTCCCTCAGTAACCTGGGATAGATCCCATCCGGACCTGGAGACTTGCCCACCCTAATGCCTTTTAGAATAACCAACACTTCCCCTTTCAAATCAGTCAATGGATACTTTGTCCAGGGGAATGAAAGAATGTGTGAAGGGAATGGGTAGTGGAGGGGGTGGGAGAGCAGCCATAGTCCTCATTTGGATGGCTGGCAGAGATATCACAGGCTGAATAGCCTCCTCCTATTTCGTTGCACTTCTGTGATTCTGCGTCTCATGACATGAGAGTGGACTGTCCCTCCCTAATGTCTCTGTGACTACATCCTCCCAGATGTAGTACTGTCTGGCAATGGGTCACCTCTGTGGAGAGAGTAGGCAAGGCACAGAAATATTGCTGTCTGATTCGGGGCAGCCAAGCGCTGCCTGTCAAAGCCACAGGACTTGGGATCGGAAAATCAGGCTGGTGAAATTTGAATCCCATACATAAATCTGGAATGAGAGACTGGGCAAGTAACACAGACCATGAAATTATCATCAATTGTGGTTAAAACCACATCTGGTTCACTGATGTCCTTTCGGGAAGGAAATCTGCCTTCCTTCCCTGGTCTGATCTACTCATGACTCCAGACCCCAGTTCACTCTTAACTACCCTCTGAAGTGGTGTGGACGGCTACACAGTTCAAAGGCAATTATGGATGAGTTACAAATGCCAGCCTTGCCTGTGGTGATGACCACATCCCAGTAAAGGATAAAGAATTTCGACCTGGGCTGCAAAAGGGCTTTCATGTCCATCAAATACGAAAAGCAAGCAAATGCAGTAGGTACGCTTTGTTCCAACAATCCCATAGTCCCAGGCAAAGCAGGTACAATACCACAGAGCAGCTGCATTTACCATCCAACTTCAGCACAGCCAATCCACATTAACTTGCACATCTTTGGACTGTGGGAGGAAACCCCACGCAGACACAGGGAGAACATGCAAACTCCACACAGACAGTCACCTGAGGGTGGGATTGAACCCAGGTCCCTGGTGCGGTGAGGCAGCGATGCTAACGACTGAACCAGTACATTCCAGGCCCTAGCCACTCGCTGTGCGAGAAAATGCTTTCAGTTGTAATTTTCAAAAAAGGCAATTGGATAAAGATTTGAAATGGAAAGAGCTGAAGGGCTCTGAGAGGGTAAAAAGAAACAAGAGGAGTGGTGCAAATTAGATTGCCTGTTCAAATGTAGCATCAGCACAGTGGGACGACCGGGGAATTAAAGAATTAAATTGCAAAGATCAAGTTGTACAAACCTCTTCCCTCCTTTGGGTTTAGTTGGTGCAAGGCCCTTAAAAGGGCAAAAATGTAGGGATCATTCCCTCTGGTGAAGAAATCCAAATCAATGGGACACAATCTTAAATGTTGTAGACCATGCAAGAGTAAAACTGTGAAGCTTTATTCCACATAATAAGTGGTGGAAATTCTTTCTCCCCAGATGCTGGGTCAATGAATCTTTCTAAAGCAGAGGGAAGGCTGCTGAGAGAGGTGGGCCTGTGTTGGGTAGACATAGTCAAGGCGCAGGTCAGCTATGATTGAATTGAATGCTAGAATAGGCCCGAGGGGCTGAATAGCCTCCAGCTTTTCCAGGAACAAAAACTACAAGGACTTGATGTAGTACATCTCAAGTCGGATGCAAATGGCAATTAAAGAAAGACAAAGACCCATTCTTGGATGAGGGAAAGAGATAACTGGGGGAGAGTTTAAGCTGAGGGCCTCCGCACCTCAGTTGAGGTGGGGAATTTGAGAAGGACAGTCCTTATTGTAACCTCAGCTACTGCAGCAATTGAACCCATAGCCTTAGCATCACAAACTAGCTGCCCAGCCGACTGAGCTAACCAACCCCCTAAATGGTATCTTATTAAGGTGGTAGAATTTGGAACTTCTTCTGCAAATGGTGGTTTATGCAGGATCAGTTGTTAATTTTAAATCTGAGCTCGATTTTTTTTCGTTCAGCAAAGATATTGAGGGGTATGGACCTCAAGCAGATGGATGGGGTTAGGCCACAGATCGTGGTCTCATTGAATGGCAGAACAGGCTTGAAGGGCTGAATGGCCTACTCCTGTTCCTATGACCCTATCATGTGCCTGACTCCAAAAGTATGACCCAACCTAGCTCAATCCAATTTTGTCAATTCGAATGTGAAATTATCATGGAATCCCTACAGTGCGGAAACAGGCCCTTCGGCCCAACAAGTCCACACCGACCCTCAGAGCATCCCACCCAGACCCATCCCCTTGTGAGGGGAGGATGGGGAAAGGGGGAGAGTGGAGGTGGAAGTCAGAAATGGGTTCAGTGAACAGAATCATTGGCTAAAAATTGGGAAATGCAGAGGTCTTTATTGAAAGAACGCTGAAATAACTGCGCAGAAACCGGTATCCCGTCACCAATCTTTATTTACACGTGCACTGTACATGGCTGTTACCCAGCTCAGAGCCAGTCCCTGGATTGAGGAGACTCTCTGAATCTCCTGTTTACATCTGTCAGCCAGGGCTCCCTGATTGGCCCAGGTTAACAGCCCCCAATCAAGGACCTCATTCTCAATGAGATCCACCTAGTTCCAATCACTGCAGACACTGAGACATTCTATAACAATTCATACTGCTTTTACTGTATAAAAGATCAATACAGTTAGCGACCTACAATTATACAGAAAAGGATTTGCCCAGTTACACCGTCAATGGAACAGGAAAATGAGGTGAAACAATTAGAAAAGCTACTTCAACATAACAGTCTCACTGAGGCCTTGACTCAGGATCCCCAGAATATCCAGTTCTTGCAAAGTTCCTCAAAATTTTGGGAGTTGCTCACAACTGTCTTTATTTCATCTGGGCGCGTACAGAAGTGCTAATCCAAACTGCCTGTTGTTTTTTTAACCTAAATTCATGTATTAACGACTTAAAAATAGGCCTGTTTCAGCTGCCAGGCACCAAGATAATTCCTCCAACCATTGTCTGATTCACTGTAGTTTAAGCAAGGAATAAACTGGCCACTATCTTCCCTTTCGGTCAATCCTTAATATCTGTGAACTTTGACCCTACCCGAAGGTATAATTTTTTTCATGGGAGGTGGGTGTCACTGACAGGGCCTGCAATTGTCATCCGTCCCTAATTGCCCCCTTAATTGAATGCCTTTCTGAACCATTTCGGAGGGCAGTCAAGGATCTGGAGTCACCCGTAAACCGGTTGGGTCATCATCATTACCCTGTGTGCTTCACCCAGAGACATTTTCTTGGATCATTGTATAGTTTCTCCATGTCTCCTTATCCTGGGGCAGTCTTTCCATTTGCCAATAGTTTCCTTCAATTTTCAAGCCATCCAGCATTAATGCGTTCTTTCTCCTTCCTTTTCCTTCCACAATGTTTCTTACCAGTTCATTTCCACTTGAGGTGTGAAATTAAACAAAGAACTGCACCGGCTGGAAATCTGAAGCAAAAACAGAAGTTGCTGTAGAAACTCAGCAGGTCTGGCAGCATCTGTGGAGAGAGAAACAGAGTCAACATTTTGAGTCCCGTGACCCTTCTGTGACTCACAGGTCTCTAAGCGTTAACTGTATTTCTCTCTCCACAGATGCTCCCAGCTCTGGATAGTTTCTCCAGCAATTTCTGTCTTTGTTTGTTTCCCCTTAAAGGTGTGTTCTACCCAGTTTCTCAATGTTTTCCTGACTGTGTTCAGTCAATTTATTTGTTCTGTCGTTCTCCTCAGCATTTCATCATTTGTGTTTTTCTTTAACTTGTCTGTTGGATCCCTCCCATTCTTCTACAAGCCTACATTCCAAAGCTATTTAGCAAACAAATAGTGTGAACCTATAATGTTCTAGTCTCACATCCATACAAAATAATACCACAAATCTGGCTCTCTACAAGTCTTTTTTTTATGTCTACTCAACTTTCTAGTTGGTAACTGTCTCATCTCAAATACAGCCTTTCCCACTGCAGTCCGTAGAATCCCTACAACATGGATGCAGGCCATTCAGCCCATCAAGAAGAGACCACCCAGACTCAAACCCCCTACCCTATCCCTGCATTTCCCATGGCTAATCCACCTAGCCTGCACATCCTTGGACACTATGGACAATTTCCCATGGCCAATCCTCCTTACCTGCACATCTTTGGACTGTTGGAGGAAGCACCTGGAGGAAGCCCATAGAGACACAAAGGGAATGTGCACATTCCACACTGACACTGACCCGAAACTGGAATTGAATGCAGGTCTCTGGTGCTGTGAGGCAGCAGCGTTAACTACAGAGCCACTGTGCCGCATCCTCATTCTTATTTCTTGTTGCATCGTCTGTCCTCTTTAAATACTTGAATCGTTGCCTCTGCCAAGTGCCAGTTCACTTGCTTCTATGACCATTTCTTGGTGATTTTGATACGTGCATTTTGTTCAGTTTTGTTCCAAGGTACATGTCTGTAGCTACAAATCTATTTACTAGTTACAGCTTGTGTACCAGGTAATTACATGCTACTTTCTAAAAAGGACACTGGTAAACCAGATGGAGTTTCTACAATAACTGACAGTTTTGCAGTCATCTTTACTGTGAATGCTTTCAATGCCTGATTTTTCCCTTTCCTTTAATTAGTTCACTTAATTCAAGTTCCAACGTCTCCCCTTGTGGGATTTGAACCAATGTTCCTAGAGCATTGACTGTTGGGGTACTGGTGTAATGGCATTACCACTATCTATCTACAATTTCCAACAATTATATAGGTGGCACAATGGCACAGTGGTTAGCACCGCTGCCTCACAGTGCCAGAAACTGACCCCTTGGAAGGCATTTAGCATTCTGGTCTTCATCGGTCAAGGCTTTGAGTATAGGAGTTGGGACATTATGTTACAGTTGTGAAAGTCATTGGTGAGTCTGCATTTGGACTATTGTGTACAGTTTTGGTCACCCTGTTATAGAAAAGACATAGTGAAACTAGACAGTGTGCAAAGATTTATGAGGATGTTGCCAGGACTAGTAGGCCTGAGTTGTAGGGAAAGGTTGGCCAGGATAGGACTTTATTCCTTGAAATGTAGGAGAATATGGGGCCACCTTATTGAGGTGGATAAAATCATAAGGGGCATAGATAAGATGAATGCATACAGTCTTTTTCCCAGGGATGGGGAATTGAAAACTACAGGGCATAAGTTGAAGGTGAGAGGGGAAAGATTTAAGAAGGACCTGAGGGGCAACTTCTTCAGACAGAGAGCAGTGCGTATACGGAATGGGCTGTCGGAGAAAGTGGTTGAGGCAGGTACAATAGCAACATTTTAAAAAAAACATTTGGAGAGGTACATGGATGGGAAGGGTTTAGAGGGATATGGACCAAATGTGGGCCATTGCAAGTAGCAGACTGGGCACCATGGTCAGCATGGACCAGTTCCCATGCTGTATTACTGTATGACCCTTTGACTGTCTGTGTGGAGTTTGTACAATCTCCTCGTGTTTGTGTGGGTTTCCTCTGGGTGCTTGGGTTTCAACCCACCATCCAAAGATGCGCAGGTTTGGTGGATTGGCCGTGTTAAATTCCTTGTAGTGTCCAGGTCTGCAAGCCAGGTGGATTAGCTGTAGTTAACGTGAGGGTTAGGGTAGACTAGGGGTATGTGTATGGGTGGAATGCTCTTCGGAGGGTCAGTACCGACTCGATGGGCCGAACGGCCTGCTTCCACACTATAGGGATTCAATGAGATAGGGTTAACATCATTTATCAAATCGGAAATAGGGCAGGGGATGTGAATCATGGCTTAGGTTCTGAGTTGCATTTCGCCAACACTGGCAATTCAATAGGAGCCTCAAAACGCTGAAGCTTCAAGGGAAATATCAGATGGTACTGGAGAAAAGTGGAGTAGAATACTGCAGATGTTGGAAACCTGAAACAAGGACGGAAATTACAGGAGAAACTCAGCGGGTCTGGCAGCATCTGTGGACAGAGAAACAGATTTAATGCTTTGAGTGCAGTGACTCTTCTTCAGCGCTGAGATGGGTCGGAAAAAGTTTTTTTTAAACACCTTTAACAGAGGAGGAGGAGGGTTCAAAGGGAACAGATGGTGTGGAGGCCCAAAGACAAACAGGATGCAAATGGTGGTGAAAGAGAGAAGGAGATGTAAAACAAATGTAAATTAGTGTGCGAAACGGAGAGAGTGGGTCCTCTCAACAGACAGCAAAGTAAACGAGACAAGGCTGAAAGAATGTAAAAACAAAATGGAGAGCAGACATCATGCAGTCAGGCTGTGAAGTCGTGGAATTCAACATTGAGTCCTAGAGGCTGGAAAGAACCTGAGTAGAAAATAAGGTACAAAAACAAATTGCTGGAAAAACTCAGCAAGTCTGTGGAGAGAAACCAGTGTTGACATATCAGATCCTGTGACTGAGGCTGTAGACTTGCTCACTGAGCTGGTGGATTTGATTGCAAATGTTTCGTCACCCTGCTCGGTAACACCGTCAGCGCGCCTCTGGTGAAGCGTCGGTGTTCTGTCCCACTTGTTATTTATATCCCTCGGTTTGCTGGGGTGATCGGTATTGCTTCCAGTTCTGTTTCTCAGTGGGTTGTATATTGGGTCCAGTTCAATGTGTTTGTTGATGGAGTTCCGGTTGGAATGCCAGGCCTCCAGGAATTCCCTGGCATGTCTCTGTTTGGCTCGTGCTGTTATGGATGCGTTGTCCCAGTCGAATTCATGTCCTTCTTTGTCCGTGTGTATTGAGAGCAGTGAGAATTGGTCGTGGCACTTGGTGGCTAGCTGGTGTTCATGTATCCTTATTGACAGTTTTCGTCCAGTTTGGCCTGTGTAATGTTTCTCACAGTCCTTGCACGGTATTCTGTATATTACATTAGTTTTATTGGTTGTGGGTATGGGATCTTCTGCATTCGTCAGTAGCTGTCGTAGGGCTTTGTGGGCTACTCTAATACCTAGGGGTCGCCCTGCGACAGTTACTGACGAATGTAAAAGATCCCATACCCACAACCAATAAAACTAATGTAATATACAAAATACCGTGCAAGGACTGTGAGAAACATTACACAGGCCAAACTGGACGAAAACTGTCAATAAGGATACATGAACACCAGCTAGCCACCAAGTGCCACGACCAATTCTCACTGCTCTCAATACACACGGACAAAGAAGGACATGAATTCGACTGGGACAACGCATCCATAACAGCACGAGCCAAACAGAGACATGCCAGGGAATTCCTGGAGGCCTGGCATTCCAACCCGAACTCCATCAACAAACACATTGAACTGGACCTCATATACAAACCACTGAGAAACAGAGCTGGAAGCAATACCGATCACCCCAGCAAACCGAGAAATATAAATAACTAGTGGGACAGAACACCAACTGTTTACCAGAGGCACACTGACGATGTTACCGAGCAGGGAGACGAAATGTCTGCAATCAAACACACTGGCTCGGCGAGCAAGTCTACAACCTCATCCACAACCCAAGCTACAAATCTCAAAAATTTTCAATCCTGTGACCTTTCTTCAGAACTGGAAACTGGAAAATGAGTGTTTTTTTTAATCCCTGCGGTGTGGAAAGAGGGCATTCAGCCCATTGAGTCTGCAGTAGTCCTGTAAAGAGCATCCCATCCAGACCCAGCCCCTGACCCTGTCCCTTCCCCTGTAACCCTGCATTTACCAAGGCTAACCCACCTAGCCTGGACACTATGGAGCAATTTAGCATGGCCAATCCACCCTAACCTGCACATTCCTGGACACTATGGAGCAATTTAGCATGGCCAATTCACCTAACCTGCACAGTCCTGGACACTATGGAGCAATTTAGCATGACCAATCCACCCTAACCTGCATATCTCTGGACACTATGGGGCAATTTAGCATGGTCAATCAACCCTAACCTGCACATCCCTGGGCACTATGGGTAATTTAGCTGGCCAACCCACCCTAACCTACACATCTTTGGACATGATGTGGAGGTGCCAGTGTTGGACTGGGGACAAAGCCTGGAGTCACAGCTTATAGTCCAACTATACTGAAATCACAAGCTTTTGGGGCACTGCTCCTTCATCAAGTGAGTGGAGTGAAGTGCACAGGCACAGAATTCATAGACAGAGAGATCATAGATCATCCCTTCTCTTGCCATTCAGCTGTTGACACTTTTCTCACACCATTTCACACTTTTGATCAGCTGCAAAGACTTGTTATTCAGCCTGTCGACAATCCACTCACACCATTTGTACTATCTTTTGACACTCTTAATTACCTGGAATTATCTTGCAATGATCTCTCTGTCTATAAATTCTGTGCCTGTGCACTTCCCTCCACTTCACCTGATGAAGGAGCAGCTCCCCAGAAGCTTGGGATTTCAAATAAACCTGTTGGACTATAAACTGGTGCCGTGTGACTTCGTCCTTGGACTGTGGGAGGAAACCGGAGCACCCAGAGGAAACCCACGCAGTGAACGTGCAAACTCCACCCAGACAGTCACCCGAGGCTGGAATCAAACCCGAGTCCCTGGCGCTGTGATGCAGCAGTGCTAACCACTAAGCCACCTCCCCAAAAAGGCAGAAAGAGCCATTAGATAGGATTTCGATAGGCAAACTCCTCTCACTGATCTTTCCCCTGCTCAGCTCTGGCAGAGATTCCTGCATCGGTTCCCATTGGCAAGCAAGAGCAGGAGGTGGCTCAAGGGCAGTTACAAAAGCTGCATTGTAAAGTCCTTCTTTCAGGGTGAGGGGAAGGGGATACTAACAGCTTTGGGGTATAGTGCCCAGCAGAAACATCATTGGACATCACAGGAGGTCATATTGCAAACGGGTGCTATGTTTCTACAGAGCAGACACTTGCAATAGCTTGACAAACATTAAGTCATCATCATTATAAGGCCATTCAGCCCATTGTCACAGTGCTGGTTCTTCAGATGAGCTATTCAGTTGGTCACACCTACTGGTATTTCTGAAAATAAACATTGCTGAGAAGGAGACAGGACATTTTTGAAGTTTTTGTTGTCTTGCATTCATCAAGACTAGGGTGTGAGGGGGGCGCGCTGTCTGGTTGGACCATCATTAGATGTGAGTCTGCTGTTGGACATCATTTATTCAACAAGCCAGACTGCGATAGGAGTTAAATCGGAAATCAATTTGAAAATCACCAGCTGGGCTCACAGTATGATGCCTTTCAGTAAGACAGCTACATACATAAATACACAGGGCCCTGCTTTATGTAGGCAAAGGGATTTTGTACATGCACTGCATCTTTCCGGCAACAAAAGAGATCGCGGAGATAGCTGCATCCCCATGGCAACATCCTGATCTATCAAAATCCTGGTCTGCAAATTAAGATTGACAGCTCACTACTCTTGCTGTATCACCTTGCCAATTGGCTGAGCCAGTTAGCACCCTCTCCTCATTCTTGATAAAATGTTGTCTCACTTCTCAAGTCTATTCCCTGCCCTCCTGGTCCTGATGAATGCAAGACTCCAGTCTTCTTTAAGCAACGTTTATACTCTGTAATAAACGAATCGCTTATTAATTGCCCTGAATACGCATTCCCACTTCTTGTACTTAGCCGCTTTCCTTTGCAAGTTACTGTTGAATCCACACCCACCATCCCTTTCAAGAAATTATAAACAGCTTGCTGGGTTAAACAGAAATTCTCATCTCTATTCGGGACCATTGTCCATAGATTTCTGGTTTCTGAACTCCTTACCAATGGAAGCAAGTTTTTCCTTATTAACCATCTCAAGACTCGTGCTTGGTTTATGAATTTAGTAATGTTGTCAGGGTTACAATTCACCAATAGTCCCCCATTGACGAAATCACAGTAGGCTTCAAATTCTTTTATTCCGACTTCCCATCTTCCTAATTTGCAGTTGTGTTCGGAATGGGCTGGCTTTTCAGACTGTTTTAAAAGTGATTAGGGAATCAATTGGACCTCTGCTGGTGATATTGTCATTAGGGAGAATATCACTCGTTACTCGAGCCCTCCCACTGTGTTCCTTTGGAAGACTATTCACAAACTGAGGTGAAATCAAGCCAAGCCAAGTGAAACCGTTAGGGACAAACGAATTGATGCAGCAGAGGCGGAGGCCATTCAGCCCACCTTGCCTGTGGCATCTCTCTGAAACCTCCAAGCAGTTGAATTTGTCCGCTAAGCCACTTCGGCTCTCTTCCTTTCTCTCAATCTGGTCCAAATCTTCCAAAGCAGAATACTGTGGATGATGCAAATCTGAAATAAAAACAGAAAATGTCAGGGAGGGAATAAAAATTCAGTACTTGTGTTGAGAGAGAGAGAGTCAACATTTCAGGCCTGTGAGCTTTCATCAGAACTGGGGAAATTTGAGATGTAACGGATTATGAGCAAGGGGTGGGAGGGACCATGACAAAGGCAGGGTACCTTTGGAGTGGCACGGTGGCTCAGTGGTCAGCAGCGCTGCCTCTCAGCACCAGGGACCTGGGTTCGATTCCACCCTCGCGCAACTGTCTGTGTGGAGTTTGCACAATTCTCCCTGTGTCTGCGTGGGTTTCCTCCCACAATCCAAAGATGTGTAGGTTAGGGTGGATTGGCCATGCTAAATTGCCCCATAGTGTCCATAGATCTGTAGGCTGGGTGGGCTAGCCATGGGAAATGCAGGGTCACAAGGTTAGGGTAGGGGTGTGGGTCTGGGTGCGATGCTCTTCAGAAGATCAGGGTGGATTCAATGTGCTGAATGGCCTGCTTCGACATTGTAGGGATTCTATGAAAAGGCAGGTCTGTGATAGGGTGGAAGAGATTAAGAGACAGAAAAGTTAGTTGCCCCCAAAAGGTGAATAAAATCAGCCCTTGTATCTTCTTATGTGGCTCCATGTCCAACTGTGTTGGACTGTCACTTCTCCTAAGCACCTTGGGATGGTTTACTGCAGTAAAGGTGCTAGGTGAATGTAAGAAATTGTTGAAAGAGCTGCCACAGCCCTGCTGCCTGAATGAGAAACCAGATTCCAGTCGTCATCCAGTTCCCTTATCAAAATAGTCATTAAATCTGCTTCCACCAGCTCTTTCAGGCAGTACGTTCCACAACACAACCATTCGCTGAGTAAGACACATTCTCCAGAAAGTCATCTTAAGCTGATCCCTCGGCCTACAGAAACAATCTCTGCTCCATCAAAACCAAACCCTTTTTATCAAATCTCCCTTAACCTTCCCTGTTCCCAAATAACCTGTCACCTTGGTGACAGGCTATAGCATGAGTCCATACAAACAGAACTTCAACTGGTAGATGGCAGTGTATGTGAAATTCTGCACACTTTTTAATGAGAAGGACAATAGTGTATGTGAGAAGATGCCAGAAGTGGGCTGTCAATAATACACAAAGATGCTTCAAAATTTGGATTTCTGATGAAGGGTCTAGGCCCAAAACGTCAAGCTTTCCTGCTCCTCTGATGCTGCTTGGCCTGCTGTGTTCATCCAGCTCCACACCTTGTTATCTCAAAATTTGGGGCTTTCTTTTTCCCAAAATAATGAAGGTTTTGAGAATGAGTGGAGAAAGAATTTTTTTTCCCAATAGTTCAGAAAGATTGGCAGTACAGTAGCAAATCAGGACAGTGTGTAGCTCGAAGGGAGACTTGCATCTGCTGTCCATGCGATGATTGTAGATGTTACAAGTTTGGAAGGTCCTTTTGAACGAGGTAATGGATGTAATAGGAGTCTTAATAATAAGATACCATTAATTTATGAAGGAGATCAGGAGAGATGTCTCTAGACCAAGGTCTGTTCTGGGAAAAATTTGAGGCAGAAGACATTGCAGATTCAGAGGTAGCAGTGGACAGACATTTGAAGTAGAGGGTGCAGGATTATGGGGAGGGGGTTAGAGCACTAATTTGGATTGTTATGACAAAGAAGTGTCAGAAACCTCAACTGCAAAACCCATCAGTCCACGTAGTGACACTTAACAACATCCACAAAACATTCTTAGGACCTCAAATCTGATAGACATGTCTTTAGTCCAAATCAGACATGATCGCAGAGTATTTCATAAAGAAGGAAGGTTACAAGGATGACTGGGTAGGACCAAAACATTTTTGGGTGCCTTTGTAACTAAAAGACAAAGTCCAACAATTAAGGTCAGTTATACTCTTAAATGTAAGACCCCAAAAGAGTGTAGCCAGAGAGACCTTGGAGTGCAGGTTCGTAGATCCTTGAAAGTGGAGTCGCAGGTAGACAGGATAGTGGATAAGGCAATTGATACACTTGCCTATATTGGTCAGTGCACTGAGTATAGGACTCAGGAGGTTATGTTGCAGCTGTACAGGACATCGGTTAGGCCACTTTTGGAATATTGCATTCAATTCTGGTTTCCCTGCTGTAGGAAGCATGCTGTGAAACTTGAAAGAGTTCAGAAAAGATTTACCAGGATGTTGCCAGGGTTGGAAGGTTTGAGCGAAAGGTAAAGGCTGATTTTCCTTGGAGTATCGGAGGCTGAGGGGTGACCTTATAGAGGGACAAGGACAGGGCGAATAGTCAAGGTCTTCTCCCCAGTTTGGGGAGTCCAAAACTAGAGGGCATAGCTTTAAGGTGAGAGGGGAAAGATTTAAAAGGGACCTAAGGGGGAACATTTTCACACAGAGGGTGGTGTGTGTAAGGAGTGAGCTGCCAGAGGAAGTGGTGGAGGCTGGTACAATTACAACATTTAACAGGCACCTGGATGGGTATATGAAGAGGAAGGGTTTAGAGGGATATGGGCCAAATGCTGGCAAATGGGGCTAAGTTAAATTAGGGTATCTGGTCGGCATGGACATGTTGGACAGAAGGGTCAGTTTCGTGTCACATCTCTCTATGACTGTATGACACGATGACACTTGTGAAGTATCTTTGCCAAAACATAAACAGAGTCATGGGACGTATTTTAGTCCGGATTGCAGAGTAAGATATTTGACATCAAGGAACCATTTTACACATGTGAATTAAAGGCTTACTAATCACCAGATCTCAGCCATTAACCTTTAGCCTGAAGCAATGTTCCTCCTTGTTGCTTTGTAGTTCCAGAAGGTAAGCATCTTCCAGCTGGCTTCAAAAGTCATGAGTGTACAAAAAAAGAAGGATGGGCCCTTGTGGTTTTGTCCCTGCCTCTGAGGCAGGAGACTTGAGTTCTTCACCTTCTCCAGAGTTGCAACATAAACATCTCTGAATGGATTGGCTAGAAAATATCTACAGCAAAAAAGGGAAGAAAACAGTAATTTCTTGATGGTTGCTTTTGACCTAAAGTTACTGGTAACTTACACAGAATTTACACTGCCTCGTGGTATTATCGCTGGACTGTTAATCCAGAGACCCATGTAATGCTCTGAGGCCTCAGGTTCAACTCCTGCCATGGCAGATGGTGGCATTTGAATTAAATAAAAATATATCTGTTTTTAAGAGTCTAATGCTGGCATGAATCCATTGGTGATTGTTGGGGAAAAACCATCAAGTTCACTAACGTCCTTTAGGGAAGGAAATCTGCCATCCTTACCTGGTCTGGCCTAATTGGCAATTCCACACCCACAACAATGTGTGATTGACTCTTAACTGCCCTCTGGGCAATTAGGGATTGGCAATAATTGCTGACCTAGCCTGTGAATAAAAATGAATAAAAGAAAAATTGCCCAATCAGCAAATTTCCATCCTTGATAACAATTTACTTCTAAATGACCTTGGAACGTATTTGTATATGGGCACAGCACCACCTAAGCAGCAGAATAATAGATAGCACATAACAGAGGCATCTGTCATTATAAAATACTAGTTTGGTCAATGATTGTGAACGTTACAGTATGAGAGAGCTGTCAGAGCTACAGTTGCACAAAAACATAGGAGGGTTTGAAGTTCATCAAGACCTGTCATGTAAAGGGGGCACTCCTGCTCGATAATCAGTCATACAGTAGTCAATGGGGAGGAGAATGGATGACCAGTTCCATACACTCCACACCACCCAAATGCCAAAGGTGAGATTCTATCCCAAAATTGCTCAAAGAGAGAGTGTGGAGAAACCCAATGGTCCAAATTGAGATCAGTGAATTTGATATTCAATGCTCTCCCCTAGTGCAGCCCATCATTGCTTTGCTGTCTTCAGCTTCCTTAGGATCTCCTCTCTAATCCTTACCATCCTCTCTCACCCTCCCTGAAGATAATTCTTTGCATCTACCTCCTTGGATCCTTTGTCCTCAGACAGCACCTTCCAATCCCATAACCACCTCCATCTACAAGGACAACAGCAGCAGATATATGGGAACACCACCCCCTGCAAGTTCCCCTCCAAGCCACTCACCATCCTGACTTGGAAATATATCACTACTCCTTCACTGACACTGGGCCAAAATCCTGGAATTCCCTCCCTAAGTACATTCTGGGTCAACCCAGAGCAGGTGGACTGCAGCGGTTCAAGAAGGCAGCTCACCCCCACCTTCTCAAGGGGCAACTAGGGACGGGCAATAAATGCTGAGCCAGCCATTGACACCTACATCCCAGAAATGAATAACAAAATGGCTCTGTCTCAAATATTGTTCAACTATGCACCTGCTGGGGATTTCACAACCTTAGCGGTATTGGATAGTTCTGAAAGACAACATGGCTTTGTTTGCAATCTCAAGTTTATAGTCTGTTCTCAAGTTGATTGAGCCTTGTGTTCTTGAAGCTCTTGTTCAACAGACCTGCCTCAAAAAGTAAGAAGACTCACTGAGTGATCAACAAGAACAGTCTAACAGCCTTTTTGCTCCCACTAATCGTCAATATTCCCTCATCCTGACAAGTCTTGGCAATCAGTCACAATCATGGGATTTCGTTATTGTAAGATCCACTCGATTGTCTTTTATTACTTTGTCACCCAGACAACGTCTAAGTGCAAACGTACCTTTCTGTCATACATCTGCCACATCAGATATGAACGCTCACAGCTCCCGCTTCACCATGTCATGGTTACAAAGTTAAAAAGGTGGTTTGTGTTGTACAGGTGTTTCTTTGAAGATGACTATCATTTCCTATTATCCTCGCTTTTGGGGGAAAATAGACTGACAAAGTAAAGACTGACAGCGTAGTTACTTACGTGTACAGAGCTCTTTAAGCCTCTCTGAAAGGTCTCACAGCCATTTACGTTGAAACCAGCATCATATTGTAGACACAATACTGTCTTAGATCATTTATTAGCTGTTATGCTGTCTCATTTTTATTTTAACTTCTGTACAATTGGGACAGCAGTGTTAGCAAAACCAATTGACACCTTGGTTGGAACTGGGTACCCGCTGTGCTCAATAATTAGAACAGTTTAAGAAGAGATTAATTTATGCATTAAATGCAATGTCCCGCCTGTGAGGTGTTTAGCAGCTGTGTAGCAGCAATGGAAATTTGCTGACTGTAATACAGGGTACAATGTCAAACACAAAAATGTATCATATATGAATTGGATGTTGTGCAAGACTTATAGCAGTTTGCTCAGAAAATAATGGCAAAGCTTGGAGCAACATGGGGAAAATTGTCTTTATGCAGCAGTGTTTAATATACTGTCCTGGAAAGTACTGCCTGAAAGTATGGTGGAGGTACATGTTCTGGGTTTCAGATCCCACCAGACCCCCGTGGAAATTTTAAATTGGATTAATAAAGTCGGAATTAAGTCTCAGAGACAACGGCAACTGGCATTGATTGGTCCGAAAGCCTACCTATTTCATTATTGTCCTTTAGGGAAGGGAAATCTGCCACCCTTACTCGGTCTAGCCTACATGTGACTCCAGACCCAAAACAATGTGGTTGACTCTATAACCCAGTGTGGAGCTGGAGGAACACAGCAGGCCGGGCAGCATCAGAGGAGCTGGAAAGCTGACGTTTCGGGTTGGGACCCTTCTTCAGCTTTCCTGCTCCTCTGATGCTGCCTGGCCTGCGGTGTTCCTCCATGCTCCACACCGTGTTATCTCAGACTCCAGCATCTGCAGTTCTTGCTATCTCTGTGGTTGCACTTTGAAAAGACCCAATCACTCTAAGGCTAATGCAAGCAAACATAATGGCCTTGCCCATGAGGTGCTCCATACCCCGTGAGAGAATAAAGAAAAAAAAAGACATTCTCCTCACAGTGAGCCAGCATGGACATGGTTGGCTGAATGGCCTCCTTCCCTGCTGTAACGTTTCTAAAATTTTGTTCCTCAACTATAATGGAATAACTGATATCTCGGAATGACTATAACAAGGATAAATGGGTGTCTGAGAAGCAGCAAGACCTGTCGAGCTGGGTTAACCAGTAGTGGTTATGTGTCAATTAAACCAAAAACCTCAAGGCTGCAAACACATCCAGTTGTCTGTCTAATCCTATGAATCATAGGTATAAATACTTCACATCCATCTGAACATCATGTGGTTTACAGCATCTACATCATGACACGAGCAAACAAATTAGGTCCAATTGTGACTGTGATTTAACGGGTTCTAACCGTGTTAAAATCACACCCGATAACATCTCATATGTCTGCCTAGCCTAGCAGATTATTTCCATCTCTCCCCTCCTCTTTAAGAAGCAGCTGTCTCACCCAGTGTTAAAATTCAAGAATAGCTCTGTCTGAGTCGAGTGGAAATCAGGAGACTTCTGAAGGGATATTCTTGCTGTTAAGGTGGGTTTTTCTAGGGGGCGGACTGAAGGACATGAACAGATGGTGTACTTGCAGACTCTAGACAAGTGGTGAACCACATGGGGTTCTTGGCTTAATTGGGAGCCTCAGAAGGTTTTGGTTCAAGTGAAAACCAACTCCAGTGCAATGTCAGTGGAAGCGCTACGTTATTCGAATGGGCAATTAGGGATGGGACATCAAATGCTGAACTTACCACATCTATCAATTTTTCCTTGTGTGCTATGCTAAACTGAGCTCTCTCTCCCTGTTATATACTGTACACATGTTGGATCCATTTAGACTGGTAATTCTTCTAAATGGTCCAAGATTGAATACGTTGGAAAAAATGCACCATTTTTCAGCCATATTCATCATTGGAAAGTTTTGGACAATGCAAGAGTCAGTTAGATATTCATTCCAAGTACCTACTGCACATGGAGAAGTTTGGGAGATGTGGAGAAGCAGAAGGATTTGAGAGTTTGACATTAAAAGCAGTGACTCACGTGGAAAAGGCATAACTCAACAAATGCGAAATACAACTTAACTATTATTGAGATGTAAATGAGAATGCCAGATGCAGGATAGACCTGGAGGCTGCTCTGAAATTCATTAAAATCGTGGCTTACAAGCAACGTAGGAGATTCTTAGGGGAGTCAACATGGTAGATGCAGAGAGATTGTTTCCCCTTGTGGGAGAGTCCAGGACCAGAGGGCACAATATCAGAGTAAGGCGTTGCAAATTAAAGACAAAGATGAGGAGGAGGTTCTTTCCCCAGAGGCTGAGTGTATCTAGTGAATCTGCAGACTTCTTTACCACAGAGGGCTGTACAGGCTACCTTATTAAATACATTTAAGGCTCAGATAGATTTTAAATCCGTCATCAGCCATAATCTTACTAAACTTTGGTGTGGCCTCGATGGGCTGAATGGCCTACTTCTTCTCCTATATGTATGGTCTTTCGGTTGATCTGATTGTGACCACAGCCCATTAATGGAAAGAGGTATGGAATATAAAGGTGGTGATAATGACCAATCTAATAGTGACCCTAATTACCCCACAGTTGGAGTATCGGGTGCAGTTTTGGGCTCTACACACTGAGAAGAAAGTTGTGGAAACAGAGAGAGCCCAGCAGATTTTTATCTTTGGCTCCTTGTTCCCTGGTATTGGGGAGCTCAATGACAAAGAAAAGCTTGATCAAGTTTTTATCCATCCAGAGGAAATTAAGTGGAGAGTTGAAGGGGCTGTTTAAAGTTATGAAGGGGTGCAATAGGAAGATTGAAACATAAAAATATATCATAAGAAATAGTGGGTTCATGTGGAGCAGGGGTAATGTCCGTACTCCTGGACCAGGGCAATCAGATTTGAGACCCACCTGATCAAGAGGGTTGTCAGTGTGAAGTGTTTGTGAAAGAACTAGCTGAAAGATGGGAGTAAGGACAGTGCCTGGGTTGTGAACAGATTGTGTTCTGGAGTCTGTTTGCAAGTCGGAACACAATGCAGGACAATATAAGGAGTCACTCGTTAAGTGCAGGAAATGTTCATGCCACGGGTCCTTAAAATTACACCCCTATATGGAATCGTGTTTGTAATTACAATTGCTTGTGAGTCGTACACACATAAATGTACTGCTCCCTCTGTGTTTACAGTGAAAGGAGTTAAAGGTGGAGAGGGCAGCAAATTCCTACAGTGTATCCTGGGGCAAATTAATCTTTGATTCCTGTTACTACCACAATAGGCAACAGGTTAATCAGAGCTTTTAATTCAGCACCAATAAGTCAAGTTTTACTGGGTATGAGATTTGGGGCAGAGAGCTGCTTGAACCTTTTTTTAAAAAAAGAATGCAGAATATTGAGAGTTACACACGCCAGAATAAGGGACTAAAGGAGAGATTATGTTAATAATTAAAATGATTGAAGGAGATGAGTACACAGGAGGTGACAGTGTAGTGGTGACGCTGGTAGATTAATAACCCTGGGCTATTGTTCTGGGCGCATGGACTGAAATTGTGAAATTTGAATTGATTAAAATGTGGATTTAAAGCCCAACTTCATGGTGACCATGAAACCATTGTCATATAAACTACTCGTGTGCTTTTGAGCATAGTTCACCAGGCAGCTCTGGTTGGTACTCGACTGAAAAGTACCAAACCCACAGTGTCACCAACCCAAAACTGGTCAAGTCAGTGCAAATTGGCCATGCGTTCTTATATGGA
The DNA here is from genome assembly GCA_024137785.1 of Ginglymostoma cirratum. Taxonomy (NCBI): domain Eukaryota; kingdom Metazoa; phylum Chordata; class Chondrichthyes; order Orectolobiformes; family Ginglymostomatidae; genus Ginglymostoma; species Ginglymostoma cirratum. The sequence goes on along the minus strand of JAHRHZ010000086.1, from coordinate 9,126,421 downwards.
GATAATCATCCAGGTCACTAAGACATCAGCTACGGGGGTTGGGGGGATGGGGCGGGAAGTGGATTACCAAATTACAAACATCTGACTTGCATATGCTCATATGTAGGAACACAATCCCATACATATGGACATTTCCAGTACTTAAGAACAGCTGCTTCATACTGTCCTGCAATGTGTCCCAAATTGCTTACAAGTAGAGATAACAAGGTGTGGAGCTGGATGAACACAGCAGGCCAAGCAGCATCAGAGGAGCAGGAAAGCTTGACGTTTCAGGCCTAGACCCTTCTTCAGAAATGGGGGAGGGGAAGGGGGTTCTGAAATAAATAGGGAGAGAGGGGGAGGCGGATAGAGGATGGATAAAGGAGCAGATAGGTGAGAGGAGACAGACAGGTCAAGGAGGCGGGGTTGGAGCCAGTACAGGTGAGTGTAGGTGGGGAGTTGTGGGGGTGTGCGGGGGCAGGGTGGTGTTGGTCAGTCCAGGGAGGACGGACAGGTCAAGGGGGCGGGATGAGGCTAGTAGGTAGGAGATGGGGGTGGGGCTTGAGGTGGGAAGAGGGGATAGGTGGGAGGAAGAACAGGTTAGGGAGGCGGGGACGAGCCGGGCTGGTTTTGGGATGCGGTTGGGGGAGGGGAGATTTTGAAGCTTGTGAAGTCCACATTGATACCATTGGGCTGCAGGGTTCCCAAGCGAAATATGAGGTGCTGTTCCTGCTTACAAGTAGACTTGTGTGTGGACGCAGGAGTGGTACCTGATAATAGCCTAGCACCCACCCATATTCAGAAATACAGCATTTGCACCACCCAGCACAGCAGGCACTGCCCTTTTCTCTTTTCTGTCAGAAATAGAAGGCTGATTCCTGCCTTGTCAGAGGGTCAAAGGGATTCAGCTCTCTGTGATGATAAGTAAAAGCAGAAAGTGCTGGAGAAACTCAGCAGGTCCAGCAGCAACTGTTGAGAGAGAGAAAGATAATATTGAGTCCGAAATGACTCTCCTTCGGAATTGAAGGAGACGAGAAAGTGCATTGTTGATAAAGGGGGAGGAGGAGTGAGTGGAACAAATGATGAGGTTGCCAGGAGAAAAAGGCAGAGGGAGCGTTAGTGATAACAAAGGAGGGAACTAGATGCAGAATAGGTGTTAATGACAGCTAGTAATAGCAGAAAATAGGTCAGCTCTGCTGAGGGCAAAACCATGCAAACAAGTCGCTGGGGAGGAAAGGGGTGTGATCTAATGGTTACTGCTGAACAACTTCATGTCCTTTTTATTGCTGTTCTTTGTTAATGCTCTGAGGACGTGGGTTCACATCCTACCACGGCAGATGGTGGAATTTAAATTCAAGTAGGAGACTGGAATTGAAAGCAAATCTCAGCAATGGTGACCATGACAACTGGCATCAATTATTGCAAAACCCCATCTGGGTTCCCTGATTGTCCTTTAAGGAAGGAAATCTGCCTTCCTTCCCTAGTCTTCAACAAGGTGGTCGACCCTTAACCACCGTCTGAAGAGGCAATTAGAAATAAGTAACAAATGACAGCTTTGCCACGGAAACCCACATCCCATACAAGAGTAAGGGGAGATAAAGGAGTATTTCTGGATAAAGTGGAGGATACACACTAACAGGGACTGGATGGGCTAAATGGTCTGCTTGCATTATCATTTCTAGGTATCCCATATATATATATTCAAGGACATTGGCTCACCTTCAGCTGGGTGACTAGGGACATACAACAAAATAAGAGGAAGCGATGTCCTAGCCATATCATTGCAAGATGATTAATCCAAAGACCCAGGTTCAAATCTAGCCGTAACAGATGGTGAACTTTGAATTAAATGAGATAATGATGACTGCGAAACCATTGTCAATTGTCAGGAAAACCTCATCTAGTTCACTAATGTCCTTCAGGGAAGGAATCTGCCATCCTTACCTGGTCTGGCCTACGTATGACAGCAATGCAGCTGGCTCCTCTGGGCAATTAGGGATGGGCAAAACCTACATCTTGTGAATAAATAAAATATGGAGTGCAGCTTACTTTATCGGCAAAAGTTAAGAACTACAGCAGATGTTGTTCATTTTCAGGACATAACAACTACTCCGCGGGCTTTGTGATGTTGGCTGTTTAGCCACAGCTTTCCTCGGTGATAGCACTCTGACCTTTGACTCAGAAACCTCAAGTCCCACTCTACTTCCTTGAAAAGCACCAAAATGTCAGCTGTAACCCCAGTGCAGAACAGCAGGGGGTGCCTCACTGCTGGAGGAGCCATCTTTGCTTTTAGCGAGATGAAGGAAGGCCCTGTTATGACATCGTGTGAAAATAGTACGATGCCAGATTACAGTCCACCGGGTTTAATTGACACCACAAGCTTTCCAAGCGCTGCCCCTTTGCCAGGTGTAGCGAGAGAAGGCACACAGACACAGAGTTTACAGGCAGAGAGAACTCTGCGTCTGTGTGCCCTCACAGATGTACCTGGCAAAGGAGCAGCGCTCCGAAAACCTGTGGTTTCAAATAAACCCTTTGGACTGTAACCTGGCGTGATTTTTGACCTTGTCCACCCCAGTCCAACACCAACACATCCGCATCGTGTGAAAATACTTTGCCACTTTTCTTGAAGAAGAGCAGAAAATCCCCTTTTCGTCCCAAGAAATGTTCACTGAGGACCAACCCCTCCCCCTGCAGATGCATAAAAAGAGATGAACTGGTTGTATAGAGATAATAGGAACTGCAGATGCTGGAGAATCCGAGATAACAAGGTGTGGAGCTGGATGAACACAGCAGGCCAAGCAGCCTCATAGGAGCAGGAAAGCTTGACGTTTCGGGCCTAG
>JAHRHZ010000086.1:9091288-9113602 GCA_024137785.1 Ginglymostoma cirratum | reverse complement strand
GGAAAGGTGGGGCTGTAGGAAAGGTGGGGCTGTAGGAAAGGCATGGCTATAGGCAAGGTGGGGCTGTAGGACTGGTGGGGCTGTAGGAAAGGTGAGGGTATAAAAAGGCTTTGGGTATATTAAAGGGACGGGTATAGTACCCCTTCCCATACAGTTTTACCCTCCAGTGGGCTGCCCTCATCAGGCACTGTTACCACCTTACAGTGGGACAGGGAGTGGGTGCAGGAGTGGACTAACCCATCAGATCTCCAGTCTATCCCCGATAACCCCTCATCGCGGACACTCACCCCGGTAAGGAACATTTCGGATGCAGAAATGTTGCTGATAACCCGGGTGGAGGGAGGGGGGGAGCGCGGTGACCGTAACCGCAGCCCTGCGCCGGAGGTAATAATTCTCAGCTCGGAAAACAAGCATAAATTCTCCGAGGAATTACACATCAAATCTGATGACAGCGGATGCTGTGAGAGAGAAAAAAACAGCCACACGTGTCTATTTATAATGCAGTCGCAGGAGATGGAAGAATCTGGTCCTGTGCTATTTTGGGGGGAAGAAAATAGAAAAGGTTGGAAGCAAATGCCACTGATCTTCAGTGAGCTCTCAAAGCAAACGCTGCAGCTCCACACTTCCTTCTGTATTGCTTTTTAGTTCACCATTAGGCAATGGATAGGGGTCAGGCAATTGTATGACCTGTTCCAACATTTATCATAAAAATAATCTGGCTGGCATCGTGCTGCAAAGGATGAGACGCTGTCTGAAGCAGCACCTCTGCACAATGCATCGCGTTGAACAACACAGGAGAGGCCATTTGGCCCAACTGGGCTATGCTACGCTCCTGTGCCACACCATACTTTGGTGGGAACAGGTTCCACATCCCGTCATCCTGCGTTCGCCCGTGAGCCCCCATAGGGTCAGCGCTGCCCCGCACAAGCAAAAGAACGCGCCTCGCATTTATGTAGCGCCCACTGTGAGCAAGCATTTCACCCACCCCCACAAAATCTGACATCTACTTGAGGCATATTTTCCAGCCGAGGGAGACTACGAGGAAGAGGGATCTGTGTTCGATAGTCTGCAGTTTTGATTCCAAACATCTCTTGCTGCTTTTAAAAAGGTTTCCGCCCGAAACGCGTCGCACTAAGTGATTTATAGGGTCGGAGTGGGAAGCCAATGGGGCTTACAGGGAATGAGAAGTGTGGCGTGACTTTGCATCTGCATGGCACCATTCACATCCTCAGAACATCCCAATTTTGAAGCACGGTCTTCGTTATAACATCACAGAAGACAAATGTGGGCATCATAAGATCCCATAAGTAGAATCCCTACAGTGTGGAAGCAGGCTATTTGGCCACGCCAGTCCTCCCAAAGAGCACCCCACTCAGATCCACCCACCCCCTATCTTGGCCCTGTAACCCTGCGTTTCCCATGGGTAACCCACCCAGGCTGCATATCCCTTACCACCATGAGCTATTTAGCACGGCCAGTCCTCCTAACCTGCCCGTCTTTGGACTGTGGGAGGAAACCGGAGCACCCGGAGGAAACCCACGCAGACAGTCGCCAGAGAGGGGAATTAAACGCAGGTCCCTGGTGCTGCGAGGCAGCAGTGCTAACCACTGAGCCACCGTTCTACCCCATAGAAATGAGATAAAGGGCCAAGCTAATTTTTTGAACAGTGCCTTGTGAGCTTCATGAACTATTTAAGAGGGCAGCTGGGGTCCATGAGTTGACTGCTGTTTCACAAAGGTGACCCTCTATCTTATGCAAAGGGTACTGAAGGATTGGGGAAACCAAGACTGAGTGGTGAAATTCAGATACACGTGAGTCACAATCTCATTGAATAACAGGTTTCAGAGCTAAAAGGCTTTCACCTGCTCCTAAGGCAGGAGGTAAACTGCAGACCGAATAGAGAGGAGGACTGGAGATAGTTTAGGAAATATTGGCATGAATTAGCTTTATTGTCAAATGTACTCACATGGGTATGGTGCAAAGTTTACAAGTTGCTACTTATGGGGGAGGCGATGGCCTAGTGGTGTTATCACTGGACTGTTAATCCAGAGACCCAGATAATGTTCTGGGGACCCAGGTTCAAACCCAGCCATGGCCAGATGGAGGAATTTGCATTCAATAAAATATCTGGAATTAAGAGTCTAGTGATGACTGTGAATCCATTACCAATTGTCAGAGGGAAAACCCATCTGGTTCACTAATGCCCTTTACAGAAGGAAACTGCTGGCCTACAGGTGACTCCAGACCCACAACAATGTGGCTGACTCTTAAGTGCCCTCTGGGCAATTAGGGATGGGCAATAAATGCTGCTTAGCCAGGGACACCCTCATCCCATGAATGAATAAATAAAAACTTTTAGATACAAGGTACCTAGGTACAGTTTCTTCAGTACGATTTCTTAGGGGGGAAACAAAGAAATAAAAAGTCCAGCATTACAGATCGTAGGAATAAATAAGAATATAGAGAAATAAAAGAGTTCAGTCACTCCACACCAGGTTACACATCTAGGCGGGGAGACGGCTCTGGAATCGCCATGAGGCAGGAAGTCCATGCTGGGCCGTGAGACCTCCACAGGCCGCTGGTGAGGTGCCACTTTACAATCCCCTGAATGTGCCACACAAAAAAAAAATCAAATATGATAGGTTCCAGAAGGTCACCTGAGAGAAAAAAAAAAAATTGGTTGTCCACTTCAAAATTGGCGCCGTCAGGTTTTGGAAAACCTTCCCTTGGTGTGGGCGAAGAAGAAACTTTCAAAGTTTCTTGGTGGGATGGCGTTGGGTTACAGTTAGTCCCAGCACAAGTTGGAGAAGAAGCAGGCAATGATGGAGTAGCAGCCAGAGTTCCTACTCTTGACCACTGCCCGGTGATCCCTGACCACCAGGACCAAGTCGGGAAGTGAATGTTTATCATGCAACATGACCACAGTCGCTGCATGTCGAACCCAGAGCAATAACTTCAACCTGCCTGCCTTCATATAGCGCCTTTTGACATAATGAAACATCCCAAGGTGCTTCACAGGAATGTTGCACGCGGTGGCCAAGTAGTCTTTGAGGGGCATCTTTCAATGAAGTGGCGGAGGGGGTAAATGGAAGAAGATTTGGAGAGATTTCCCAGAAAGTGGCAGTCAGAAAGCCGCTTGAAGCCAGATAGGCAGACAGCGATGAAGGTAACGTCACCATCGCCCTAATGGACAATAGGGCTGCTCTTTCATTGTGCAGAGGTGATTGTCAGTGGTCTAACGTGAGAGTCACTACACCTCAGGCGAGGGGAGATGTTGAGAAGATGAGGTCTACATGGTAACTCCAGCCAGTGCGGGAATTGAACTGTTGGCGTCACTGTGCATTGCAACTGAGCTAACTGACTCCCAAAACAAGTGTGCAGCAACTCGGAGAAATGCAGAGCCCGGAGGGGCAGTGGGGCAGAGAATGGGCCAAGTGGCCTTCTCCTGCTCCTATTCCCTACGCCGAAACCAAGACCAGCCACACCCAAACAAAAAAACAAAACATGGAGTTAGGGAGGCATTGCTGGGAGTTCAGATATGGGCAGAAGAGTTTTTGAATGATCTGAAGATGAAGAAAAGGTCACTCAGAATCTGAGCTCATCCCTTCAAGAATGAAGAGTTGTAAATGTACTGGGGAATGTAGAGAATAAAGAAATCAGGCTGAAGTGAAAGATGGCCAAAAAAAAGTCAAGGTATGTGTAGGTGTGTGTAATGAATCATAGAATCATACAGCACAGAAGACGCTGTTTGATCTATTGAGTTTCTATCGCACAAGATCTGTACCAGTCCCACTTTCCGACACTAGGCCCATAGCCTTGGATGTTATATAACTTCTCGTGTTCATCCAAGTGCTTTTTAAAGGTTATGAAGTTTCCTGGCCCGAGTACCGTCCCAGACATTGCATGACACGTGCCTACCACCTCCGTGGGGAGGACATTTTTCCCACCCCCTCACCCCAAAGCTTTTCACCCTCAACTTACGCCCCTTTGTTACTGACCCTTCAACAAAGGGGAGCAGCTGCTTCCTATCCACCCTGTCCATGCTCCTAGTAATCTTACACACCTCTGACAGGTACCCTCTCAACCTCCTCTGTACTCCAAAGATTTAGCTAAGATACTCCATCCCAGGCCACATCCTGGTGGATCTCCTCTGCACCCTCTTCGGTGAGATCACAGAGAATGTATGGAGCCAATGACTAAGGGAATGGGGAAGACTAGATTTACTAACTTGGGGGTGAGCCAAACTAGAACCAGGACCCACCCTTTCGGAATAAGGGGCAGGCCATTTGTGACTGAGATGAAGAGAAATTTCTTCCCTCAGAGGGTGGTAAATCTTTGGAATTCTTTGCCCCAGAGGGCTGTGGAGGAAAAGCCATGGAATATGTTCAAGACAAAGATTGACAGATTTCAGGGCATTGATGGCATCAAGGAATGTGAGGATATTGCGGGAAGGTAAAAGATTGACTCAAAGGCAGCAATGTCTCCAAAAAGACCATCTCTGGCTGCTACATCCTGCACCCAAACCTTAACCAACAGCAAGGAAAAAACAAACAGAAAGAGAAAGTGCTGGAGAAACTCAGCAGGTCTACGGGGAGAAAAAAATCAGAGTTACCATTTCGAGTCAGAACTGAAGAAGTGTTGTACTGGACCTGAAACGTTAACTCTGTTCCTTTTTCTTTCCAACTCCGCTGAGTTTCTCCAGCAATTTCTGTTTCTGTTTATTTCCCGATCTCCTTCAACTGCAGTCCTTTGTTTTATTACATCACTGGGGGGAGAAAAACATTGTCATTTTCTCTAGACTCTGTGGGAGCTCGCTGTGTGCAAATTGGCTACCTACATTGCAGCGGCAACTCCAACACCAAAAGAGCTGAAAGGTGCTATCTAAATGAAAACATTTTCCTTTATTTCACAGGAAATAAGCTGCCTTCCTCAAACAACAATGAGGTTTATGTTACAAATCAAGCGAGGTCTTCTTTCTTGTCAAAGGGACAGGCTGGATTTGGTGATTTAGCCTAATCCTGGCAAAGTCCGGGCCAAATTGGGAACAGACAGGCTTTTCAACACAAGGCTATTGTTCTCTGAAAGCTGTTAAGTGTCCTCCATTTCACATATGTTCTTGCCCACGTGTGAGAAAGCAAGCCGCAAATTATCCACTGATAAATATCTCTAAATGGCTGGTGTGTATTTCAGTTCTTGGTGTATCAAATCCCATTTCTCTGCTCTCCGGGATGGTGTCACCCCTGAAGTGAGTCAGCTTCGCAATTAGCCTCCCCGAGCACCAGATGGGAAACCGTCCCCTCCCCTCCCTACACACCGTCAGAACATTCCAGACTCCTAGTGCCACTTAATTACAACCTCATGCACATGGCTAGCTGACCCTTCTGGGTGGCACCTTGGCCCGGGAGATACTTCTGTGAGTCAAATTATGTTTTCCCTACATCCTTTCTCTGATGTAAGAGGGGAAAAGTGCACAAAATGTGCTGATCTGGCAAAAATATAAGTCATGGGGTTGACTCTTAACTGCCCCCGGGCAATAAATGTTGGCCTAGCCAGCGATGCCCACATCCTGTGAATAAATGAAACAGAAGCAACACCTTAGGAAGGATATATTGGTCTTGGAGGGAGTACAGCATTAAATTTACGAGAACGATATCTGGACTTGTAGGGTTAAGTTATGAGGAGAGATTATACAAATTAGGCCTGTTTTCTCTAGAATGTAGAAGGTTAAAGAGTGATGTGATCGAAGTCTTCAAGATATTTCAGAAAAGATTTACCATAACGTTACTGGACTGAGGTGTTTGAGTTATAAGGAGAGGCTGGATAGGCTGCGACTTTTTTCACTGGAGCACAGGAGGTTTATAAAATCATGAGGGGCATTGATAAAGTGAAAGACAAGGGTCTTTTCCCTAGGATGGGGGATTTCGAAACTAGTGGGTATATTTTTAAGGTGAGAGGGGAAAGATTTAAAAAGGACATGAGGGGCGAATATTCTATACAGAGAGTTATTCGCATGTGGAATGAACTGCCAGAGAAATTGGCGTGGAGGCACAGTTACAACATTTAAAAGATATTTGGATAAGTATATGAATAGAAAAGGTTTGGAGGGATGTGGGCCAAATGCAGGCAGGTGGGACTATTTTTGATTGGGAACATGGTCAACATGGACTGGTTGGACCGAAGGGTCTGTTTCCTATATTAACAGGAAAAGTCAAGGTAGATGAAGATAAACTATTTCCGCCGGTTGGGGATTCTAGATTTAAGGGGCATATACTGAGAATTCAGGTCAGATTATTCAGGAGAGATGTTAGGAAGCACTTCTACACACAAAAGGGTAGCAGAAGTTTGGAACTCTCTTCCACAAACAACATTTATGCTCGATTAGTTGTTAATTTTAAATCTGAGATAGATACGTTTTTGTGAAGCTAAGATATTAAGGGATATGAGCCAAAGGCAGGTACAATTGACAGTGAAGAAGTTTATTTAAAATTAGAATGGGATCTTGATCAATTAGGCTAATGGGCTGAGGAGTGGCAGATGGAGTTTAATTTGGATAAATGCGAGGTGCTGCATTTTGGTAAAACAAACAGGGGCAGGGCTTATACAATTAAAGTTAGGGCCCTGGGGAGTGTTGTTGAACAGAGAGACCGAAAGGCTCAGGTACATAGTTTTTTGAAAGTTGAGTCTCGGGTAGACAAGGTGGTAAAGAAGCTGCTTGGCACAGTTGCCTTCATTGCTCAGACCTTTGTCTATAGGAGTTGGGGAGTCACGTTGTGGTGGTACAGGATGTTGGTGAGGCCAATTTTGGAGTACAGTGTATTGTTCTGGTCACCCTGTTATAGGAAGGATATTATTAAATTGGAGAGGGTGCAGAAAAGATTTACAGGGATGTTCCTGGGAGTGGAGGGTTTGAGTTATAAAGAGAGGCTGGATAAGCCAGGACTTTTTTTTCCCCCTGGAACGTAGGAGGTTGCAGGGTGACCATGTAGAGGTTTATAAAATCACAAAGAGCATAGACAGGGTGAATAGCAAAGGTACGTGAGCTCAAAACTAGAGGGTGTATTTTTAAAATGAGAGGAGAGAAGGCACCTGAGGGGCAACTGTTTCACACAGAGAGTGGTTCATGTGTGGAATGAAGTGGGAGATGCAGGAAGTGTTACAACATTTCATAGATGTTTGGACAGGTACATGGATAAGAAAGTTTTGGTGGGATATGGGCCAAAGGCAGGCAAATGGGACTAGTTCAGTTTGGAAAACTTGGTCGATACGGACAAGTTGTGCCAAAGGGTCCGTTGCCATGCTGAATGACTCTGTGATTCTATCAGCCATGATCTCAGTGAGTGGTAGAAAAGGCCTGAGGAGCCTAATGGCCTACCCCTGTTCCTATAGTGCCTTTCACAGCTTCAGGAGGTCTCACATTTATCTGCAACCTTTGACTCACTGTTGGCTGCGGTTTCCATTATAATGTAGAAAACATAACCTCCAAGGTGCACAGTAAGCTCCCACAAAGCAGCAATGAGATAAATGATTACCTAATCTGCTTTTAAGTTATTGGTTGTGGAATTCACAATCTGGGCAACTACCAAGGAGCACACAGGCTGATCATCTTGGCTGACAGAGCAGCATCCCCTCAATGCAGATTTAGGAGTACCCAGCCTGAACTAGGTCCCAGACCAGGGCTTGAACCCACAACCTTCCAACTCTGAGGTGACAGTGCTACCCACTGAGCCCACAACCAATATTGGCACAGCAGCTCCAAGAGACTGGTGATGGGGTGCCTGTATGTGCTTTTCTAATCATGACATGCACTGGGCAACGGGGAAGATCATGCAAGGAATTCTAAGGGAGGGAGATCTTCTCAGACACATCCACTTTTTCCTTGTACCCCTCCTCTGAACAACAGTCAGGGTAAAATTCACAGGCTGCCTTTGTGTATCCAACAAGACCTAGGGTTTCTGGCCTCTAGGCAGGGGCTCTATCACTGCAGTGTCAGACCTCCAGGGACAGGCACAGTACTGATGGAGTGCGGGAGGATGCTCATGCCTTAAGGAAAAGAGGGACATGTGTCCAGCAGGTAGTATGTGCTGGATTTTCAAGGCTGACGAGGATTGCAATAGTGCAAAAAGATTCCAGGGAAATTTTGACAAACAAGAACCTGGAGAGCAAAAAGGAGAGATCAAGGAGAGAGATTGAGGGGAGAGATCGAGGAGAGAGATTGAGGGAAGAGATCGAGGAGAGAGATTGAGGGGAGACATTAAGAGGGGAGATCAAGGAGAGAGACCGAGAAGAGACAGAGGAAAGAGATTGAGGGGAGTGATCAAGGGGAGACATCGAGGGGAGAGATTGAGGGGGAGAACAAGGGGAGAGAGGACAAGGTGAGAGAGGACAAGGTGAGTCAGAACAAGGAAACATGAGGTAAAGATACTTTGAGCATCACTCATTTTAACCCTTGTCCACTTGACCTCAGAGCAACTTAGGCATGATCGCAGACATTCAGCAGCCAAAGATGAGACATCAATTTGTGTGAATATGATAACAGCTAATCACAAACTCACTGATGATTTCTTGCCTTGAAAGACAATGAGAAAATAAGAGGAGGAAGACTTACACAGATAAACACACACACACACACTCACACACACTCGTTGTCACACGCATCCTCTCTCTCACACATACACGCTCACAGTCACACACACCCTCTCTCTCACACATACATGCTCACAGTCACACACACCCTCTCACACACACACGCTCACACACACACACACACACACATACTCTCACACACACTCTCACACACACATACACGCACTCACACACACACGCTCACACACACATGCTCACACACACACACGCTCACACACACATGCTCACACACACACACACTCATGCACACACACACACGCTCACACACACTCACATACACACACACTCACATACACACACACACACGCTCACACAGTCACACACACCCTTTAACTCACAAGGAGAGAGGCTGAACACAAACACACACAAATGGCTGACATCTCATGCAAGGTGGATTTTCACCTACCTCCCCGTCCTTCCCATCCCCAACACAGCCAGACCCCTCCCCGCCCCCGATAAAAAAAGATTATTTTCAGAAACCATTGTGCTTCGGTTCTCGTTTAATTTTTCTTTTTCTAAATGAGAAAAGACGCGGGGGCCAAATCTTTGACAGCGAGCGAAGACGTTCATGTGTTGGAGGTTGCCATGGAGATGCAGTTCCCTTAAGGTTAATTTACGAAACATTTTGTACCTCATCCCATGGGGGTGTAGCTGTAATGACTGCCTGAGTTCATAGCATGGGCCTTTGCTTGTCTTTCATGTGTGCTGGATGAGGCAAACTCCCCTTTAAAAGGCTGTTTGTCTGACAGATGGAGGAACTGCATCATTACCAGAGTAAAATTAGCTGCAGCATTCTCCTGGGATGGCAATGGCTTGTGTAGTGAATGCGAGAGGGATTATGGGTAGGTCATTACAGCAGGACTCTGCTACACAATCTGTTCTGTGTAGCTGGCAATTAATGGCTTGTTTGAACAGGATTGGGAGCACCCAGCGAAAAGCGAGACGCTCACCTCCTCCTTTCTTCAGCGCGCCATCACAGAACGTGAGGCTTTCATCTCGATTTAGCTCTTTTAAAATGGAGCAGAGGAGTCGGCAGCTTTCAGTTGGTTAGCTGCTTGGTGGCTCAGCGGTTAGCACCGCTGCCTCAAAGCACCAGGGACCAGGGTTCAATTCCAGTCTCAGGTGACTGTCTGTGTGGAGTTTGCGCGTTCTCCCTCTGTGTGCGTGGGTTTCCTCCCGCAGTTCAAAGAGGTGCAGGCTTAGGTGGATTGTCCAGGGATGTACAGACTAGATGGATTAGTCATGGGAAATGTGCAGATATGGGGTGTAGGATGAGAAGTTCTTTCAAGAGTTGGTGCAGACTTGATGGATCGAATGGCCTCCTCCCACACTTCAGGGGTTCTAAATATTCAAGTGACTCTCAGGTTTATTTAAAAGCATTGTCAAAGTTGGCCTCCAATGCTGTTAAGGCCTAATCAAAGGGAGGAATGGACGCAATATTCCCATGACACTGGAAATAGCTGACCAGAGCCATTCATACATGCCCTTGTGTAGCAAACAAGATCAGTTCCGAAACTAACATGCTGTCTCACCATAGCCCAGACTGAAGTCAGTACCAATGTTGATGACTTTTCGTGTGCAGAACCTCTGGATATCAGACATAAATTGCTCTTCCTTCCACATTCACTGCTCCCACCAACCCACGGCCTAAAATGGCAGCACTCCGAGGGTTCAGGAAATCTAAATGTAACAGACGTCAGTGTATTGATGATAGAGACAGCTTGCTCACGCTTTTTGCCTTGCATTCATCAGGACAAATGCAAGAACACCAATTTTCAAACCCTCACGCAATAATTTATATGGCAGGAGTTAAAGGCTGGACTTTGTTTTCTTCATGCTAATGCCTCGTCCAATCAAAACCAACGTGCCAACCAATTAGTACCCTTCTCTCCTTCATTTAAATTGTTGTGACTGGTTGAAAAATTGGCATTCTTGCATTTGTCCTGACGAGCACGTGGTGTAAAGCAACCTCTCTCTTTTCAGGAATAAAGAGTTTAAGTGGGTTGTTCATCCATTGCGGATACTGAGATCAAGAGTAGTTGCAATCTTCAGGTACTGTTAAAGGCAAAAACAACCAAACCATGATATGCTCTGGTTCACAGACCAATACCCGTGTGTATGAATTAGGCAGCAAAAGCTTACAGATTAACACAAACACCAGGTTCCACTCTTCTCTCTGCTCCAAAGCCAATGCACCACTAAGGGCAAACTCAGTTCTTTTGGTTTCTCTGTTTAAAATGAACCAAAATTCAAATGAACCCATATCACATGCTGTTCCCCTCAAACAATAACCAAATGTCAAAGAAACTGAAAAAAAAGAGAGGAGAAAGCAAGAGTCTCAAAATCAGAAATAGTTCTGTGGGGAGAAGGGGAAGTGGGCATAAACCATCCCAGCCCCTTTGGTGCCCATCAATCCTGCCAAGCTTCGAGGGTACCCATGGGCACTGTGTGCTCCCTCGCCAACTACAAAAGAGGGACAAGCATTTGGGGAATTAAGATCCTGTCATGTGTACTTGCTTGGACCCATTTGTACATACTTTTGCCAGGCCTAGGAGTAGGCCCAAAGAATCCAATTCATTTTTTATACATAACGTAAACCGACTAGCGAGTTAACAAATTAAAACAGACACCAGGAACAATGCAACAGTAACAATAACGATGAAGGTGAAGAAGAGAGGGAGGGGGAGGGTGTCCAATTGAAAATGGAGTCAAGGGGGACATAGTGCACTTCAGCCTATCACCTCTCTCTCTCAAGGCACCAAGAGAAGGACCCAATTCTTATTTTCTGATCAACGTGTTCAGAGTTGCGACCACACGCGTCTGGTGCCGGTAGAACTTGGACCTGTGCCTCCTGATCTAGAGGTGGGGACACTACCACCGTATCACAGAAGCCCCGAACCAAGGTTAAAGAATCAGGGCCTGTCCGGGATTCAAACACAGAACATCTCAGGTATCAAAACGAGTCCCGAAGCAGGAATCACATCCCCGTACCTGTCAGAACCCAACTCTGTTTTCCTCTGTCCAGAATTGTTCTTACACACCACCGAGCATTTTGTTTTCCCCACAACCAAATCACCCCCTGGTATTTTCTTTCATTTATTACACGCCAACAGTAAATGGCCCATGCTTGTAATCGCACAGTTAATGGGCAAAGCCCTTTAAGGGCAATGGGAACCAGTAAAGCTGAGGGAGAGGTACGGGGAAGGGGGACAGGGTTAAATCAGGATGGAGTTGAGAGGTGAGGTAAAGCACTCCACCTCGGAATTGCTGCTACAGGCAACTGATTGCTTTCTTTTCTCTATCACCGAATCACCGTGTTTTTTTTTAATTTATTAACCAGCACCGGTTAATCACTCATGTTTCTACTTCCAGAACCCAACTCTTTCTTTTATATCCAGGAGTGCTACCACACACAATTGAACACTTCTTACTCCCCATTACCAAATCAGCATGGTTTTCTTTTCCTTATTAACCCACCGCTGGTAAATTACTGTGTTGCTAATCGAACAATTACGCACAAACCTCATTAGAGTCCATGCAAACTGTCAAAGGTGAGGGAGATTCAGGGAGAACAGGAAGGGACTAGATCAAAATGGAGTTGAAAGGTGAGAATCGAACTCTTTTTTTTTACTCTATATATCTGGAAGTGCTATCACACACAACTGAGTGACTTTCCCACCAGCAAATCACCATGACTTTTTACCTGCTTTTAACTATTAACCTCTATCTGAGCAGCCGATCAAACATTTACATGCGAAGCTGATTAAGATCAATGCAAACCATCAAAGTGAGAGGGAGATAGGGAGAAAGGGAAGGGGCTAAATCAAAATGGAATCTTAGAATCCCTACAGTGTGGAAGCAGGCCATTTGGCCCATCAAGTTTCACCGATCCTCCGAACAGCATTCCGCCTAAGCCTGCCTCCTATCCTATTCCCCAGCCTCTGCATTTCCACCTAGCCTGCACATCCCTGGACACTACGTGCAATCGGCCAATCTACCTAACCAGCATATCTTTGGACTATGGGAGGAAAGCAGAGCACTTGGAGGAAACCCATGCAGATACAGGGAAAACATGCAAACTCCACACAGTCACCCAACAGTGGAATCAAACCCAGGTCCCTGGTGTTGTGACGCAGCAGTGCTAACCACTGAGCCACCGTGCTGCCCTCAGATGGAGGGGAGAACACAACTCTTAAATACAAAATCCAATAACCATTAACTGCTCTCAATCAACTTCGAACCAGTTCCACTTAACCATTAAAGGATTCTGCATCTTGATCGCTGACATGACCCATGTGATAATCAGAATCCAGGACTTACTGTCTATCTTATTATCTCCATAAATGAAAGCACCATTCTCAATAGAAGACCAGGATCAAGAAAATTCCACCCTTCCCCCTTCTACCATGAAAATATTTGAGATGGCTACGTTTTGAGTGTCACCATTTCCATGTTCCAGGTCTCATATGCCCGGCCCAGCTCTGCCTCCATTCGAGATGCCAATCTCTACGTCAGTGGACTTCCCAAGACCATGAGCCAGAAAGAGATGGAGCAACTCTTTTCACAATATGGCAGAATCATCACCTCACGCATCCTCGTCGACCAAGTTACAGGTAAGACCCAGCTTCTACCCTCTACCGGTCGATGGTCAGTGACTAACGACAGCTTGATAGATCGATGAGCCTGCAGACCGGGCTTATCTGTCCACAACATTGGATTGCTCTGATCAGGTGTGGATCACGTTCATTCTGCCAATCCCATTCTTTTCAGCATAGTTCAAAGAAAAAAAAGATTCCTTCATCAAACTCAACAAGTTGTTTAGCACTCACAGAAAAGGCACATTTGCCCAAAGCTTTTCATCTGCACTCATCAGGACCATTTGCAAGAATGACTAATTTAAAAAGAAAGAAACATTTATACTGCGTGAGTGTAGAAATGTTGGCTTCCCCTTAAATTGATAGTCTTGTGAATTGTCCTGGTGAGAGTAAGGTGAAAAGTTTCAAATGTGTCTTTTCCAAATGCGTTTAATTGTATCTAGACTACCATCACAGTGAAAAAATACTTTATCGTCAACTATTGGAAGATCGCAAGTAAAATTGAGTTGGTGTCCTTGCGTATCAACTTCTGAATCATTGCAATGTTGTCAAATCCTTCCAAGCCTTTTCACTCCTCTGCCCTGTGATTGAGTCCAACATTTGATTGTTCCTTATTTGAAGAACTAAACATATTAACCTTTCATTGGTTTGAACCTGGACCATCATGTGTGTCATGTTTAGCTTGACATATATCCCTGGTATGCAGTCCTCTGCCAGTCACCTCCTTTCAAGGCGGAATACTCCAATCTAACCAGAAATAAAGGAGAAGTTTCAATATTGAATCAAAATCAACAGTCCCCTCTCAACCCTGGAGCAGTAGGATTGGAAGTGGCAATCTTTAATACCCTGAATGAGATCCAGTCAAGGAAAAGGCCAGCATCATATATTGAGTTTAACAGATGTCACATTTACCGTGCACAGAGCTACACGGGACTGGGGTCTCACAGAAACCTTCAGAAAGTCTTGCTGGGCAACTGGAACTCTTGAATCTGGGCAATAAAACCTTGCCAACATTCAAAACAGTAGAGTTCTAGAGCTGTACAGCACAGAAACTCACCCTTCAGTCCAAATCATCCATGCCAACCAGATATCCTAAATTAATCTAGTGTTATTTGCCAGCATTTGGGCCATATCCCTCTGAACCTTTCCTATTCATATACCCATCCAGATGCCTTTTAAATGTTGTAATTGTACCAGCCTCCACCACTTCATCTGGCAGCTCATTCTATACACACACCACCCTCTGTGTGAAAAAATTGCCCCTTCAGTCTCCTTAAAATCTCTCACTTTAAAACTATGCCGTCTAGTTTTGGACTCCCCTAAACTGGGAAAAAGTCCTTTGCTGTTCACCCTATCTGCAACCCTCATGATTTCATGAACTTCTATCAGATCACTCCTCAGCCTCCGATGGTCCAGGGAAAAAAGGCCCAGCATATTCAGCGCGTCCCTACAGCTCAAACCCTCCAACTCTGGCAATATCATGGTAAATCTTTTCTGAAACCTTTCAAGTTTAACAACATCTTTCTTATAGCAGGGAGCCTGGAATTGCACGCAGTGTTCCAAACGTGGCCTCACCAATGTCCTAGACAGACACAACATGACCTCCCAACTCCTATACTCAATGCCCTGACCAATAAAGGCAAGCGTACCAAATATTTTCTTCACTACTCTGTTTACCTGCGACTCCACTTTCAAGGAACTATGAACCTGCATTCCAAGATCTCTTTGTTCGGCAACACTCCCCAGGACCCTACCATTAAGTGTATAAATCCAGCCCTGATTTGCCTTACCAAAATGCAACATCTCACATTTAAGATAATGTATAAGCAGTGATACAGTTGGCATGGCCTTGATGGGCCAAATGGCCTCCTTAAGTGCCACAATGACCCTAGGGCTAGATTTTCACTATCAAGGAAATTTTCTGTATTGTTGGACCCACCTCAGTGTGATACATCTATTCAGACTTTAGGATGGGAGAGTGTGGGAGGTTTGGGCAGAGGTGAGACAGGGTTGGACCCTCCAACACCAGAAATTGATGCCATCCTGCCAAAGTGTTGGGCTGGTTAGGACCTTCTCTGCTCTCAGCGATGTCATCCCAGTCATAAAAACAGTTAGACCCTCTAGTCCTCACACCACCTCCCCTTCTACCCAACTCACCATGGTCACTTGTATCTTTCATGCCAACTCAATACCAGCTACTGCCCAAACTCCTCAGCCATTCCCCTTGGCACCCGATTTTCCACCTTCCTCATTTTACACCTTTAGCCGAGACCATTAGCTTATCGGGAATCTCCGTTGCTGAAATGAATTTTTCGCTTTGCTTGATTGACACCTTTAAGAGGATACGATAAATTGGCCTTTATGTGTACTCCTTTGCCAATGTCTCAATGTTTATTTGGGTGAGAGTAAGAGGTGTGAAGATTTTTGAAGCTTTGAATCTTTCATAGTCTGTCTGATTGACATTTTCGTAAGTTTGTAGCAACAACGGTTTCGTTTCAAAGAACATTTCTGAGTATGTGTTTTGAGACATGATGTTGGTGTTGGTTGTGCGCATTCTGAGCATGGGACGGGGCATGAGTTTGCATGGCCAATGTGAGGGCTCAGAGGAAGTAGACATTCGGGGAGAGGGGTGTGAGTGGGAAGATATTTACCTTTCTCCAAGAAGTTTCTGAATCTGGATGATGGTACACGGCTCCGCAGACGGACCCTGAACCACAAGTCATGGTCAAGACACCACCCATGGCCCCTTGCCCGCAGCCCCCCTCGCACCCCCTCCCCCACCCCTCACTGCTTTCCATGAACATTACATGAGAATGGAAGATAAATACCTCAATATAGCCAGTCAGGTTAGCTTGCTCCCCCACACCCAGTCCTTCATCTGAAAAAAGTATTTGGCCACTTTCAAATGCCATCAGAATCAGTGGGACTCAGCAAAAAATCCAGTCATGTGACCCAGCGAGGTTAGATTGTTCAATATACAACCCCTGGTTCCACTGTTCAAGAGATGGAGTCACTAGATTTTCAATTGGAATTACCTAGGATCTATCAGATTTCAAAGTGACTGTGGGGCTAGGTCACTTCAGGGTAATCCAAGACCACCTCACATCCTCCCCACCTGCTTGAGAGCCAGAAACTTACTTTGTTAACGTATCTGCCGCAATGCCACTAGCCAGTGCGGAGGCAATGGCCTCATGGTATTATTGCTCGCCTGTTAATCCAGAGACCCAGGTAATGTTCTGAGGACGAAAGCTAAAGTTGCTGGAAAAGCTCAGCGGGTCTGGCAGCATCTGACGAGAGAAATCAGGGCTAACGTTTCGGATCGAGTGACACAATGCTGAGCAGAGTCACTCAACCCAAAACATTAACTCTGATTTCTCTCCACGGATGCTGCCAGACCCGCTGAGCTTTTCCAGCAACTTCTGTTTTTGCTTTCGATCAACAGCGTCCGCAGTTTTTTCGTTCTTTAAATAATGTTCTGGGGATCTGCGTTCGAATCCTACCATGGCAGATGGTGGAATTTGAATTCAAAGAAGAAACAAATCTGGTATCAAGCATCTAACGATGACCATGAACTGATTGTCCGGAAAAACCGATCTACTTTACTATTGTCCTTTACAGGAGGACTAATGTCCTTACCTGCTCTGGTCTACATGTGACTCCAGACCTACAGCAATGTGATTAATTGCCACCTGGGTAGTTAGGAATGGGCAATAAATGCTGGCTGAGCCAGCGAAGCCTTCATCCTCTGAATGAATGTAAAACAAATTTAATGTCCTATATCTTTATGTATTGCCACCTCTGTGAGAAACCTTAACTGTAGGTCAGTAGCAGCTCTTCTCAGTCCTTATTTCCTGGTTGGACAACTCAATCTTTGAGTGGTAGAGATGCTGCAGATGGGGATAGAGAGGGTAACATCAACGTAGGGTCCCACGCCTCATCCATCAAGTGAGTCCTAATAGATCATGGAAAAATGGGAATGTTCGTTGAATGATGAATTTACCTCATCTGCCACATCCTACGTAGTCAAGCGACCATCACGCCTTGAACTCAGGCACAGAGGTTGACTGGGAGGGAAATAGGTGGTCATGAAATAATACCTCAGCAAAACTGAGAGCTGGAGAACTCCCAAAGGACTTTAGCTACTCTGTAATGTAATATCAAAAAGGCAACAGCAAATTTCAGCACAGCAAGATCCCACAAGCCACGATGTGACAATGAGCTGCCAGAGGATGTACTGGAGGCTGGTACAATTACAACATTTAAAAGGCATCTACATGCATATATTTATGGGAAGGGTTTAGAGGGTATGGGCCAAATGCTGGCAAATGGGACTAGATTTATTTAGGATATTTAGTCAACACGGATGATTTGGACCGAAGGGTCTGTTTCTGAGCTGTACAGCTCAATGACTGTATGACAGTGTCACCTGTATTCATAAAAATTAAGACAGAAAGTGCTGGAGACAGATCTGTGGGGAGAGAGAGAGAGAAAGAGTTGTCATTTCGAGTCCAATATGAAGAACAATCTTCTCCTGGGGAAGAATCATTTCTGACTCAAAACAGTCACGGTTTCTCTCTCTCTGCAGATTTGCTGAGCTTCTGCAGCAATTTCTGTTTGTTTGTTTTAGATCTCTGGCGCCTGGATGTATTTTATTTTTATTTTACCTGTATTAGTAACATTAAGTGATAAATATTACCAGTAGATCATGGGGAAAACACATCTTTCAATATGGGATCACAGCCAGGGCCTAGATTTAAAGTCTCCTCTGAAAGTGGGCCCCTCTGACAGTGCAGCACACCTTCTGCATTTCAAGTCTAAAGCAAGACAAAGAGAGAGGCAAGAGGGAAGAGAAATAAATTGGAATGTGTTTAAAGAAGTATTTCAATCTAAGTGAGTACATGATAGTGAGTGTCTCAGGTTATGTGAACTATAGACCATTTCTCAACTATGGCACCGTCGACTTTCTGCCTTTTCCCAATCAGGCGTCTCGCGAGGGGTTGGCTTCATTCGATTTGACAAGAGGATAGAGGCAGAGGAAGCAATCAAGGGGCTGAATGGACAGAAACCCCTAGGGGCAACTGAGCCTATCACAGTGAAATTCGCAAACAACCCCAGTCAAAAGACTGGCCAGGCACTGCTCTCTCAGCTGTACCAGTCCACGAGCCGGCGGTACCCTGGTCCCCTGCATCATCAGGCACAGCGATTCAGGTAAGACGCCATGATTGACTCCTGCTGGCCCTGTCCAACATGGCCCTGTGCATTGTGGGTCTCCTTCTGTCAGATTGGCACGAGCAACCAGATTTGTCATCACACACCAGGGCCAGGTTAGAGAGTGACATGTAGACCCATGACTGCTGAATTGACTTGGATGGCCCAGAGCCTTAGAATCTTGCATTCTGAGCGTGAGAAGTCTTGGCATTTTAACAGCATTTGGAACATTGTTTTGAGGTAAATATTTCGAACAAATTTGGCCTCAAAATAAAAACTGAAGGGTTAACCAGGACTTGATATGAGCATGTTTTTACTGCTCAAATATTTTGATCGCAGTCAGAATCTCTTGATGGAAGTTTTCCACTCCCTGAAAGCTAACAACAGAGGGCCATTTCTTTGGAAGTCAAAGACTCCAGTAGGAATCCAACGTCATGGAATTTTGTGCCGTTTTGGGTTTTATAAGTGTAGCGATTGGAAAATGGTCGTTGATTAGGGTTGTTAACCTGGGCCAATCAGGAAAGCTATGGCTGACCAATATAACCAGGAGAGTAGTATCTCCTCAGTTCAGGAGACTGAATCCAAGCTGACTGGGCACAGCCAGTGTACTGTGCACAAGTAAATAAAGAGTGATTTGGTACCAGTCTCTGTGCAGTCACTCCAGTAATATACCAGCTTAGGGTTTTCACCATGTCTTGCCTTTAGGGCAATGAAGTCGCTGCCAAGCCTCTGAGCTCATTTTCAACTCTAATGTCTCATGTTCACTTATCTACGTCACCACTGTCTTCATTCCAAACTTGTTGAATTTAAGCTCTTCAACCTCCTTAAAGATTCAGATCGTCACTGCACTCAGGGACAACTGGATTTGTTTCCCATTTATTCATTGAAGACTACATTTCACAGTCTCATAAAAGAAATGGATAGTGAAGCAATTGATGCATCGAATTTGATTTTCCAAAATTCCCTAGGTTCAGGGAAGTTTTGGAAAATGGCAAAAGTCACTTCTTTTATTAAGAAAGGAAAGAGGGAGACTGAAAGCAGGAATCTACAGGCCTAATATCTGCCATAGTGAAAACGTTAGAATCTATCGTTAAAGACATTATAACAGAGCACTTAGGTAAATTTGAGATAATCAGGCAGAGTCAACATGGTTTTGTGAAAGGAAAATCATGTTTAACAAATTTATTCAAGTACTTTGAAGTACTTTGGGTTAGGATGGAAATGCAGGATTACAGTAAGTTTGAGGGGTAAGGTTGAGGGGAGTGGGTATCGGGTCTGGATGGATGCTCTGCAGATGGTCAGTGGTGTAGACGAGATAGGTGGAATAGCCTGCTTCCACACTGAAGGGATTCTATGAAATTCTGATTCGTTAGGGAATCTAGCCTGAGAATTAAGATTAGCAGCTCCCTGTTCTTACTGCATCCCCATGCCAATTATGGCTCAACCAATCAGCACCCTTTCTTCATCCTGTAGAGTATCGTGCTTCTCTACTTAAGTCAGTTCCTTGCATCCTGGTCTGGATACGTGCAAGATAGGGAAAAAGGCAGGAAAATGAGCTGAGGAATACCAGATCAGCCATGATCTCATTGAATGGTGGTGCAGGCTCCATGGGCTGAATGGCCAACTTCTGCTCCCATGTCTGAGGGTCTTCCAATGAAAAGCTTCAACTTCAGGACTCCTTTTATCACAGCCTAAGGTCTGTTGACTGTTGATGCTCACCATGCCCGGTTGGATAGAAACTGGATAAGGACTCTGAGATAAATGAGCAGAATCCGCTGGAAGTGTGATATAGACATTTTCAAACAATGTATAAAACTCTGTTAAAAAAAACATTCCTGCATACTTAAGACGCTAGTGTCATCATTTTGTTGCTCTGAGGCAAATTAAACACATAAAGTACGCAACAACGATGGACTGGGGAAGGTAAATGGGATAGGTGTTTAGTAGTTGTTAGTTTAGTCTTGATGGGCTGAAGGGCCTGTTTCTGTGCTGTATGACTCTGTGATTCTATGAACAATAACTGTGCCGATTCACACAAGGAGAGCAGCTGCTTCCATCAGTAAATCCTCATTGATTTTTCAGAAAATTCTTAAGCTTAGCATTGTTCTACAAGAACACTATAGATTGACATCTTCAGAGATATGTGTTTCTTAGTGAAATGCGACCAACTCTGCCCGTATCAACTGCTCAGTACAAAGGAAAAAGTACTGTGCAGTGTAGTCAGATAAACCCAGATAAAATGCATGTGGCCTAGTAAAGCTGAAGGCAAATTCACCATTGTCCTAATAGAGCATAGGGGCTGCTCTCTCTTGAGAGACAGAGAGAGACAACTGGTGTGGTGGTTTAACGTGAGGGTCACCATACCTCAGGTGAGGGGAGAGGTTGAGAAAGAGAGACCTTCACGTGGCCCAGTGCCAACATTCAGAAACATACCGAAAACATTGTGCCAACGTACAGAAGACATAGTGCCAACGTAGAGGTTAATAATCCAGCGGACTTGAGCTCAGATCACAATGGCTTGAGAATATGAATTGTATTTGTAAGAAAAAGAAAATTGGGAAATAAGTTGCTAACAGTGAAGTCTTTTAGGGAGGTAAACCTGTAGATGACTCCAGTTCCAATATCGATAGGTTTGACTCTACACAGCCCTCTACAGAACCCAGACAAATCAACAGCTGGTGAAGGAGGCACTCCTCTGCACCATTCAAGGGTACTTAGGGATATGTAACAAACATTGGGTACACCCATGACACCCAGACCCTGAAGATGCAGCATGCAATGAGATGACAGACTCTCTGTGCACTCTCGCCCTGCTCTTCACAGCACTTAAAGCAAAACAATTAGGAATCTGGCATCTGCTTTAGATATGATCTTGTCTCCTTGCTGTCGATTCTGCTTCTCGTGGAAGTGAGGAGAAGGGGTTAGACACTGAACTCTTGACTTATCTTGCACCTGAATGTAAGTGAGGTATACTCAGACGTTGCGCCAACTACAATATCGAGCCCAAGCTGGTACAAAATTAAACTTGTTTCTTCCTTTTAAATCCAATCTTTGTTTGTGAGAAAGTAGACACCTGCAGTTGACAAGAAATAATTTGGCAAGTTATCGTCAGTGAGCCAATTTTTCTGTTACACACTCTAGTGCAGTGATACAGCCAAACTCTGACAATCCCTGTCAGACTTTCTGTGCCATGTAAATTCAGCAGTCAT
Source organism: Ginglymostoma cirratum (assembly GCA_024137785.1). Taxonomy (NCBI): domain Eukaryota; kingdom Metazoa; phylum Chordata; class Chondrichthyes; order Orectolobiformes; family Ginglymostomatidae; genus Ginglymostoma; species Ginglymostoma cirratum. The sequence goes on along the minus strand of JAHRHZ010000086.1, from coordinate 9,091,947 downwards.
GTTAATCCCATATTGCTGGAGAGGATGTGGTTGGAATTGTTTCGTTATATGTTCTGATATGTACCTGATGCTGTATATCTGCTGTGCTGTCTTTCGTCTTTCTCGCTCTCAATCTTTCTCTCTCTTCAAATAAAGGCTACTGTTTCATACATACTAACATCCACCCTTCCTTCCGTCTCCTTCTCTTTCACAGGCTGGACAATTTACTTAACATGGCCTACGGCGTAAAGAGGTAATTAATGTTCCTAAGCTGCTGTGCTGGCAAAGAGCTAAAATTTAACAATTACCCCCAGCAATCCAGTCAAAAGTACTTGAAGATCAAAGTGCACTCAAATGATCTTTAGGATGGCAGCCACCCAGTGTCATGTAAATGTTCAACAACAGGCGCCTTCATATTTTCTTTATACTTTCAATTCAACCCCTTTTCAGGTGACAGTTCGTTTCTCAGGGTAATTGCCTGACCAATCAGAGACACCCCATCCAGTTTCAAATTTAAACAAAGCCTTGCAGTTAAATTTCAATCATCATTAACTGGAGCTTTCTTCATGGCCATGCTGTTACCAATCACTGTCTACTTACCAACCAATCAGCACTGCCCCCTCATGCCGTACTACCAATCAGTGTCTGCTTAGCCACCAATCAGCACTCTCCCATCAGGC
>JAHRHZ010000086.1:9059410-9091278 GCA_024137785.1 Ginglymostoma cirratum | reverse complement strand
ACTCTCCCATCAGGCTGTACTACCAATCAGTGTCTGCTTAGCCACCAGTCAGCACTCTCCCATCATGCAGTGCAAATGTTGGTTTTTCCCCTTGAGTTGGTATTCTTGTGAACCGACCTGATGAAAAGCATCAGCAAAATATGCCTTTCTGCCTACGATACTTCAATGGTTGCAAAATAAACCCACTCTTTCCCCATATCCATTTCTCCTGTATGTATTTACTTAATTGGCTTTTCAAAGCTCCTACCAGACGGTGTGTTTCCAATCCAAACCACGCTGTGGCTACATTTGCTTTATTTGCACCTGTGTTGTTAACTACAGATCATCCTTCAAGTTGAAGATAACCTTCAAGAAATGCCTTTTCTTAAGTCACTTTCTGCTCATGTTCGTTTTGCTCCCAATTGGTACAAAAATAATGTGTCAGATTTTAATTAGAATTCTACCGGAATTTTTTTTTGACAGTTCAGGCAGGTGCAGACTCCTCCTGTTCCTCTCTTACCCTCCACCAAAGTCATAGCTGCAATTATCCAATAAAGGAGAAGAATTAACAATGATCTTAAAATACTTCATTTACTGATATTGGTATGACACTGCGCTCACTAAAGCCTCGTTTTCACTGGCCCTTGTTTAGTGAGTGTGTCACTCTGGCTGACCTCCATGACCCGCCTTTCTCCTTCAGAGAGCAAATTTGCTTTGGATTTGAAGTTTGAAGAGATAATTCTCCAGCCACAACTTCAGGCTGGATTCCCAGATTTCTGAGCTGTGTTATCGAGGAGTGCTTTTCGAGATTGGAAAGTTAGCAAAGGTGACGAGAATAAGCAAACAGAGCAACTTGCTTTAATGAAGGAGTTGCTGGTCATTAAGCTAATTGGAAAGTCATTGAAACTAAGCTAGTATCGGAGTTAGGAAGTTATACTGAGGTTATACAGGACATTAGTGAAATCTCTTTTGGAATACTATATCCAGTTCTGGTCACCCAGTTATAGGAAGGATATTATTAAGCTGGAGACGGTTCAGAAGAGATTTACCAGGATGTTGCCGGGTATGGATGGTTTGAGTTGTAAAGAAAGGCTGGATAGGCTGGGACTCTTTTCACTGGAGCGTAGGGCTTTGAGAACGGCCTTGCAGAAGTTTATAAAATAATGAGGGGTATAGACAGAGTTAATGGGAGTTGTCCTTTCCCTCGGATGGGTGATTTCAAGACTAAAGGGCACATTTTTAAGGTGAGAGGAGAGAGATGAGGGGCAAATGTTTTACACAGAGGGTGATTCACATGTGGAATGAACCTTCTGAGGAAGTGGTGGATGTGGGTACAGTTACAATGTTTAAAAGACATTTGGATAAATACATGAATGGGAAAGGTTTGGAGGGATAAGGGCCAGGAGCAGGCAGGTGGGACTAGTTTAGTTTGAGATTATGTTCCGCATGGACTGGTTGGACAGAAGGGTCTATTTCCATGCTGTGTGACAATGACTATGACTCTAAGCAGCGTTTGCAGAAGCGTTAAAGCTACCTAACTTCTGTGACATTATGCCCCATTGAAAGCTTCAAGAACAGATGGGAAATACAGCCTTATGTAGCATCACAACATGTGATGTGTGATGTAGAGGTGCCCACCTCCTCTCAGTCCCTCTCTCCATGTAATAGAGTCAGTCAGTTATGTGTATGTAATGTACAATAACATCAGAAAGCACAGAGCCCAAGCTGTATATAAGTCTGTGATATGCTAGCTATGTAAGTAGTCAGTGTTGTAAATAAACTTCAAGATATAAGACTCAACAAAAAAGTCAGCTAACAAGTATGTTACATGGGCTAACATATAGAAAATCACAAACCTCATCACTGACTTACCATTCTGTCCCAATTTTAACTAGGTCTACTAAGCAGGAGAGTGAGATTCTCATTAGGTTCAACTCTTAAGTCGTCAGATTAGTTCTTATTGGAGTTCACAGAATCCCATGTGTTCCCGTTTGAATACAAAAGGGACACTGTCCTTCAACTGCAGTTTTACAAGCCCATTGTGCCCTGTACCCCTCACCCCAGCTCGCCTCAGGCTGTGAATTATGAAAACATTTTTGTACTGATAGCAAACAAAATGGCAAATGGATCTTCCCTGGTACTGTCCCTTCGAAAAACTCAGCGCGTAGTCCGGAGGCTTTGAAACTTCAATTCACCCAACCCCCCTATCCCAAACATAATGGTTGCCCATCAAAGCCATTATGCCGGTGGTAAATTCCGAGTGGGTAGTGAATCATAAGCACTGAATGAGGCCATTCAGCCCGCCAAGCAGGTGCTGGGGCTTGCCTCTTAGATAGAGTTATATATCCTCACATTTCCACCTCACTGTGGCCTTCCAAGTTTTCACACGCGTAATCACTTACCATTTTACAAACAACAGGATGGGTCTCTCCCTCAGTCGGCCACCAAACCCTCCCCTTTCCAATAATGTGCTGTGCAAAAGAAGGGAAATCGTTCACAGATGCACCTTCATTCTTCCAAATAAAGGACCTCTGACTTCACCAGCCAATGGGGAAGAGTGCAACAATATTTACCCTCAAATCATGCTGCTCGAAGCAAAGCAAACCACTCTGCCCATCATATAGGGACTGGCCCTTTGTGAGAGTTATCCTCTGAGTCCCACTCTGCTGCTCTTCACTCAATAACCCTGGAAGTCTCTCCTTCCTGAAACATTTTACTACCCTCTCGGACATCATCGAGTCTGCTTCCCTCACGGTTCCAAACAGAGCGATCCAGATCAGAGCAACTCGCTGAGTACGAAACAATCCTCAAAAGTCATAGAGTCATAGATACATAACGTCCGTCCAACCAGTCCATGCTGAACATAATCCCAAACTAAACTAGTCCCACCTGCCTGCTTCTGGCCCATATCCTTCCAAACCTTTCCTATTCATGTACTTAAATGTCTTTTAAGCATTGTAATTGTACCCACATCCACCACTTCCTCAGGAGATTCATTCCACACGTGAACCACCCTCTGTGTAAAAGATTTGCCCCTCATGTCTTTTTTAAATCTCTCTCTTCTCACCTTAAAATATGCCTCCTAGTCTTGAAATCACCCATCCTGGGAAAAACACACCTTCCATTGTTTCATTTCTGCACACCCCGACTTGGGTTAACAACCTAACTGCCACTGCATACAGTTTCTCTCGTTATTTACCCTGTCAAAGTAACCTAAAACCCTCATAAGTAACCTTTCTGTTCACTCAAGCTCGGAAATGATCTCACCATTTTGAGACAAAATGTTGCCATTGCTCACCTGACATAGCGTTGATGTTTACATGCAACAGAGATTAATGGAAATGACTGGATTGCTGTTAAATTCTAGCTGGCTGTCTCTTATCACATCTCGAGCTAACTTAATCTTTTCTTGGCATGGCGACACATTGCTATTTCTGTTTCAATGTCTGATCTCTCAGTAGCATGCACTTTCACTTCTGCCTCTCGGTTCAGCCGTGTCTTTCTTGTTCTGAGTGCTCCCGTAGCCCCAGATTTCATTTCGGCAACCCACGCCAGCATCCATACCTTTTGTTCCACACATTTTGCTTGTATGAAATTCCATGAGCAGAGGGCTCTCCCAATGCATGCTCCTTCAGCTTTTATTTTCACCACCAACTTCTTTTTAAAGCAACGATTGTAATTAAAGGATGCTAAGATATGTTCAAATTTTAACCTTAAGTTAATGCTTCAACTTGGGCTATCAGATTTATCACTGGCCTCAATATGTTTCAATTTACCATCTATATTAATGACTCGGATGCAGGGATAGAAGGTACTATAGCCACATTTACGCATGACACCAAAATAAGTGGGAACGTAAGCTGCATTTACAAGTGAAACTGTAAGAAATTTACAAATGTATATGGACAGTTTAGGTGAGTGGGCCAAAAGCTGGCAGATGAAGTTTAACAAGGCTACGTATGAGGTTACCCACTTTAGTCAAAGGAATAGAAAGGCAACTTATTGTCTAAATGGAGGGAACCTTTATGTGCTACAGTACAGAGGGATCTAGGTGTCCCTGTGCATGATTTGCCGAAAACAGGTATGCAGGTACAGCAGGTTATGGGGAAGGCACATGGAATTTTGGCATTTATCCTGATGGGAATAGTGTATTAAACTAGGAAACTGTTCTTGCAAAACATTAGTGAGACTGCACCTGGACTACTGTGTACAATGTTGTTCCCCTTACTTAAGGAGGGATATAGTTGCAATTGAGGCTGTTCAGAGATTCACTAGATTAATTCCAGACATGAGGGGTACGTCGTATGAAGAGAGATTGAGCAGTTTAGGCCAATACACTCTCTGGAGTTTAGAAGAATGAGAGGCAATCTCATTGAGGTATGTGAAGGGGATTGACAAAATAGACATAGAGAGGACGTCTCCTCATGTGGGGCAACCTGGAATGAGAGGTCATAGTTTTAGGATAAAGGAGGGCAGACTTAAAACAGAAATGAGGAGAAATTAATTCTCTCAAAGGGTCATGAATCTGTGGAATTCACTTCCCCAGAGTACGGTTTGCAGGGACACTGAATAAATTTAAGGAGGAGATGAACGAATTCTTAACTAGTAACGGGTTAAAGGGTTATGGAGGAAAGTGAAGGAAAGTGCACGAAAGTGGAGTCGAGGCTGAGATTAGATCAGCGATAATGGTATTAAATGGCAGAGCAGGTTCAAGGGCTGAATGGCCTACCTCCTGCTCCTAGTTCTTATGTTCTTCGAGGTCACCAATAGAGTGAGTGAGTGGCCAGGATGATGCCCAGGGACGGGGGAAAGACGGGGAGGCTGTTTGATGAGGAAAGCCACAAAAGCCAAAACTGTGCAACTCCTGAACATAACCTCAAAACGAGCGGTATTACACGCTGACAACATATTCCAGGTCGAATTGCTCAGTGGCGTGTACCATCTTGGTCAAATGTTCTTCTGTTTCTGGGACAACATACCCTGTCATCATTTAACTGGAATAGCATTTTAACTGGTCATTATTTAGCTCTTATCAGCGCCTTGCTGTGATCTGCATTCTCTCATTTCACAGCGACTGTTCTCCAAAAATAATTTGTTGCGCAATGATTAACGGTTATCCTGAGAACGTGATAAGCTTTCGTAACAGAGCAGGCTCCTCTATCAATCGTGGCCCTGCAGGCCGCACTCGGTTGTGTGTTCAAGACCCTCTCTCGGGAGTTTGCACAAATTTCAGGCTGACACTCCTGTGCTATGTGCCATGTGGAGCTAACGTGAGATGTTGGACCAGTATCCTGCCTGCCATCTCATTTAATGTTAAGTATGCATTTCAAAGATCGAATCCTCCTAGTCAATACTCATCACTCAGGCAATACCAATTAAATACCAAAGATTACCTGGTCTTGTTCATATGGCAGGAGTTTGCTGTGTGCAAATTGGTTGCCAGTTTTCCTCATTTACAATAGTGGTGTTTCGAGAATAGAGTCATATAGAGCGGAAACAGGCCCTTCGGCCCAACCCATCCATGCAGACCAAGTTTCCTGAACCGAACTCATCCTTTTTACCTGTGTTTGGCCCATAGCCCTCTAAACCTTTCCCATCATGTACTTGTCTATGAAATGATGTAATTGTACCAGTCTCCACCACTTTCCCAGGCAGCTTTTTCCATACATGCACCACCCTCTGCTTGAAAAAGTTGCCCCTCAGGCCCCTTTTAAATATTTCCCCTCTCACCTTAAACCTATACCCCTCTAGTTTTGGACTCACCTACCCTGGGGACAAAGATCTTGGCTATTCACCCTATCCATGCCCCTCCTTGTTTTAAAAACTTCTATAAGCTCGCCCCTCAGCCTCCGACAGTCCAGTGAAAAAACTCCAAAAGTCCCTCCTTATAACTCAAGCCTTCGAGTCTCGGGAACATCCTTGATAATGTTCTATGCACCAATAAATACTTTACTGGCAGTAACGTACTTTGGAGCATTGAGTGTGAATGAGAAATACTATATGAATGCAAATCTTTCTTCTTCGTCTTTTCTGCTGACAATTTCCGGCACTCCAGCGCCCTTTGAATAAAGGAACATTAAGAATTACAGACAATGTCTCATCAAAATTCAACATCAATTCCTTGTTTGCATATTCGATGCCCTTAATTTCCAAAGCCCAGAAATGCATTTGCCTTTTTGGTCTGCTTCCAGCACCCCAGCCCCTAATTAATAATTTATTCCCCTTGTCCCCTCTGTTGCTCCATTTCAATGCCATTTAATGGGAAGGTGATGGCCGGGTGATATTATCGCTGGTCTGTTAATCCAGAGACCCAGGTAATGTTCTGGGGATCTGGGTTCAAATCCTGCCACGGCAGATGGTAGAATTTGAATTCAATGAAAATCTGGAAGTAGGAATCTAATGATGGCTGTGAATCCATTGTAGATTGTCTGGGAAAAACCCATCTGGTTCACTAATGCCCTTTTGGGAAGGAAATCTGCCATCCTTACCTGGTCTGGCCTACATGTGACTCCAGACCCACAGTAATGAGGTTGACTCATAATTGCCCTCTGGGCAAATAAGGATGGGCAATAAATGCTGGTCCAGCCAGCTTCAGCTGTGTCACATAAGTTAATAAAAATAGCTCTGTTGTGCAAATACAGCTAACACAGAGTTTGTTTTTCAGGCACTAATTGGGTGAATAAGGCCCTAATATGGCAGACATGAAGCTTGTGCATAGCTCCACCGTCCACCATGCTGGGGGGGGGGGGTCTAGCCTTCCAAGGTCTACCAACCACCATCCTCCCCTGCCATCAAATTAAACACTGGAACCCTTTTAATTTGTGAGTCATGGGTCTGACATTTGTTTGCGTACTCAACACTCCCATTGACCTGCGGCATACAGTACCGATTGCACTGATACAGTGAGGAAAGCACATCAAGGCCTCTATTTCCTCAGGAGGCTAAGGAAATTCAGCATGTCCACAATGACCCTTACCAATTTTTATAGATGCACCATAGAAAGCATCCCATCCAGCTGCATCTCAGCTTAGCATGGCAACTGCTCTGCCCAAGACTGTGAGAAATTACAGAGAGTTGTGAATACAGCCCAGGCCATCACACAAACCAGCCTTCCATCCATTGACTCCGAATATAGTCCCCACTGCCTTGGAAAAGCACCAATATAATCAAACACCCCTCCACAGCCCGGTTATAATCTCTTCTGCCTTCTTCCATCGGGCAGAAGATACAAAGGATTGAAAACATATACCAACAGATTTAAGAACAGCTTCTTCCCCGCCGTTAGCAGACTTATGAATGGACCTCTCATATACTAGAGTTGATCTTTCTCTGCATCTTCACTGTAGCTGTAACACTATATTATGCATTCTGTTCTATTACCCTGATGTACTAATGTAAGGTAGGATTTGAGATAACAAGGTGTAGAGCTGGATGAACACAGCAGGCCAAGCAGCAACAGAGGAGCAGGAAAGCTGAAAGAAATGGGGAAGAAGGGTCTAGGCCCGAAACGTCAGCTTTCCTGCTCCTCAGATGCTGCTTGGCCTGCTGTGTTCATCTAGCTCTACACCTTGTTATCTCAGATTCTCCAGCATCTGCAGTTCCTACTATCTCTAAGGTAGGATTTGTCTGGTTAGCACGCAAAACAATACTTTTCACTGTATCTCGGTACGTGTGACAATCATACATCACATAATATTCATAAATTAAATAATACCGCCTCCCCACAGAATATTTGCAACATTTTGGACTCCTGATGCAATTGGGAGGCAATGGCCGAGTGGTATTATCGCTGGACTGTTAATCCAGATAACAGTCTGGGGACCCGGGTTTGAATCCCGCCAAGGCAGATGGTGGAATTTTAATTCAATAAATATCCGGAATTAAGACTCAAATGATGACCGTGAAACTATTGGTTCACTAATGTCCTTTAGGGAAGGAAACTGCCATCCTTACCTGGTCTGGCCTATGTGTGACTCCAGACCCACAGCAATGTGGTTGACTCTTAACTGCCCTCTGGGCAATTAGGGATGAGCAATAAATGCTGCGTAGCCAGCGACGCCCTCATCCTGTGAATGAATAAAAGAAAAACTCCAAGCATCTTTCACCAGCCTCGTCCCAGATCCCAGCCCTTTCCATAAGTTTCCTGTCCCCTCCACCTTCCAATGTCCTGTTGCTTACATAAGGACAGTGGTGGGGGTGGGGGTGGGGGGGGAAGGGGGGGAAGTTGGGCGGGGTGCACACAGTCAGGGTAGACATGAAGAAACACTTCCCCTTTGAGGAGACATCATTGACTGGGGTTAGGGGGAGAGGGGGTGTATGCGGGTGCAGGTAAGGTAAGGGGCAGGAGGTTTAGCGGAGAATCTTTCTCACCCAGAGGGTGGTAGGAATCTGCACCTCACTGTCTATAAGAGGCAGAAACCCTCATTAACATTGAAGAAGTATTTGGACATTTGCGATGCCAAAGCATACAAGGCTATGGGCCAGATGCTGGAAAATGGGACTTGAACAGTTACACAATTAGGTTTGGTACAATGGGCTTTTTCCTGTGCTGTAGATCCCTATGACTCCATGACTATATGATTGCACTAACCACAGCCTGATTGTAGTCTGCTTTCACCAGTACAGCTGCCTTCACCAGACCAACTTCACTGAACTGAGTAAAACTAAAAGAACTGCGGACACTGGAAGACAGAAAGATAAACAGAAACAGAAATTGCTGAAAAAGCTGAGGAAGGGTCACCGGACCCGAAACGTTAACTCTGATTTCTCTCCACAGATACTGCCAGACCTACTGAGCTTTTCCGGCAATTTCTGTTTTTGTTTATCTTTCTGTCTTCCAGTGTCCGCAGTTCTTGAGGTTTTTGAGGTTTCGTTATCCAGATGTAGGGTCCCTAACAGACAATAGAATTTGTGGACCTTGTTGTTTAGGGCTTACACATCCTTCATTGATCTTTTCCCCCGCAATATTTATTCTCACCGACCCAGCATCCTGTTCTCCTGAAGCTTTACCAGACCTTCAAATTCACAGAAGAACCATACAATCCCTGCAGTGCAGAGAGAGGCCGTTCAGCCCATCGAGTCTGCTCCGACCCCCTGACAAGCATCCCACCCAGCCTCACTTATCAGGCTCGAAATGTTAACTCTATTAATGTTTTCTGAGTTTCTCCAAAACATTTTCCTAGTATTTAGCTGTGACTCAGCATTTGCAATACCCCTCTCTTCGGTAGAAATTGTAGGTTGACTCAATCTCTAAATCAGGTGCAGTTTCTTAGATGATGTCTTGATACTCCAATAGATGTAAAGATCCCAGCACTATTCCAAACAACAGCAGGGGAATTACCTCCCCTATACACCTACCCCACCTTCCCCCCACACACCCCCTTGTCCCCCTAGTGTCCCCGTCAATATTTATCCGTGAGGCAACATTCCCCAAACACAGATGATCAGCTCACCACCACACTGCTGTGTGTGGGAATTCCCTGTGCCCAAATTGGCTACTGCGTTTCCCACTTTACAATAATGACTACCCTGCATTGCTGGTGAAGCGCTTTGGGGCGTCCTGCTGTCACGAAAGGCCCTACAGAAATGCAAGTCTTTCTCCCTTTCCCTTTCGGTCTCTTAATCGTGCGGCTGCTAGATTCCGGAAGGTGAAAATATCCAAGTTGTGAACATCAATGTCACTTAGCTGTGTCTTTAATCATCCAACCGACAATTTAACAATTATGATCCCACATTGGAATTATTATGGCATTGTGTTTGAAACCACGGCAGCAAAATGATGTGCCTAAAAAGCTTATTTTGCTTTCTTTTAATGTCCATGTAGTTAATTTTATGCTTCTATTTTCCAATTATGTTCACTGAGTCTCAGCAACAATTACACCCAATTAAGTTTTGACAGAAGGTTAAGTATCGGATAATCGTCAGACTACCCCATGATCCATTAAATGCTTTATGTCATTTTTGGAGAACATTCTCTGCTCTTGCGCTCTGGAATTTTCATTTTCCGTGTTTGGGAATGGACAGTCCTTGTTCAAGAAGAGTGCAGGAATAGGAAAATTTGTGTAGGGTTCTCCCAGACCAATAAAGGTGGGTTCCAGAGAGTGTGGGGTGGAACACATCCGATCGCAGCTTTCCACAGCACAAGTTATGAATCCACTGGGATCCTCCCAGCTTAAATCATTCTGAAGACTAACGCTGAAGTGAAAAATCAATCACCACTCTTTGCTCCAAAAGTTAGATTTATTTCCAGAATGCAACATTAGATGTGTCTGCCTCCTCCCTAACCAATCTTCAGTGTCCCAACAGTCTCACTTTATATGTGCTAAGGGTATTTAATCAGTGCCCTTCACTTGTGTATCATTAAGTTGGATAATATGATTGATATGCCATTAACACCCCCTGCCAACTGACAGGAACACAATTCAGGTGATTAAGGAGACAATTAGGAGCGTTTTTTAAACACGCATTCCTTATTTCCCAACAGCACACTCTGTGCCTACACATGGGAAGGGCTTGTTCAGTGAAACTGACAAGCCTTTGATCAGTTACACTGAGGAGCTCCAGCAATGACCAGGTGAGAGGTTACTGTTTGAAGCACCTCTCGCAAAGAGAGCTTTCTCTGTTTGGCGGGCAATAGCCAACTTCTTGAAAAGGCACTTCACTGGGTAGAAAAAGTGCCAGACTTACAGTGGCACTCACCTGTTGGCAGCCTTCATCACAGCATAGTACCTTTCACCTCTGGTGAGGATCATGAGTGGAGGCTACACTAACACCAATAACTCCAGCAGTACCTGCTGCCTTGTCTGCTGTCTGCCCTTGTCCCCACACACCGGTGTATACACATATGTGTACACATACACTCAGGTACACACACAGGCACATATATGCACACATGCACATATATGGGGACACACACACACAGACACACACACACATGCGCACTCACTTACACACACACACACAGACACAGACACACACACACACATGCACACTCTCACACACACACACACACACACACACACACACACGCATGGACATGGTCAAACACACATGCAGAGTTATACACACATGTACAGTACAGTTACATACACACGTACATATATAACCAAACACACACACGCACACAAATACAAACGCACAAACTCAGACACACACACACAGCCACAGAGACACGAACACATGTGCACAGTTACACACACACACACACACACACACACACACACACACACACACAAACAAGGCAGATGATTTCAGCACAGGGCCTATAGGCAGATGAACAGCACTGTCTTTCTGTATAAGCACTGGTCCCTCCTGAGGCTCAGACTTCTACCTCCTGTTCAAACAAGCCCTCCATCTGACTAGAACTGCTATGCACACATTGCAATGGGTCAATGAGTTCGAAACCTAGCCTGAGTAACAGTGACCATGACATATCATCGATTGTTGTAAAAATCTATCTGGTTCATTATTTGCCTTTAGGGAAATAACTCTGCCATCCTTACCTGTTCTGGCCTATGTGTGACTCCAGAGCAATGTGGGTGACTCCAACTGCCCTCTGAAATGGCCTGCTAGGCCATTCATTTTAAATGCAGTTAGGGATGGCAACAAATGCTCATGATGCCCACTTTCCATGAGAAGATAAAGGAAGATGCCAACTCAAACCCCAACCTCGCCCAACCCCCAAACTCTGCCCCCTGCCAAGTTGTACAGGGAGAGAGAGCAGAGATGGTGCGAGTGTTTGTCAGGGTTTCTGTACAGAGAGAGTGGGCAAACAGCAGAGGAGCAGCCTGCTGGTGGGACAGCAGTGGCTCAGTGGTTAGCACTGCTGCCTCACAGCACAGGGACCCAGGTTCAATTCCACCCTCTGGCAACTGTCTGTGTAGAGTTTGCACATTTTCCCCGTGTCTATGTGGGTTTCGTCTGGGTGTTCTGATTTCCTTCTACAGTCCAAAGATGTGCTGATTGGGGTGGATTGGCTGTGCTAAATTGCCCCATGGTGTCCAATAATATGCAGGCTAGATGGGTCAGCAAAGGGGAATGCAGGGTTACAGGGATAGAAAAGGGAGGAGAGCAGATCTCAGTAGGATGCTGATTGGAGGGACAGTGTGGGCTGAATGGCCTGCTTCTGTACAGTAAGGATTCTATGAGAGAATGGTGGAGGGTGGGCCATGGGTGGGAAAGGCAATAGGTTAAGGATGAGGAGGTGAGAGTGCCAGCTGTGTGTGGATCTGGGGTGTGCTGAGTAAGGAAGTTCTTGGGTGGGTGCTGGCACATGCCAGTCGCCTTGCCTTCCCCCTCCTGAGGTCTAGGGTCTTCTTGGTTCACTGGCCCAAGACTGAGGGACTCACACTCCTGCAGCTGAATTCCTCAGACAACTCTATCTTGTTACGCTGGGACCAAGATGATATCCCATTCCTCCTGCTCATGGGAGACCTCACCTCACCACTGCCCGTCAGATCTCGCAGTGGGACCTCCAGGTGTGAGTGAGAGACACATGGATCAACCTTCCCAGTCTTTTCTCCATTCTTGGGAGTTTTTAAAATCTCGGAAGTCCGAAAACCAGCGAACCCTTGCAGCTCATGACATGTGTCCCAAGAATCAGAGGTCCTTCCTTTGACAAAAACAAACACAGCTTTCCATGATCCCTCCCTAATTTGGTTAGGGAGACCATAGACATTAGAGCAAAAGTAGGCCATTCAGCCCATCGAGTCTGCTCAGCCATTTAATGTCATCAATGGCTGATCTGATAATCCTCAACTCCACTTTCCTGCCTTTTGCCCATAAGCCTTCATTCAGTAATTTGTAGAGTCACCAACCCTTCGGTCCAATCAGCCCATAATCCCAAACTAAACTAGTCCCCTCTGCCTACGCTTGACCCATATCCCTCCAAACAGATCTTATTCATGCACTTATCTAAATCTTTCCCTCACTGATTAAAAAAAACTTCATATCTTAGCCTTGACCAAACTTAATGACCTAACCTTGACAGCCCTGTGCAGTAAAAAATTCCATGGATTTACCATCCTCTGAGAGAAAAAATTGTCGTCTCTGTTTTAAATGGGTGACTGCTTATTCTGAAATGATGTCCTCTACTCCTAGCCTCTCCTACAAGAGGAAACAACCTCTCCACATGTCCCCCGATCACGTTCCCTAAGAATCTTGTATGTTTCAATAAGGTCACCTCACGTTCTTTTAAATTCCAACGAGAATGTGCTCAACCTCTCCTCATAAGGCAGTCCCTCCGTAACCGGGATCAACCGACTGACTCCAGTGCCAGTCTTTCCTCAGATAAGGGGCCCAGAATTAGTTGCAGAATTCCCGGGAGCTGGAATCATTTGATTTGGGTAACGCCAACAGCTGGATTAAAACTCAAGTCTGCGCCTGTTTCCCACCATTTGGGGAGGGGTCAAGGGCGAGAAGATTTTTCCCTGCTCCCTACATCAGTCACTACGCATCGGTAATCTTACTTCCGATGTTACACCCATCTGCAGCTCTTGAGCAATGGTGAATCATCTTTCATTAGCTTGGACAGAACCTGCGCTCTAAACAGTATATCAAGATAACGGTGATGTTCCCTGCTGTGTTCAAACATAAATAGTTTACTCTTAAATTGTTTTACCTGTGTTACAGTTGATGACTCATCCTCTGATCTTTTCCATCAGTGCAGGCTTTCCTTGAGTTTTCTGCCCTTTCTCTCTCACCCAGTTCCTGCTTTACACTTCTACTGTCATACACCCATCACCCACTTCCATTATTGATGATTCATTCACTGCCCATCGATCTGATGATAGACACACAAACTGCAGGACCTCCAATTTCTGTCCTGTCACGTTATAACTCCATGTAAAGACACGAGTCTATCAAGGCTTTGGTGCAGCCCAACCATTGGCATGGATTGGTTGGGCCGAATGGCCTGCTTCTGTGTTGCACAGTTTATATTTTATACTGCAAAAGTATTGACCAGCAATGAAGGGGTCTGTCTACGATCCTTTGTATAATTGATCCACTATCGCTGACAAATACTTTTATTTATGCAAAATTGAAAGATAGAAAATAGGAACAAGGGTAGGCCATTCAGCCTTTCGAGCCTGCTTTGCCATTCAATATGGTCAGGGCTAATCATCCAACTTCTGCTTTCTCCCCATACCCTTGATCCCTGTAGCCCTAAGAACTATTAGACCATAAGACCATAAGACATAGGAGTGGAAGTAAGGCCATTTTGCCCATCGAGTCCACTCCGCCATTTAATCATGGCTGATGGGCATTTCAACTCCACTTACCCGCACTCTCCCTGTAGCCCTTGATTCCTTGCGAGATCAAGAATTTATCAATCTCTGCCTTGAAGACATTTAACGTCCTGGCTCCACTGTGCTCCGTGGCAATGAATTCCACAGGCCCACCACTCTCTGGCTGAAGAAATGTCTCCTCATTTCCGTTCTAAATTGACCCCCTCTAATTCTAAGGCTGTGCCCATGGGTCCGAGTATCCCCACCTAACGGAAACAACTTCCCAGCGTCCACCCTTTCTAAGCCATGCATTATCTTGTAAGTTTCTATTAGATCTCCCCTCAACCTTCTAAACTCTAATGAATACAATCCCAGGATCCTCATCGTATGTTAGGCCTACCATTCCAGGGATCATCCGTGTGAATCTCCGCTGGACACGCTCCTGTGCCAGTATGTCCTTCCTGAGGTGTGGGGCCCAAAATTGGACACAGTATTCTAAATGGGGCCTAACTAGAGCTTTATGAAGTCTCAGAAGCACATCACTGCTTTTATATTCCAACCCTCTTGAGATAAATGACAACATTCCATTCGCTTTCTTAATCACGGACTCAACCTGCAAGTTAACCTTTAGAAAATCCTGTACCATCACTCCCAGATCCCTTTGTACTTCGGCTTTATGAATTTTCTCACCGTTCAGAAAATAGCCCATGCCTGTATTCTTTTTTCCAAGGTGCAAGACCTCGCATTTGCTCACGTTGAATTTCATCAGCCATTTCCTGGACCACTCTCCTAAACTGTCTAAACCATTCTGCAGCCTCCCCACCTCCTCCGTACTATCTGCCTGTCCACCTAACTTCGTATCATCGGCAAACTTCACCAGAATGCCCCCAGTCCCTTCATCCAGATCATTAATATATAAAGTGAACAGCTGCGGCCCCAACACTGAATCCTGCGGGACACTTATCACCGGTTGCCATTCCGAAAAAGAGCCTTTTATCCCAACTCTCTGCCTTCTGTCAGACAGCCAATCCTCAATCCATGCCAGTAACTCACCTCGAACACCATGGGCCCTCACCTTACTCAGCAGCCTCCCATGAGGCACCTTATCAAAGGCCTTTTGGAAGTCTAGATAGATAACATCCACTGGGTTTCCCTGGTCTAACCTACTTGTTACCTCTTCAAAGAATTCTAACAGGTTTGTCAGGCACGACCTCCCCTTACTAAATCCATGCTGACTTGTTCTAATCCGACCCTGCACTTCCAAGAATTTAGAAATCTCATCCTTAACGATAGATTCTAGAATTTTACCAACAACCGAGGTTAGGCTAATCGGCCTATAATTTTCTATATTTTGTCTTGATCCTTTCTTAAACAAGGGGGTTACAACAGCGATTTTCCAATCATCTGACTCCAGTGACTTTTGAAAGATCATAACCAACGCCTCCGCTATTTCTTCAGCCACCTCCCTCAGATCTCTAGGATGTAGCCTATCGGGGCCAGGAGATTTATCAATTTTTAGACCTTTTAGCTTTTCTAGCACTTTCTCTTTTGTAATGCCTACCATACTCAACTCTGCCCCCTGACTCTCCTTAATTGTTGGGATAGTGCTCATGTCTTCCACTGTGAAGACTGACACAAAATACTTATTAAGTTCTTCAGCTATTTCCTTATCTCCCATCACTAGCCTTCCAGCATCAATTTGGAGCAGCCCGATGTCTACTTTTGCCTCTCGTTTGTTTCTTATGTATTGAAAGAAACTTTTACTATCATTTCTAATATTACTGGCTAGCCTACCTTCATATTTGATCCTCTCCTTCCTTATTTCTCTCTTTGTTATCCTCTGTTTGTTCTTGTACCCTTCCCAGTCTTCTGATTTCCCAGTGCTCTTGGCCACTATCTCGGCTGTCTCTTTTTCTTTGATACATTTCTTGACTTCCTTTGTCAGCCACGGCTGTCTAATCCTCTCCCGGATAATCTTTCTTCTCTTTGGGGTGAACCTCTGTATTGTGTCCTCAATTACACCCAGAAACTCCTGCCATTCTTGGTCTACTGTCTTCTATAGAACTATATAATATGTCTTTCTTGAAAGTCCTCAATGTTTGGAGTGGCGCATTGGCTCAGTGGATAGCACTGCCACCTCATAGCATCAGGGACCAAGGTATGATTCCACCCTCAGGCAACTCTCTGTGTGGAGTTAGCACATTCTCCCCATGGGTTCCCTCTGGGGCCCTGGTTTTCTCCCTCAGTCCAAAGATGTGCAGGTTAGGGTGGAATGGCCATGCTAAATTGCCCGTAGTGTCCAGGGATGTGCAGGCTAGGTGGATTATCCATGGGAAATGCAGGGATAGGGTAGGGGGTGTGGGTCTGGCTGGGATGCCTTTTGGAGGGTCATTGTCGACTTGATGGGCCGAATGGCCTGATTCTGCACTGTAGGGATTCTATGTCTGGGCCTCAACCACTTTCTGTGGCAGAGAATTCCACAGGCTCACCACTCTCAGGCAAAAATATTTCTCAACTCAGTCCTAAATGGCCTACTCCATATCATTAGACTGTGACCCCTGATTCTAGACTCCCCGGTCATCGCGAACATCCTTCCTGCACCTACCCTGTCTAGTCCTGTAAGAATTTTATGGGTTTCTATGAGATCATTCCTCTAAACTCCCTATAAGTACAGCCCTAACTATATTAGTTAGCTCTTAATTTGAGTCTCTCTTCATAGGTCAATCCTGCCATCCCCAGAATCAGGCTGGTAAATCTTTGTTGCGCTCTCTCCATCACCAGAACATCCTTCCTCAGATAAGGAGACCAAAAGTGCACACACAATACTCCAGATATGGTCACAGCAAGACATTCCTTATTAAATCTCCACAGAAATTCTCAGTGCCATTTTTAATCAATGCACTTAAAAGCTCCACGTACTAACACCACATGGAGGTTGATCCGTGTGTCTCTCACTCACACCTTAACTAAATAACTAACTATAGACTAATAACTTTGCAAAGTTGAGTCCCCACCTCTCTGCTATTAGCTGGGCCACCTCTTCAAAGATAATTCTGATTGGTGGGATCTTCTTGCATGCAGCACTTTCTCCAGAATTCAAAGAAATGCTGGTCGGTCCATTGACAACACTCCAGCCTCCTGCCTCGATTACCTTGACAGACTCACTTGCCTTCCTCTTAAGTAATTAATTTGACTTTGGTGCAGTGCTCTCTCGCATTCTCGCAAAAAATCAGGAAGCCCTCTTTTATATCAATCTTTCATGGACTGTTTGCATCATTGGCGAGGCCATCACTTCCTTCCCCTTTCCTAATTGACTTTGAGAAGGGGTTGGTCAGTCACCTTCTTGAAACCATGCAGTCGTTGCGATATAGCTACGCCTGTAGCTGTTAGGGAGGGAGTTCCAGGATTTTGACCCAGTCTTACCAAACCCCAGGACTGCTGTCCCATTAGAGAGGGTCATCACGCTTCAGGTAAAGGGAAAGGTTGAGAAGGAGAGTCCCTCATGGTAATCTTAGCTAGTGCAGGAATTGAACCTATGTTGTTGAGCATATGTGCATCCCAAATCAACTTGACAACCAACTGAGCTGAACTAATTCCCAGTAGCAGTGAAGGAACAGTGACATATTTCCAAGTCAGGATGGTGAGTGGCTTGAAGGGAAACTTGCAGGGAGTGTGTTCCCATGTATCTGCTGCCCTGGACCTTCTCAGTGGTAATTGTTGTTGTTGGTCCTTTCCAAGGAGCCTCAGTGAGTTGCTGCAGTGCAACTCATAGATCGTACTCACTGTTGCTGCTGACCACCAGTGTTGGAGGGAGAAAATGTTGGATATGATGCCAATCAAATGAGTTAGTTTGTCCTGGATGGTGTGAAGTTCTTGAGTGTTGTTGGAGCTGCACCCATCCAGGCAAGTTGGGAGTATTCCATCACACTCCTAGTGGATAGGCTTTGGGGAGTCAGGAAGTGAAGAATTTCCAGTCTCTCACCTGCTATATTAGCCACAATATTTATATGGCTGGTCCAGTTCATTTTCAGACCAGCTGATAATGGAGCGTTCAGTAATGATAAAGTCACTGAATGTCAGGGCGATTGTTTGATTTTGTCTTGTTGGAGATGGTCAATACCTAGGAAATAAGTGCTGCCAATGTTACTTGCCACTTATCAACCCTAACTTGGATATTGTCCTACCTCATCTCTAGACTGGAGAATAAACCTTCTACTATCACATCTCAGAACTTGCAGTAGAAATGCTTGTTTGCCAACTGCCCAAACTGAAAACAAAACTGTATGCGCTTATCACCCATTATATAACATCTAACTTGAAGTGACCTTTAATTCAATTAAAATGCATACCAACATTCTCTAATGTTCTAGGTTACCATACACTAATGCCTGGATTGATCTAGAGCAATTAAAACCACATATACAATTTCTGTAGCATCCCAACTCAGTTACTTTATCACAAGGCTGAAGCATCAGAGATTGGCCCATTCTTGCCTCTTAAATTAATCCTTCATTTGTCACTTTCATGGCTGTTCTCTGTAGTGTGTTCCTGGTTGACCATGTGTTAAGATATCGTGGGGAGTGAACCCTGAACAGTTCTGGCAACGATGCCTTCGAGATTGTGCTCAATATCACCAGAAGTATGAATGAGCAATTCAGCTTATTGTTCATCACAGCGGCTAACAATTCAAGTCGACTCTGGCTCCCGTAGTCGTCACCATTTCTACTCTGTCCATGGCAGATCGTGCCTTCCATGGTAACCATTTTCCCACCATCCACATACGTTTGCCTTGAATTATATCTGACCCTGCTTCCCACTTTTGTTGGTCTTATCTACTTCTTAAGCAGGAGCTTGGTGAATGATGCATCTCCCCTCTTTGTCGTGACCCCCCCTCCCCCTCAGCTTTGAGTACTTTTTCTTCAAATCATTTATGGAGACAAGGAACAATACTTCCCAAAGTATCAATTCCTGGCACTTCGTGTAGTTTATCTCTCTCTCCTGGCATCACCCATCACCTTTTATTTCATTCGTTCCAGGGATTTGAGCATTTGTTGCCCCTTTCTCATTGACTTTGAGAAGGTGACAGTCTTTCTTGAAACCGTGCAGTCACCTATCTACTAAACCCAATGGTTTCCCTTCCATGGGTCCTGCTCTTACACTGCGGTCTTGACTTCAGTTCCAGCCATAAACACCTGTAGGTAGCATCCTTTCCTGAGAAACCTTATCAAAAGCTCCTTTTGGATATTCAAGTAGATCACCCATATATGGTTACACATAGTCCTCCTTTCTTTTATTCATACACAGGATGTGCGTGTTGCTGGCAGGCTAACATTAAGTGCCCTTCCCTAATTGTCCCAGAGTAGATGGTGGTGAGCCCAACTTCCTAAATCACTGCAAATCCATTCGGTGTTGGGATGTTGTTAGGAAGGAAATTCCAGGATCTTCTTTTCCCGGTGACAATGAGGGAACGGCAATATCATTCTAATTCAGGACGGTGTATAGCTTAGATGAAAGATTGTAGATGGTGGTGTTGCCATGCATCTGCTGGTCCTCATCCTTCTAGATGCTACTAATCATAGGTTGGGATTGAGCTTAACTGTAAGGAGTCTGGGTGTTTTGTAGATGGTACACACTGCTGCCACTCTGCATCGGTGATGGAGGGGGAGTGAATGCTGAACATGATTTCCAATCAAGCCGGGTGTTTTGTCCAGGATGGTGTTAATCTTCTCCAGTGTTGTTGGAGTTGCACTCACCCATGATGCATCACTCCTTCAAAGAAGTTAAATCAGTTGGGCAGACAAATCTTTCCCTTTGTCATCGCTTGTAAGCTCTTCATTTTCAGTCCTACATCTCTGAATGCACCTTCACTGTTGTAACCTGGGCTCACCTTTCTTCACATTCCTGTCACAACTTCAGCCATGTTCTACTTACCTCACTCGGATTTAACCTCATGTTGTAGATTGTATACCTGCAGTCAGATGCGAAACTGTTGTTGTGAATTGAAGGTCTGCTAATTTGCCAGTCTTACCTGCATGGACAGGATGTTACCCTCTCGAGAAACCCATAATAGCTTCAGGTCCCAGTCCAGTTTCTTGACACTAGGTTAACACTTCAGTGCAGTACTGAGGGAGTACCACACTGCCTTAGCTGCCATCTTTCAGATGAGATGTTGAAGCAATGCCTGCCCTACAAATGGCTCTGAAAGATCCTTTTGCATCACTTGCGATTCTCTTAACAATCATTTCAACTGTACCATTATATTACAATAGAATCTACACACTTAAATGGCTTAGGATTTTGGAAGCTATGAAGGGATTTAGAATTGTAAAAGACACTTTGTGAATGGGTGTTAATATTTCTTTGATAAATGAAGGAAATGAAATGAGTTATGCTGAAACGCCGGTCAAAATTTGAAATTTGGTCCCGTGATTTCAGAACTGCAAAAACGCTTTGACGTTGGACTGCTGGACAATTGAGGACTTGAGGCTAATTTACAGGAAGAACCCACAGGTGTAAATATTTACAGGTTTACAGTGAGGTAATGAAAGACATTTTCTGGACGATAGAGTGAGATTCTGATGGAAGAATGACTTTAGTTAAAATGTGAATATTTGAAGCCACTGTTTGTTCATTGTCACCAGGGTGCTGTGACTCAGCAATGACACACTGCTTTCCTGGAGTGCAGACAATTTGCTCTATAGATGCTTAGGTAATCCAAACTGAAACAAACTGACCCAGGTAACGTCATACAGCAAAAACAGAAACAATTGGAGAAACTCAGCAGGTCTGGCAGCATCTGTGGAGAGAGAAAAACATTTTGGGTCCAGTTACTCTTCTTCTGATTCTGCTGAGTCTTTCCAGCTATGTCTGTTTTTGTTTCAGATTTCCAGCATCTGCAGCTATTTGTTTTTTTCACAGTACGTTGGATAAAGATCTTCAAACCTCTGCTTGTCACTAAGTGGGGGAGGACAGAGTTGTCACTCTTAACTAGAAATGCATGTTAGCCAAGCGCTTACCTCCTTCCATGTGAGAGGACAAAGGAAATGTGGGAACCACCACCAACTCCCTCTTTGCTAATAACTCCCACACCATCCCTATCACCAGCGACCTCATCATCCCGCATCTCCCTACTCCTAAATGTACAGTGCTAGCATCTTCATAAGAAATCAGACTAGGCATAGGTCATCCAGCCCACCAGGCCCATTCAAGGAGGCAATGGCCTAGTGGTATTATCACTGCAATGTTAGTCCAAAGACCCAGGTAATTGTCTAAGGGCCCAGGTTCAAATCCCACCTCCTTCAGTGCTGCACTCTCTCTGTGCTGCACTGGAAGGGTCTGCAATGGGATGTGAACTTAGACTCAGAAGCAAATAGACTCGTAATTAATCATTCATGATTAACTACATTGCAGTCAAGCAAACATCAGGGAGGTGGAAGGCTTTGTGGTATGTTCCTCGACTGTTAATCCAGAGACCCAGGTCCCCAGACAATTGGCAGATGTTGGAATTTGAATTCAATAAACATCTGAAATTAAGAATCTAATGATGACATGAATCCATTGTCAGGAAAAACCCAATTGATTCACTAATGTCCTTTAGGGAAGGAAACTGCCATCCTTACCTGGTCTGGCCTACATGTGACTCCACACCCACAGCAATGTGGTTGACTCTTAACTGCTGTCTGGGCAATTAAGGATGGGCAATAAATGCTTCCTGGTCTGCGACGCCCTCATCCCATGAATGATTAAAACAAAAGCCTGCTCCGCTCATTCAGTAAAATGATAGTTGACCTGATGTGACAGTAACTCCAGTTTCCTGCTTACCCTCCCTTAACAATCAAAAATCTGTCCAACTCAGCACTGACTGCATCCAATGAACTCACCCTCCACTACTGTCTGTGGAGAGATTTGCAAACACCAAGGACAGTCTGAAAGAAAAAATTCCTCCTCCCCTTCGAATTCAATGGGAGATTCCTTATTTTGCTCCTGTGTTTTAGATCTCCCCAGAAGGGGAAACACCCACTCACCATTTAATAAGATCACCTCTCATTCTTCTAAATTTCAATGTGCCTCAGCTCAACTTGCTTTATAAGATCATCAGAAATAGGGACAGGAATAGACCATTTGGCCCCTTATAGAGTCATAGAGTCATACAGCCCAGAAACAGACCCTTCGGTGCAACCAGTCCATGCTGACCATAATCCCAAACTAACCTAGTCCCACCTACCTGTGCTTGGCCCAAATCCCAACAAACATTCCTTATTCATGCGCTTATCCAAATGTCTTAGACATTGTAACTGTACCTGCATTCACCACTTCCTCTGGAAGTTCATTCCACACAGTAACCTTTCTGTGTGAAAATGTTGCCCCATATGTCCTTTTTTAAATCTTTCTCCTCTCACCTCAGAAATATACTCCCTCGTCTTGAAATCTCCCACCCGAGGGAAAAGACACCTGCCATTCACTTTATCGCCACCCATCATGAGAGTCACTCCTCAACCTCCTACGCTCCAGTGAAAGAAGTTCCATCCCATCCAGCCTCTTCTTATAACTCAAACCCTCCATTCCTGGCAACATTCTTGTAAATCTTTACTGAACCCTCTCCAGCTTAATAATATCCTTCCTATAACAGGGTGACCAGAACTGGACACGGTACTCCACAAGAAGTCTCAATAACGTCCTGTACAACATCAACATAACATCCCAACTCCTATACTCAATGGTCTGAGCAAATATTATTGTTGTTGATCATGCTCCCCCATTCAATAGGATCATGGATGATCCAACATTCCTCAGGTCCACTTTCCTGCCCTTTCCCCATAACCATTGATTCCCCAGCTGATTGAGAATCTATCTACCTCAGCCTCAAATACACATGCAAAGTCTCTGCCCCCTTTCTGTGGTAAGGTGGTTCCAGAAATCAGCCTCATGAACCAGCTCTGAAGGTGCCTTTCATGCAGTTCACTGAATGAACGCATATTACCCCATTTTCCAGGGAAACCAGAGACAACGCAAAATATATTGGCCTTCCAAGCAGATGCCATGGTTTGAGTATTCCTCTGTACACATACATGTGCATTGTCAAAAATGCCAAGTTTTCAATGAGGTACTATGGGCAGGTCCGAGCTAACGACTGAAGTTGTTCAGGGGCAGGTTGAACATTCCATGTCACCAGACAGAGGGAGACTTCCCCAACTTTGAGGTCGACATTCCTCTCTCAATGTAACACCATCAAAACCCGCTCACCTCGTCATTTCTCTCAATGCTGTTTTTGTCTTTAACTCATTGAGCAACACCTGGCCGCAATTCAGAAATCACTCATTGGGCATAAAGCTGTTTGAAACATGTTGAGAAGCAGTGAGGCTCTTTATATAAAATGCAAAATCTTTCCGTTGAAACAGAAATGTCTGAATTACAATTAGGTCTAACATCAATAACAGTGCGCCTCTTGGGATATGTATTAACAGTGCAGTTGGATTTTATTTGATGTTTTCTTTCCTTTTTGGACATTGAACAAATGCGCATGAATTGCATTTAGTTTTGAAATCATACACAACACGGTCATGGAATAGTCTCCACACTTTAAGATTAATTGGGTTTAGTCTCACAAAACTGCACTGAGACTGAAATTTTAGTGTAACTCAAGGCTTGTTACCGGTAACTGAAATTTCATATTGATCGCAGAGGACTCAGTGAGAATTTAAAACGTCTTCTAGGACTAGAATTTTAATTACTGCTGATCTACTATTTAACCAAACCTACAGGATCACTAGGATTTTGAGATCGGGGGCATCAACTCTCCAAATGTGTCCTTTAATGAGTTTTCAGCTAGACATTTCTGATCAGAGAGTTTCATTGGGTTTGTTAGGTGTCTATTCTGCCCTCTTCACAACAGGATTTGACTCCAGTCTGAAGTGCCAGCATAGACATCTTTGTTGTGTGTTCATTCTAAGCACACAAGATGTGCAATTTCACAGATTCAATGTGGTTCTGAGCAGGCACAACACACAATGCTCATGATCCAGTGCCAGTGGACATCAAAAGACAGATCATCCATGTTGGCATTTCTAGAAAAAAACATTTGCATTTATATAGCTCCTTTTACAACCTCGGGACATCCCAGCAGCTCTACAACCATGAAGCAAAATGTCAACTGTAGAAAACAAGGCAGCTAAGTTATATGCAGCAAGGTCCCATATAATGGCCGCACGGACCATTTCAGCAGTTGATTGAGGTTCACTCCATAGATAAAAAAAAATACCACAGCAAACATTGGAGAATACTCGAGAAACTCAGCAGGTCTGGCAGCATCTGTGCACAAAGAGTTATCGTTTCAAGTCTGATATGACTGTTCCCTCCGAACAGGTTTGAGCTTCTGAAGGATTGGAAACATTAACTCTGTTTCTCTCTCCAAAGATGCCGCCAGACTTGCTGAGTTTCTCCAGCATTCTCTGTATTTGTATTGTCAGATAGATTCCAAGTATGAAGGGATTGTCCTATGATAATTGGGTTGGGTCTGTGCTCATTGGGCTTTAGAAGAATGAGAGGCTTTACATGTTAGACTTAAGATTCATAGAGAACTTGGTAGGGTAGATCCGGGAAGGTTATTTCCCCTTGTGGGAAAATGTAGAACCAGAAGGTATAACATCAGAGTTAGAGGTCACCCACTTAAGATAAATATGAGGTGAGAAGGTGGTGAATCTGTAAAAGTCTTTATCACAAAAGACTGTCAAGGCTGCATCTTTAAGTATATTCAAGGTCAAGATAGACAGATTTCTAATCCACAAGGAAATCAAAGTGGCAGAAAACAGGTGTTTATCAGATCAACCATGATCTCATTGAATGGTGGAGCAGGCTCGATGGGCTGAATGGCCTCTTGCTGCATCTTATGGTCTCCTTAATATTGCTCAGGACCCGAAGGAGATAGCTCCCCTGCTTTTCTTCTGATATCGCCACAGAACCATTTGGGACGACAAAGTTAAATAGCACGTTTGGAAGGCAGCAGGTTTTACAGTGCGTACGCTCCCTCCATGCTACAGTAGGACACTCAGTCTGGCTTACAGGCAGGAGCCTCCAGGCTGGGACTCAAACCCGCAAACTCAGGGCTTGGAGGTGAGATGAGCAAGCTCTGAGCCATACTCTCCTATACAGTGAATCTTCCCATTACCAGCTCGTGATTTTCATCAAATTTAAATGAGAGTTGATCGGATTGAATACTAATCATTGCCTTAAACCAGCCATTAATTAGCTACTGGGAGAAGCAGCAAGTAAACAAAGTCATTGAGGCAGGCATTGCTCTTCGAATGTTGAGTGTACAATCGTGAAGAACGACAGATGGATAATAAAAAGTTCATGACCTTTAGGTGACTATACTGGATAGCTATTTACCTCATGCAGTCTCCTCGCTGGAGGAGCTGCTGTTTTAACTCAAATAACAAAACAGGTCCCTATCCTCAACCATTTTACCTTCACTCCTTGAATTTGGATTTTCCTCATTTGCTTCTTTAAGAATCCGTTGTGTACTCCTTTCTCTTTTTAATTTGTTTTTTTGGGTTCGTCTGGAGCTCACCTCCTAGATATAGCCAAGAGCTGGAGGATCTCAGAAACCCATGCGAGAAGGTGTCTGAACTTGGATCAGACCACAACAATCACTTTCATTGCTCCTAAACATTCAAAACGATTTTGAGAGGTTCGGTTGATATGGAGAAAAATGGCCATTTATGTCATTGCCTTTTCCAATCTCGGGAGGTCCCAAGCTGCTTCATAATGAAGTGCCTTTGGGACATATTCTCTGTGGTAATGCAGGACATCTGCCAGCCAGTTGATGCACAGCAAGCTCCCACAACCTGACATGTGCCAATGACCATATTAGCTTTTATTTGAGGGATACATTTGAGCAGGGATCCAGGGACAAGCCTCTTCCCCTGCTTCAATTTGGCATCATGTCAATGGACTGGCAGATTTATGGGGCTTTGGGTTTGATGTCTTAGCTGAAGGATGGCGCCTCTGACAGGGCAGCAGTCACTCTGTACTGCACTGGGAAAATCAACCTTGATCTTCTGTTCCAATCTCTATAATGGGATGTGAACTTTGACTCCGAAGCAAATACACTGCGAAACACTAATAGCTAATCATTTATGATTAACTACATTTTAGTCCAGCAGACAGCGGGGAGGTGATGGCCCTAGTGGTATTATTGCTGGACTATTAATACAAAGAGCCAGGTAACATTCTGGGCCTTTGGATTCGAATCCTATCACGGCAGATGATGGAATTTGAATTCAATGAAACGCTGGAATTAAGAGTCAGAATGATGACCATTGTCAGGGACATGTTGGATGGCTCGCTTGGCTGCTTTGGAAGATAAAACTGCCATCCTTACCTGGTCTGGTCTACATGTGACTCCAGACCCACAGATCATGCGGTTGACTCATAATTGCCTTCTGGGATGGGCAATAAATGCTGGCCTAGCCAGAGACACACGCTCATTCCATGAATGGATTCAAAAAAACACATGCCCCCTTACCATCTTGTCAAGAATGATGTTGTCCACTATGAATGCCTAGACCATTCTGTTAGCTCAGATGTTCTCCATCATGAAGAAGGGGACTACGTTGAAGCATTTCCCATTCTGTGAGCTATAATCGCTGCACTCTAACTTGTTTGATAATTTGGACTAGACCTCAAATATTGTTGAACAGAGAGACATGTTGCTGAGGTTTCTCATCTCACATTCATAAGGACAGACACCAGAGTTCCAAATTTCAAATGGTCACAACAATCTCTTTTCAGCAAGGTTCATTCATTCCTGCGACTGTGATAATCGCCCATCCCTAATTGCCCTAAGAAGTTGGTGGTCTTTCTCAATGGTTGGCTGGGTCATTGCAGAGGGCTTAAAAAGGCAACAATCTAGTGTAAAACTAGACACAAAGTGACGCAATTGAACTCATTAGGATTTATTGGCAAGCTCCTGGCCAATTTTATTGTTTTCCCAGTTATCGGCTCATACGTTACCAGGTGTTGCTCAAGGCACAACTCATTGTAGTGGAGTCTGAATTTGTGATGTCTATTCTGTTGATCTTCTCTCGTACAATGATTTGATGTTCACTCAGTTGCTGTGGCGACATGAGACCTTACATGCATAAAATAGAGCGATAAATAAGTTGTTGGGGGGGTGCTCCAATTCTTTTCCATCACATGCCTGACCAGGAGTCTCTCTGTTTTTGTCCTTGCCATGGATTTACTGGTTGTTATCCCAACGTGTTGTGGCCTTGTGGTGAATATACTCTCCACACTCAGCTTCTGGAGTGGGGTTCAACTTGGACAACTACTGACTCAGAAGCCAAGCCACTATCCACTGCACCACAAGATGTCCACTTTAACAATGTGCCTCATTTTGAATGTTTCCAGGCTTTTCCTAGGGTCTACTCAATAGGTCTCGTTGATGACAGAATCCATTTAAATTGTTTGTGAGGGACCATTTCCCAGCCCAGCCACCTCGATCACCTGATACAGTGGTCATCGTCTGATGATTCCAAGTCCGTTCCCACTCTGAGCTAGTTGCTGGAAGGTGTACGGCTTAAGGTTCAATCCATCACCCGCTCTGTACCGAGAATACAAACTAGACAAGACAAACATTTCTTTAAGCACGTTACGTCCAACACTGTTTCCCTGAACTGGGTGATGTTACAAGATGCTGTGTTACATCGATGTCAGATAGTCACGAATAAATCCAAAAGGGAATTCTAGAGAAACCTTTAGTTACCCAGAGAATGCAGAGGCTGATTGCTATTCGGTAGAAGCCAATGAAGTGAAGATAACGGAAAGTCAGATAAGTGTATCAGGGAGAAAAGAGTAGGAAAAATAGTGATAGTGGAATTTCTGTTTTGTGTGGGTCAGCACCAGCATGATATGCTTTTAAATTAAACAGCTGATAGTGTTACATTAGGATGGGTTAAGAGGAGGCATTTGCATGGATGAACACCAGCAGATGCTTATCCAACCAAATAGCCACTGCTGTAAAACATCAATACGTCTTTGTCCAAACACCTAAGAGGTGATCCACTAGTTCACCAATAATCACAGTCCCAAACTGAACATTAAGGAATGCTGCTTGGTGCCTTGTTCAACAGAACACCTGCCTTGCTAGTATCAAGAATTACGTTTGGGCTCCGACTTTGCCAGTGCTGTGGACAGCTACAGTATTTGCAAAGTGGGTGGCTCAGTGGTTAGCACTGCTGCCTCACGGCACCAGGGACCCAGGTTTGATTCACAGCCTTCGGTGACTGCCTGTATGGAGTTTGCACATTCTCTTCGTGTCTGCGTGGGTTTCCTCCGGGTGCTCCGGCTTCCTCCCACAGTCCAAAGGTGTGCAGGTTAGGGTGAGATTGGCCTTACAGAAATCGCCCCATGACGTGCAGGCTGGGTGGATTGGCCATGGTAAACGTGGGGTTACAGGGTTGGGTCTAGATGGGATGCTCTTTGGAGGGTCAATGATGACCCGATGGGCCAAATGGCCCCTTTCCGCACTCTAGGGATTCTAAGAAGAATTGGGAGATGTGTCAGCAAGCTGTAGGGGATGTACACTTGACAAAATATTGAATAATATTCATAGAACATTGAAGAGGATGGGTATAGCCAATTGGTGTTCTGTAGGCAATTCTGAAGCTATACGTACCAACAGCCAAAAAATGCTGTTGGACAAACTTACGATTCCGATGTTTCCAATATTACAACTTTTTCCAAAAATAAACATACTTGTTGACAAAATGTGGACGTCACTTGACTGGTGTTTATGAGCCAGTCCCTAATTGTCCTTGAGAAGGTGGTGGTAAGCTGGCTTCTCTATATCCATTCTTGGGATGAGGGTGCCACTGACTAGGCAGCATTTATTGCCCATCCCTAATTACCCAGAGGGCAGCATCAACCCCATTGCTGTGGGTCTGGAGTCACATGTAGGCCAGACCAGGTAAGGACAATAATTTCCTTCCAAAAGGACATCAGTGAACCAGATACATTCACAATTGACGTGGTCATTACTATGTTAAGTGTTGTGGTGTAGGGGTACCCACAATACTGTTAGGGAGGGAATTCAAGAACTTCGGCCCAGCGACGCTAATGGTGAGAGTTAAAAATTCTGGGACACCCTCCCTAATGGCATCTGCGGGCATATGTACACAGGATCATAGAATCCCTACAGTGTGGAAGCAGGCCATTCGGCCCATCGAGTGCACACCAACTCTCTGAGAAGCATTCCACCCACACCCACCACACCCTGCATAAGGACTCCAATAGTTCAGGAAGGCAGCTCGCCACCACATTCTCCAGGGCAATTAGGGATGGACAATTAATGGATGGCCCAGATACCCAAATCAATAGAACCACAGAGGAGGGAGATCATGACTGTAGACATGGAAGGACATGGAAGATCTATAACTATGTGAAAGGTAAAATCACCATTGACCTAGAGGGTTGTTCTCTTATTAGAGAGATGTGACTGATAGTGGTTTAGCCAGAGGGTCACCATGCCTGAGGTGAAGGGAGAGATTAAGAAGGATCACAGTAACCTCAGCCAGTATGGGAATTGAACCCGCAGTATTGGCATCATTCTACATCGTAAACCATCCAGCCAACTGAGCTAACTGATGCCCTCAATAGCCCTGAAACAGTGTGTCTGCTGCTTGAATTAGAATTAGGTTTTATTTCATTTCATAGAATCCCTACAATGTGGAAACAGGCCCTCGGCCCAACAAGTCCACACTGACCCTCAGGGCATCCCACCCAGACCCACCCTGCGATAACCCACCTAATCTACACATCCCTGAACACTACAGGTAACTTAGCACGGCCAATCCTGCACATCTTTGGACTATGGGAGGAAACCCATGCAGACACGGGGAGAATGTGCAAACTCCACGCAGACATTCGCCCGAGGGCGGGATCAAACCCAGGTCCCCGGTGCTGTGAGGCAGCAGCGCTAACCACTGAACCACTGTGCCTCAGAACTGAGGAAGGGTCACTGGACCCGAAATGTTAATTCTGTTTTTCTCCTTCACAGATGCTGCCAGACCTGCTGAGCTTTTCCAGCAACTTTGGTTTTGTTCCAAATTAAACTGATCCCTTCTGCCTGTCCCTGGTCCATATCCCTCCATTCCTTGCATAATCATGTGCTTATCTAAAAGCCCCTTAAATACCCCTATCACATCTGCCTCCACCACCATCGCCTGGCCATGGGTTCCAGACTCTTACCACTCTCTGTGTAAAAACCTTGCCCCTAACATCTCCTTTGAACTTTCCCCCTCTCACCTTAAATGCATGCTCCCTAGTATTTGACATTTCCACTCTGGCAATAAGATTCTGACTGTCAGCCCTATCTGTGCACCTCATAATTTTATTGATTTATATCAAGTTTCCCTTCAGCCTCTGCTGCTGCAGAGAAAACAACGTGCGTTTTTCTAGCCTCTCCTCGTAGGTCATACCCTCTAATCCAGGCAGCATCCTGATTAACCTTTTCTGCACCCTCTCCAAAGCCTCCACATACTTCCTGTAATGTGACAACCAGAACTGAATGCAATATTGTAAGTGTGGCCTAACCAAAGTCTTATAAAGCTGCAGAGATAGTAAGAACTGCCGATGCTGGAGTCTGAGATAACACAGTGTGGAGCTGGAGGAACACAGCAGGCCAGGCAGCATCAGAGGAACAGGAAAGCTGACGTTTTGGGTCAGGATCCTTCTTCAGAAATGGGGGTGGGGGAAGGGAACTCTGAAATAAATAGAGAGAGGAGGGGTGGGGCTGGGGAAGGTAGGTGGGATGGTGATAGGTGAGTGCAGGTAGGCAGTGGTGGGGATTGGTCAGTGGGAAGGGTGGGGTGGATAGATGGGAGAGGAGATGGACAGGTTGTGTCAGGTCAAAGAGGGAGGCTGAGTGGGGCTTGTACTCAATTCCCCGACCATCTTAGGTACAAAGGTACATCAGTGCAAAGTAGAAAAAGTTAAAAATTCAACATTACAGCCCTTATAAAGGAGAGAAGTGAAGTTAGAAGTTCAGCATTAAGTGCTGGTCTACGTGTAATGTATATTTCTATGTGCTGTGTGTATGTATGAGAAGTGGTCAAAGATCTGATTCACACCCAAGCAGCCCTCTCTCTCTGTCCACCAGGTTCTCTCCGATCACCATTGAGGGCATGACGAGCCTCGCTGGCGTCAACCTCTCCGGCCCAGCGGGCACCGGCTGGTGCATCTTTGTGTACAACCTCTCCCCAGAGGCGGACGAGAGTGTCCTGTGGCAGCTGTTCGGGCCCTTCGGGGCGGTCACCAACGTCAAGGTCATCCGCGACTTCAACACCAACAAGTGCAAAGGCTTTGGTTTCGTCACCATGACCAACTACGACGAGGCAGCAATGGCCATCGCCAGCCTGAACGGCTACCGCCTGGGTGACCGGGTGCTCCAGGTGTCCTTCAAGACCAGCAAGACCCACAAATCGTGAAGGCAGAGTGAGAGAAAGAGAGAGAGAGAGAGAGAGAGATAGAGAGAGAGAGAGTGTAAGAGAGAGAGAGAAAGAGAAAATAAAACACAGGAACACCCTCCGCAACAGAAACAACACACACACACACACTCACACACACTCACACTCTCACACACACACTCTCACTCACACACACACACAC
>JAHRHZ010000086.1:8984544-9059010 GCA_024137785.1 Ginglymostoma cirratum | reverse complement strand
CACACACACACACACACACACACTCTCTCACTCACACACACACACTCTCACTCACACACACACTCTCACACACTCACACACAGACACGCACACACAGACACGCACACACAGACACACACACACAGACACACACACAGACACACACACACACACACACAGACACAAACACACACGCACACACACGCACACACACACACACACACAGACACACACATACACATTCACACACAGACACACACACACACAGATACACACACAGAGACACAACACACACAGACACATAACACACACAGAGACACAACACTCTCACAGAGACACAGCAACAGAACAAAACACACAAAAGGAAACAAAAAAAATCATTATTATACCTGGGCTTACAGAGGAAAAAAAACAGACTTTTTTGGAGAGCCAGTGTTAGCATTATATTGATACAGGACATCTTACAACAAATAACGAGGAAGCAATTTCATAAACAACTTTGAATACTTTTTTCATAGCTCTTACTATATGAATAGAATACGTATAAAACAATACTACGCAGGGGGTTTTAACCCGGCCTAATAATATTTATAACTACCTTCCTTGAAGGTGATTATCTCTTGTAATGATGGGCAAAATAGAAAGCTGGGAAACTTCAAACGTTTCACAAAGACCTGTTTTCCGAAGTGTCGTGTGGTTGCAATTGATAACTGAAACAAAAAAAAATCTTTTAAAGGGGAGTATTTATGAACTGCAGCTCATAATTAATTTGCCTTTTTTTTCTCTTTTTTCCTGTTCCTTCCACGGTTTTATGAACTGAGAACAAACAACACAAATTAAAAACAAGGAGAAGTGCAATACTGACTAGCAGAACACTTAAGTTGCGTCAGACACACTGAAGTGCATTAGCTTCGATCAACTGTCCACTGTCTTCGCTAACCTTTAAAATCCATCAGTTTCTGTGTTGGGAGAGGCGCATCTCACTTTGTTAAGTTTCTGTAAGAGATTGCTTCAAGTGCCAGCCACCACCCTGTGATCTTGTAGCTGTGATCACTAATGCTGTGACACCACCGTGGCTAAGGCGACATGTAGTCCCTGCTTCATCAGGATCCTAGCATGCTCAATCAGCCGAATGGCCTACTTCTGGGGCTGTTAATGCTTCTGCCATTCTGCCACCCTGCGAGCAGGCAGGGTGGAGCTGTCCTGTGGTGAGGCAGCAAAGTTTAATGGGTTGCCTCTGTGAGTTCAGCTCTCTGTAGATTAGAGTCCTCCATCCTTACATCACCTTCGTTGTCTCGGTCTTAAAGATGCGGTGGCCCACAGCGACTTTGATTCCCTTTTGAAAACGCTCATGAGTGCATTCAAAACAAGAACGAAGTGGAATGTTTCAAGAAATCATGGCCTCACCCAGAAGAAAAGCAGACAGTTGCTGGCAACTGTGTGACCAGTTGTGTGGTCTGTATCTTCTGGAGTCCCCTTTTGACCAGGTTTAGTGTGAGGGCATCCTTCATAGGTACATAGACTGCAAGTTATAGAGCTGACCCTGTTGCTGTCAGCTTTCCTTGCACACCCCGGTTGTTTCGATGATCGGATTTAAGCCAAATCTTTGGGTTAGCAATGCAACCGTCCTAGAATGGTCCCAGGGGCAATCGCTCATGAGGCAACATTACCTGTTTGTTGGACAAAGATCTTCACAAATGTGAAGCTTCTTACCAAACTGTTGCAAACGGGTTACTGAGTTTTCAGAAGAAATGGTAGTGTTAAAAGAATGTTCTTTGATGTCCCCCACCCCCATGTTTATAAACACTTAAATGAAGCATGCGTCTCCTTCATATTTAAGCATGAGTTGTATACAATGACAGAGCAGAGAGTGGGTAAGGAGAGAGTACCTTCCAGATGCCTTAGCGGAAAAGCCTTTGCATTTTTTTTAGACATCCCCTTCACCCTCCCCAGTCATTTTGCTTGTGCATCTCCTCCTGTCGGGGAGAGGTGAGGGGTAGGGAGCATTGCAGGAACACCTCGGGATGCCCAGGCTAAAAAGCAACTGAGCACCATCCACCTCCATCCTCCTGCCACCATCAGCTCGTCAAGGTTTTCCCCACAGTCTCCACTGACTTAGGAATCATTCCAAGACGGGCAGTCTGTGCTCAAAATTCCTATCGGTACGTTGTTTTTGGCATAATCACGAAAAATAAACCCAATGGCAATATAGAGGATGGAGTAGAGTTTGGCCTCCATTCTACATGGACAGCCTTAGGGAAGCTCTGAAGTCCATCCATATCCCTGGACAACTCGGACACATTTCAGGAATGTGCCAGGCACTGACCCTTTAGTCTCTGTGCTTCGCAATTTCTCATAGATGCCCCGCCAACCCGAGTATACCTCTACTGGGATCTGAGATCCTTTAACCCTTAGCTTTCCTAATAGATCACGTTGAACGTTATATTGTACATAGTGACATTCTCATGTTTCATGGGGAAAATCTCTAAGACAAGTCATGGACAGCAATGGGGAGGTGTTCCTTTCTGGGTGCTTGCCAAAAACACTCCCCGCGCCCCCCCCCAATACAACATTGATAGAACGATCATTCTAAGCACTTTTATAAACCTAAATGTTGCCATTTGTCCCCACCATCTGAAGAGCCAACATATGGTTCCAATGGATCATACAGCCAGGAGCAGTGGACAACGGTAAACTGAGAGGATAGGTTCTGTTCAGATGTTAAATCAGAATCCATAGCCCCTTACTGTGCTTTCTAAAGTGTGACCTTATTCTGCACTGTGTCCCACCTTGTGCCAAAAACAATCACTGTTGTGCTAATTGAAAGATGCCAATTTACACCTGTTCACCCTATTTCAGTATACCACAGTGAATACAAATGTTCTCACTTGTATAAACAACCTATGTAACAAGGTCTAACACACACACACTCACTCTCTCTCACACACACACACACGCACACGCACATTCACTCACACACACACTCACATGCACACACATACACACACATGCACACGCTCTCACACACACACAAGCACATTCACTCTCTCTCTCACACACACACCCTAACAAACTCCTCTCTGCTGCTGAACTCTGTATCACACACACACAAAGGCACACACACATATATGCATACAGACACATGCCTACAGCCATCAGTGTCTTCCTGCTTGTCCAGACCAACACTACACGTCCCAGTGAAGAACCAAAGAGAATACTACAGCAGACAATACTGACGCTCAGTAGAATGAATGATCTGGTCATTGACCCACACCACAGGTCAGTTAGGGGGATGCTGCTGCTGGAACACATCAGGTACACAATGCCTTGTTAGCTGTCCTGGCTCTTTCATTTACACACTTGCGCGTGCACACACACACACAGACACACACACCCACTTATATACACACATACACACACAAACACACACACAGGCAACGCATTTATACACACATACCCACTTATACACACACATACACACACACACACACACTTATACATGCACAAACTTATACACACACACACATTCATACACACATTCATACACACACAAACCCACTTATACTCACACACACAGGGACACACATTCATACACACACACATATACGCACACACTTTTATACACACACACACAGGGACACACATTCATAAACACACACTTATACACGCACACACATACACACACACACATGCGCACACACATGCACACACATTTGCACACCCTTCTACACACACACATACACATACATTTGCACACACACATACACATACACACACTTGCACACTCCCATACATACATTTGTACAAGCTTGCACACACACATTTGTACACTCATATACACACACATATACATGCACACACTTGTACACAATTTGTACACACATACAGATAAATACACTTGCATGCACACACAGCCTTGCACACACACACTTGCATATGCACATACTTACACACAAAGCACACTTTCATACATGCACTTATCAAACTCGATAGTAAATGTAATAATCTGATAGATGCCAATATTTATGGGGAAGGACGTTTCCACATTCACTCTACAGTGAGTAATGAACTATTACTCAAGAGGTTGTGTTTTTTCCTCCCTTTGAGACTGAGTTCTCAATGAGGCCCTCACATTGAAGCATGTCACTTTGACCTGAAGCCTCCCGTACTCTCAAATCCAAACTCGTTTCGCTAGAATACTTAGGATGACCTTTGGTGGCTGCTTTTCCTTCTGATGTTCTGAGAAGTTCCATGCGATTGAGCGAGTTTCAGGAATTAGAAACAGGAAAAGTTTTCCATGGAGAGTAGGTCAGTCATTGTCTGAAGGAGAATCAGTGGGAGGGAGGGGGGAGAGTGTGATGTGCTAATTGGGTGGTGGAGGGGGTGGTGGTGGGGTTGGAGATACAGAGATTTTACCTCTGACTTCTTGTTACCTCTGCTACCTGGTTGGTAATCGAGCAGAGTGGGTGGAGGGCATTCACTCTAACCACAAGCAATGCCACTGAAGGTCCACCACTACCAGAAAAGCAGAATCTGAATCCCCACCATTCCCTAGTCTGGCCCTTTGTAGATAATTGGCCCATGCACTCCTGATGCTGTGCATGTCCAACATTTCTGAGTTTTTTTTCAGATTTGTGCCTTCCAGGGGTTTAGGGAAGGGCGGTACATCAATGCAGTCCTTTGTATTGCTATTTTAGCAGCCCAGTGGAAAGAAATTTCTTACCTGTTTCTCTGCTTCAAACAATCCGATTTTTCAAAACCAATGTCAACCAAACTGTGTCAGTTATTGACAGTTGGTCTCAAAGCCAGTGGGAATGTACACTTATAGACAAACTCGAGAAATAAACTGAAAATCACCACTTGGGTTATTTTCATTCTAGACAAGCAGACACCAGCTTTCAAAAGCCTAATACATTTATTTGCGGTTTCTCCGGCCGCTGTTTGAAAGAGATTTTTAACTTGCTGGTAGATTGTGGGATAGAACCTTTAACAGCCCTGAACAGAAATGTCTAGGCTTGAGGATATTTTTGAGATTTCCCTGTTTGTCACCTCTCTTTTTTCCCTCTCATGTCGTACTTTCGAATCACATAATGATCCTTTACAGATGGTGGCTCTTCAGCCTATCTTGTCTGTGACAGCCTTTTGAATGGACTGTCCGACAATTAACGCTCTACTGCTCTTTCCCCCGATAGTTCTACAAATGGTTCCTTCTGAAGTATTCACTCAATTCCATTTTCAAAGATACTATTGCATCTGTTTCCACTGACTTACCAAGGAGTAATTTACCAATTGTAAAGTAAATCCTGTACATTACCCCCTTGTCATTTTGACAACTGTATTCAAGCTGTGTTGCTCATACAAGTGCGGATGGATTCTCCTCAACTTCCTGTTTATTTAATACTGCCGTTTTTGTGGCACTGGTAAACACATGATGTGGCATTATAGCCCAATACTAATAGAAAATGTTATTACTACAGTACAGTGCTGCTAACACTGGTGACTCTACCCTGATCTGTCTTCCACCCAAACCTGTTGCATCTCTGCCACTTGGTTAGTAATCTTGCAGAGCTAGATGGAGGGCATTCACTCTAACCATGAGCAATGCCACCGGAGGCAGAAAAGCAGAATCTGAATCCCCACCATTCGCTAGTCTGGACCTTTGTAGATAATCGCTCACGCACTCGCTGGGCTGCCACTGACCTATGTAACTATTTGTTCTCCACATAACCCAATTCAAGGATGGGACAGTGTGCCATACAAATGCATGTATTGCTATTTCTTGCAGATAGGTGCAAGGAGGCCACAACTCCATTGTTTGAAAGAGAGCTGTCAGAATTTGTCCTGGCAACTGCACCCCCAGTGCAAAGAAGCTTCTGATACACCCAGGTAGCCAAGCGAGGTCCATCTTCAAAGACTTCCATTGGGTCATCATCTGTTATTTCTAAGTCAGTGGAAGGCAGGATTAAAAGTCCCATACCACTTGGTGCCATGGTAATGATGATGCTCGCTGCAATCTGAAACCATTCCCCTCCCCATGTGCATGATTGTCATCACGGGGTTGAAATAGAATAAAGGTCGGGGTTCCAATTCTTAGCTGCACCCTTTCCTCTCTCTCCCTGGACAGTCCGATTCTTTTGTGTGTGTGGGAGGACAGGGAAACATGAATGAGAACGGAACATGTGACAATCAGTGGTTTTCTTGCTAATTCGGAAAGATTTAGGTAACAGGAAGGTTTACTGTTCTAAAAAAAGGTGTCTTTGGTAGAATGTGCCCCGGGTGAAGATGTATGTGTGCAGATCAGACATCTCAGCACAGTGCACCGATTCATCACAGGGATTCAGGATTTGTCTGCTTCAGTCCTAGATTGAGGGGCGTTGAGTACACTCCCCACCCTGGCTCTGACAAAATATCCTCTGTTGTCATTTTTAAGAGCTTTTGCGAGCAGAAACCTCTCTTTTCTGCAACTTTATTGACAGCTGAAAGTGTCTTAGACACTGATCCCTTTTTCAGTCAACTCGGGGTCTTCAAACTATACCTGAACTTTCACATTAGGAATTAACCTGGGCTTCACCTCAGTGTCAGGATGAGGGGTTGATATCATTCTCTGCCGGATGCGTCATGTTTAGGGGATGAGATTAGAGGCTTCCTCCCAGTTCAGAGGGTCCACACTCTGAGCTGAATCCATTTTGGACTCTCAACCACGACTCTGTAGCTATTGGTGTTTTAGGGTAGTGCGCGAGGCAGATGCTGCACATCATTATTTCTGTGTGCCAGCCTTTTGCTGGAGCCCTCTATTATCACTGTCTCTGCAATACACCTGGCCTCACACATTATACATTGGTCATGGTAACACCAGTAAATTCTGTACAATAGGTGCACCGTAACCATCAGTAACCTCATGCACAATTTATCTCCCCATTATTAATATACACCGTGTCAAATATTATATCTATAAAAGGCTCATTGTTTGTACAATAATACTCTATGGTATATATTTATACATATATATTGTATAGGCTTAATGACATGATATGCATTCCCTGATTGTTACACACGCCTCAGAAGTCTACATTCCCCATTTATCATTTTATTACTGTGCATGTTGAATGAAGAGACTAAGTTTTAACAAGCTAGTCAGGTAGAGAACTTAACACGGTTAATTATGCTGCCACTTCATCTAATTGAGAAGGTTGACCAAAATTGTCAGGTAACAGAGCAGCAAGGAAACACAAGGAAGCAGGGGTGGAAATGTCACAGTCAGTGACAAAGGAAACATCACCTTAACACCCGCTGGTTTATCTCAGTGAGAGGAGAAGCAGACCATTAAAATCTGAAAGGCAAATACTTTTTTACAGAATTGCCCTGCGGTCACTGTTAGCAAAAGCAGACTTACAGAAATCTTTCTGTCATCTCTCTTTACTGGGTCGAGCCTTTAGTTCGAAGGCGCCTTGACGTGACACCATTGATGAAGAGGACTTTGTGTTACCACTCACGACACCCAAATAGGGGAGAACTCTATACAAATTGCTAACAGAAGGCAAAACATAAAGTTCAGACATGCCAGTGATAGTGCAGAAGGCCGTCCTTCAGTCAATTATTTATTCCTGGGCCAATTCTGCTTTGTGCGGTTTCCCTTTAAGCTCAAAACAACCACTGGTTTCCAGTCAAATCACAATCTGTTTTGTTACATCCTGCCTGAATGTAGTTGGGAATTGGTCCACTCAGTGACTCCCTGTCTCACTTTACAATTAGCGTGCATTTAGCATCTCTGAACCGTTCATTTCATCTTTGTTCTTAAAAAAAGAAGAGTAAAGAAAAATGCAATTCAGAACCCAGAGTGAGTAGCATTGTTCCCGAAACGGGATTATTATGGAAGGTGTTGCTGAATCGCAAAGTCATTTAGGATCATGACTATTTCTTACATGAGTATGTCTCGCATACAGCTGCCAAAGACAGTCATAGGGATGGTCTAGTGTATTCATAACAGCATAAATGTCTCCTTTGAATGTGGAAGGACTGATAAAAGAGAAATGAAAGGTATTAATGTGTAGGGTCTTTTGAACAAACAGATTCATAAGTGATCCCCTTTCTGATGTATCTGAAAATCCTAAAGACCTGTTGAAAGAACATGATGCAGACTTCTTACCATTTGTCTCCCCCCTTCCAAGCTCTTCCTATTTATTGTGATAGATTATTGTAAAAAGTCCTTATTTCCATGCTGGGCTGGGAGGGTTCTAACAAACAACATTGGCAAAACATTTGATGATTTTTCATATTATAATAAATCTTGCCAAAGAGATGATCTCTTTGATGTGAATGGGTTTAAAAAAATCTATTTTTATAAAAAAGAGAAAGACCTCATTGAAAATTTTTACAGAACCTTGATCGAAAAAAAAAAGAGAATATTTTGACAGGTTATGTTCTTTTAGTGGGAGGGGGAGGACAGTTTTGTCACGTGTGCTCTAGGCTGATAACTTTTTAAGACTTAAAAAAAAATGGGAGCATAAAACACATTGTTTTTGAGCAAGAATTGTTGATACTAAGTTTGTACTCAGTAATGAGAGCATGTAGTTTGATCGGGAGTAGTCTCTCAGCGGTACAGGTTCCACACAGTGACATCATAACAGCAGAAAAGGTTTAGTTGAGGCCTACCTGTTTAGTTACCGTGACAGATCAACATTCCTAAAGAGAAGATTGCCAAAACAAAAAGCGAAAAAAAAAGAAAATGTTAAGCGACTTTCAGTCTGCTGGCTTTCCCCAGTCTTGGACAGTGGGGCAAACAGTCAGGTTCCCAGCTCCTTCCTTCATTTTGTTCCTTCCAGAGACCTTGTTCCCAGCCGCAAAACCGAAATGAAAGTACAAATGGGATTTCTTCTCCTTCTGACAGATGATGCAACTCCGTCGCGGCCTTTCCTTTTAAATTTGTCTGTAGGATGTGGGCACTGCCGGCTGAGATAGTATGAATGGCCCATCCCTAACTGCCCTGGTTCTTGAGCCACTTGGGTGTAGGTACTCCCTACAGTGCAGTTCATTGTCAGATGAAGGATTGTAGGTGGCTCTAAAATGCCTTTTTTTCTGAACCAACTTGGCCATCTTCTCAGTGCTAAATACAATAAATGGCAGCGTATTCACATATGATGAAAACATTCAGTCAAACATAGAGTTTCCCCTCCTCGAAATTTATAGTACATTGGCGCAAAGTATTAGAATCCATTCTTGGCATAAATTTCAAATTGCGTCTCTTTATTTTGGATATTCCTGACGTATTTGCCCATGATATGGATAACTAACAAGTGTTGATATGTGCCAACACATTCCCAATTTCTATCAAGGACTTGTTTATCAACTAAAGGTCCTAAAATATTCATTTCCTTGACGTTGAGGAAGAGCCACTGAATGGGTTTGCTTAGCTGTGAGGACCAGTTCTTCCGGTTGGGCCTAACCTCAAGGTAAATGCTGTGGCCTACTCAAGACAGTTGACCGATTTGGCAATTGGCTGCAGGACTATTTTACAAAGGCCCGACAAAGCATCATCCTCGGTCTGGCCAGATCTTAAAACCTCACCGAGTTATTATTGAAGAGAAAGAGAGCAAATTGAGATCTCAGGGATGGATTATGTGGGAGGAAGGGATCCAGTTACCTGACTTGCTTACAAGGGACAAAATGAAAGGAAAATGTGACTAAGTCAGTTTTTTTTTAATCAAAGGAAAGTTGGCACTGTTCTCTTTAATGAAAATTGTTTGATCATTTGTCTGGAGGCCTCAGTATATTTATTTACCTTTACCACCTCTTTAAGATAAGTTGTTCTTCCTTCGTTGGGTTCGGTAGGTGCTAGTTGACTCTTTGTGTGTGTTCCTACAAGGCAATGTTTATGGAAAGCCACTGGTGCAGGCCCTACCTAACCTTCTCAAAGCTGAGCAAAGCACTAAAGGCTCTGTTGCGTTTGAAATAAAAAAAAGCTTTTGATTTTCAATTTGGCTTTTGCTTTGACCCATGTTGACTTTGTGTGGGGGAGGGGCTTTTTTTTTAAATATTCCCCCCTCTTCCCCAAGACTTGACTATTGCCAAACTTGCTGGTTAGTTTTGCATTCTCACTTATATATGTGTCCTTCTTTCTGTTCTCTTATTGTCAGATGTTTTCATTGTGTCTGGAACTCTACGTGTAAGACATGGGTCTCATTTTGTTAGAACAGCTTTTAAGATTAAAAAAAGAGAAGAAAAAAAAGATTTTCTATTGTTTTAACCGTGTTAAGTGTATTGTATGAATCTGTGGTAGCTTACATTGCAAGAAAAAAAAACATTTTAAAAAAAGCACCATGACCTAGGTAATATTTTGGCATATGATAGCTTCTTGTAGCTTAACTTATTCAGAGGTTGATATATATTATCGCACTGTAAAAGTCGTTCTGTGTATATTTATGTTCCTTTATATTTGCAAGTTTTAAACAAAAAAAAACGACTTTAATTTTACCAATAAGTGGTTTAGCCTAATTTATTCTAAAGGGAACAAACTTAAAGTTTGAGGAAGGCTCTCCCTAGGTGAGTACACTGATTAAAAGTGTATGTTGTGACTCATACAAAACAAAACATATTGAGTATTAGGAAGTTACTTTGTGTGATAGTTGTTCTAACTTTGCAATTACTTTCGTCTTGTTAAACATTTTCAGTCTTATCCTAATAGTAGATGTCGATGGAATTTAACATGTTATGCTTGCTATCTCTTTGGTTTTGTTTTTCCTCTATGCCAATCCTCTAATGGTGGAGTGGGTGAGTGGTGATGGGCAAAAGGGAATTTTATTTCGGGTTTGGGGGAGGGCGCGCGGGAGAAAGGAAAGAGAATACTCGGATTTTTGTGGATGAGGGAGGTCCAGTCGGGTGGATTATCGATGACAGGTTGTGCGTGGTAGGGGGAGGCTGGGGGGAGGGGTGGGGGGAGGTGGCGGGATCGTCACAGGGAGTGCAGAGTTCTGGAAAAGCAACGGACAAAACAAAACTCTGGACTTAGCAGCTTGTGTGTACAAAGCATTAGTGGGGAGGCACAGATCTTTTCTCGCTTGGTGTATTTAGTTGGGGGAGGGGTAAAAGTTCCTACGATCATTTAACTTAATATTTATTTCGATGGTAAATTATGGCTGATTTCATGTTGGAACAAACTTGCTAGTTTAGAGTATTTATTACTGGGAATACAAATGTGAAAGCTGTAAACATTTTTCATTGAATTGTTTGATTATTTGTACTTTTCACGCCAGACAATAAACTTCAGAATCTTATTGCAGAGCTTTGTGCTATTGTGTTGTTCTTTCCAGACACCTTCTTGATGGAATCCCTAAACCGATCCCTAAAACTTGCTTAATAAAAACGGA
Organism: Ginglymostoma cirratum; assembly: GCA_024137785.1. Classification (NCBI taxonomy): domain Eukaryota; kingdom Metazoa; phylum Chordata; class Chondrichthyes; order Orectolobiformes; family Ginglymostomatidae; genus Ginglymostoma; species Ginglymostoma cirratum. The sequence continues at coordinate 9,047,668 of JAHRHZ010000086.1, read as the reverse complement.
AAGAACTGCGTTCGCTGTCAGTCAGAAACAAAAATGGAAATTGCTGGAAAAGCTCAGCAGGTCTGGCAGCATCTGTGGAGAGAAATCAGAGTTAATGTTTCGAGTCGAGTGACCCTTCCTCAGAACATTCTGCAATTGCGAGCAACTTCTGCTTCAGTTCCAAAAACCTGCTTGATTGATTTGAGTGCAGCTCCTACAACGCTCGACACCATCCAGGTCAAAGCAGCTCACTCGATTGGCACCACATCCACAAACATCCACTGTCTCCACCAAGGACGGTCAGTAGTAGCAGTGTGTACCATTTACAAGATGCACTGCAGAAATTCGCCAAAGATCCTTGGACAGCACCTTCCAAACCCACAATCACTTCCATCTAGGAAGACGTATATGGGAACGCCACCACCATCAAGTTCTCCTCTAAGCCACTCACCATCTCAACTTGGAAATATATCTCTGCTCCTTCAGTTTCAGTAGGTCAAAATCTTGGAATTCCCTCCCTAACAGTATTGTGGGCCTACCCATGACAAATGGACAGCAGCGGTTCAAAAAGGCAGCTCATCATCACCTTCTCAAGGGGCAGCTAGGGATGGGTAATGATTGCTGTCCCAGCCAATGAGGCCCACATCCCATAAGTACATTTCTAAAAGTCAAAGTTGCCCTCAAGTCATGACTAGACTTCTCCCCCTGAAACAATAAGAATGTTTCTCCCTTCCCAATTTTCCTGCTCCCTTCTTCCTTCTGAGAATACTGGCTCCCCTCTGAATGGGACACACTTTCAGGCTCGCTCTACATATTCACAGCCAAGGTACCACGGTACAAATTCTTAGGGAAAAGGGAATCAGAAAAATAATCAAACACAAAGTTCAAAGTAACAGTCCTTCCAACCGAGTCCACACCTGAAGTGGGGCTGGGAGGTGTCTGTGGCCCACATCTCGGAAATATACAGAGACAATCTGCTCAAGGTTATATGTGTGCACAGGGGTTTCGTTCGATGCTTTAAAAAGCTTGTTTGCTCAAGCTTACAGCCTCAGTTTGGACACCTTCCAATGACCATACCTGGGTTTTACTAATTGCATAAGGAGAAGAGAGAACAATACATACAAACACCTCACAGTTGAAGTAAAATAACCACGACATGGGCACTAAGAGGGTGGAGGGAGGGTAAGATAAGGGATGTATGAACCCCAGCAGGTGGAGAACCTGCTGATTGTCACAGCCAGAGATTTTCTCCTTTCTAAAGACACCCATCTGCACTATTTACCATTTGTGAGAATCTGTCAGCTGAAAGTCTGTGCCTGATGTGCAATGAATTCATACAAACCTTTCAGGCTGGCAACCAGAATCATAGAATCCCTACATTGTGGAAGTAGACCATTCAGCCCATCGAGTCCAAACTGACACATCTCGAAGAGCATCCCACCCAGACCAACCCCAAGCCTGTGCCCCTGCATTCCCCATGGCTAACCCACCCAGCGTGCACATCCCCTGGCACTATGGGCAATTTAGCAAGGCCAATCCACCCTAACCTATACATCCCTGGGCACTATGGGTAACTTAGCCTGGCCAATCCTCCCTAACCTGCATATCTTTGGCCTGTGGGAGGAAACCCATGCAGGCACAGGGAGAATGTGCAAATTCCATACTGTCAGTCACCCAAGGGTGGAATCGAACCTGGGTGCCTGGCGCTGTGAGACAGCAGTACGAACCACTGAGCCACTGTGCCGCCTTGTTAAGGGGACAGATATATAGAGCAGCCCAGTAAAATTAGGAACAACCAGAAAGTTGGCACGTCACCTGCAGAATTGTCATTAAAGGGAAAAATAGCAGAAGCACCATCGCAGGTGATAATTATTATATTTTTAAACACATCTTCCAATTTAAAAGCAAAGTCCCCACGATTCCTTGTACAAAAATAAATCATGATGAAATATTTACTGGCTCCCTCTGAAGAATGAAGCAAAATAAAAACCTGTAATTAAAGACATGTCACACACTGTAACTCCAGATATTTTCACTGTCACCTCTGTAGCTTTGTCAGTTTCAAAGAGATAAACCACAGGAAATTTTCACCAAAACAAATTCAAATAGAATGCATCTTAGCATAGATCATATTTTGCAGGTATTGGGTTCACTTTAATGAATGATTCACTTTTGCATGTGTTGTGTTTGAAGGATACACAGCATCAGAAGTGGCAATATCTTTACCATCGCCATCTCCTTCCAAATCAACAGATTGCAGTTGTCACTTCAGCACGTTGCTGAGGGGGTGCAGCGCTGCTGCAGGGACCATACTGCAGATAAGATGAGAAACCAAAACCCCATCTGCTTTCTCAGGCGGGTGTAAAAGATCCTATGACTGACACCTTCAATATTTACTCTCTCCGCAGTAGTTGTAGTGCAAACTATCTACAATAGGCACTGCGGCAACTCATAAAGGTTCTTTTGATAGCAATTCCCAAGGCTCCACCACCCAGAAGGACAAAGATAGGTCAACGCAAACCATCACCTGCTAGTTTCCCTCCAAAATACGCATGTCCTGACTTGGAAATGTCTCAGCATTGGAAATATATTGCCACTCCTTCACGGTGACTTGAATCAAAATCCTGGAATTCAAGAAGGAGATGATGATGGAATGGGAATACCACTGTCAAGAACCCACAGACCCAGGCTAATATGCTGGGGCCACTGGTGCAAATCTGAATTGAACAAAAAGAGAATGTGGCATTAAAAGCTAGTCTAAAAGTGGCCACGTGGCCACTGTTGTAAAAACCCATTTGGTTCCCTCATGTCCTTTAGGGAAGGACATCTGCTGCCCTTACCTGGTCTGGCCTACATGTGACTCTAAAGCCATAGCAATATTTTGAGAAGTCTTGTTGAGGTTCTACAGGACATTGGTGAGGCCTCTTCTGGAATACTGTGTCCAGTTCTGGTTGTCCAGTTGTAAGAAGGATGTTATTAAGCTGGAAGGGGGTTCAGGAGAGATTTACCAGGATGTTGCTGGGAATGGAAGGTTTGAGTTAAAAGGAGAGGCTGGATAGGCTGGGACTTTTTTCAATGGACCGTAGGAGGTTGAGAGGCGACCTGATAGAAGTTAATAAAATAATGAAGGTATAGATAGTTAATGGTAGTTGTCTTTCCCTAGGATGAGGGCTTTTAAGACTAGGGCATGCAATTTTAAGGTGAAAAAGAGAGGGGCAAATTTTTTACACGGTGGGTAGTTTGGATGTGTAATGAACTTCCTGAGGAAGTAGTGGATGTGGATACAATTACGTTTAAAAGACATTTGGATAAGGGAAAGGGTTGGAGGGATAAGGGCCAGGAGCAGGCAGGTGGAGCTAGTTTAGTTTGGGATTATGTTCGGTATGGACTGATTGGACTGAAGGGTCTGTTTCTATGCTGTGTGACTCTATAACTATGTGGTTGATTCTTAACTGCCCTCTGAAGTGGCCTGGACAGCCAATCAGTTGTTAGTTTTGTATCAGAGATAGACTTTTTTTTTTAGCAAAGGCATTAAGGGAAATTGCCAAAGAAACATATATGGGGTTAGGCAACATATGAGCCATGATCTCAATGAAGGGAGAAACAGGCTCTTGGGGCAGAATGGCCTACTCCTGGTCCTAAAGGTATTTAGGAAGGCCTTGACAAAAGCTGACTTTTACTGCAAAGCCCACATTCCATGAAAGAATAAAGAAAAAAAAAACCTCCTTAACAGCACTGGTTTATTTACACCACATTGGCCATGGCAGCTCAAGAAAATGGCTCATCATTACTCACTCAACAGGAACTGGGGATAAGCAACAAATACTAGTCTTCCCAGCAATGCTTACAGGTCAACAGCAAATAGAAAAGTGGATCAAAAGGCTCCAAGTTTGATGTCCCCGACCCACATATTGAGTTCCTATAGAAGGCAGTGGAGCCGAGTGCTGCTTCGTCGGGCGACGAGAGTTTGAAGCAAAACAGATCTACATACCTAGAGGTAGCAAGAACTGCAGATGCTGGAATCAGAGATAACACAGTGTGGAGCTGGAGGAACACAGCAGGCCGGGCAGCATGAGAGGAGCAGGAAAGCTGACATTTCAGGTCGGGACTCTTCTTCAGGAAGGTCTTTTCTGAAAAAGTGTCTTTTTGTGAAGGGTCCCGACCTGAAACATCGACTTTCCTGCTCCTCTGATGCTGCCTGGTCCTCTGTGTTCCTCCAGCTCCACACAGAGATCTACATACCTGATTCTGATTACCGTCTTGTATTTCCTTTTAAATGTTGCTGACAAGGCGATGATTGTTTTTGGACTCTAATTGCTCTAGAGAAGCTGGGGTGTGACTTGAAGCAGGAGTAGGTCATTAGGCTCCTCAGGCCTGCCTTGCGATTCTATAAGATCATGACTGACTTGCTCCCAGGCCTCAATTCGTCTTTAGTGTCAGTTCCTCCTAGCCCTCAATTCCTTGATAGCTCAAAAATCTATCGACCTTCTTTTCACATACTTGCAGCAATCTAGCCTCCACAAGTGTCTTAGAATCCTTACTGTGTTGAAGCAGGCCTTTTGAACCATCAAGTCCACACTGACCCCCTGAAACACATCCCACCACCCTATCACCTTGTATTTTTACAATGGCCAACCCACCTAGGCTGCACATCCCTGGACACTACGAGGCAATTTGGCACAGCACATCTTGGGACTGAGAGAGGAAACTGGACCAAACCCGCACAGACACAGGAAGAACATGCAAACTCCACACAGACAGTGGTCCGAGGCTGGAATCGAACCCAGGTCCTTGGCACTGTGAGCCGGTGTGCCACGTCTTGGAACAGAATAGTCCAGACATTCACTAACCTCTCAGATAAGAAACTTCTTTGTATCTGTTTCAAATGCATTTATTCTGCAACCATGCTTCCTATTTTGAGATTCCCCCACTCGTGGAAATGTCTTCTCAACATCTACCCAGTCAAGCCTCCCTCAGAATCTTGCATGTTTCGGAAAGATCATCCTCATTCTCCTAAACTCTAATGAAGAGAGGCAGAACCTCTTCAGCTAGTCTTAATGAGCCAACCCTTTCATTCTGGGAATAAGCCTAGCGAGTCTCTTTCGAATTGCCTTCTGTTCCAGCGTATACTTTCTCAAATACAGCATCCAAAACTGTACTGCGCTGTAGGGTGCAGCCAATATTCCAAGTTTGACCTCACCAACACCCTGTGTACTATTGCAACAAAACTTCCTTATTTTTAAAACTCCAACCTCCTGGCAACAAAGGCCAAAACTCCAATCACCTTTTTGAGCAGGAGAATAATTTGAAAGCCACTTAGCTGAGGTTTCAGTGTCAAAGCAGTAGCTACCATCTCAGCACTTTCAGGAGTGGAGAGAGAAGAAAAACTTCAATTTAATTCACAGTCAACATTTTTCACTAGTATTTCCTTGTAAAACACATGCAGGCATATGACTATTACCCTTTTATTACCCTATTACTCTTCCCTAGCTGTATGAAACAACTCAGCACGGTGGCTCAGTGGTTAGCACTGCTGTCTCTCAGCACCTGACTCAGGTTCAATGCCACCCTCAGGCAACTGTCTGTGTGGAGATTGAACATTCTCCTCACATCTGAGTGTTTCCGCCTGGTACTCCAGTTTTGTCCCACTGTCCAAAGATGTGCAGTTTTGGTGGATTGGCCATGCTAAAATGACCTGTAGGGTCTCAGGATGCGCAGGTTGGGTGGGTTAACCATAGGAAATGCTTGGTCGCAGGGGTAGGATAGAGTGGACCGGATGCCCTTTGGAGGGTCAGCATGGACTCCATTGGCTGAATGGCCTGCTTCCAAACTGTAGGGCCTCTACAGTTGAACTAAGTAGCTTGCTAGACCGTTTCAGAGAGCAGTGAGGTGTCAACACCCATTGCCTAAAGCCTGCAGTCACATATAGGCCAGATTTGGGAAAAGATGGCAGGTTTCCTTCCCTAAAGGATACTGGCACGTCAGATGGGCTTTCAAATGATGATCGATGACAGCTTTATAGTTACCATAACTGAGCCTAGCCTTCAATGTCAGACTTGATAATTAACATTGAACAAAACAAAAACATAGAACATACAACAGTACTGCACAGTAAGGCCCTTCAGCCCATGATGATGTGCCGATCTATTATCCTGCTAAGATCCTACTAATTAGTTGGATCAATTAATCGTATTCAAATGTGAACCAGCTGCCTAGGTGGGACACAAACCAATATTTGAGAGGCTACAGTAAATGCTCTTCGAGTGCCACTTCATTTGACATATTCCCAAATGCAAATGCAGTGTACCACCACTATAATAGACAAAGTGCTGTACATTGGGTGACTCGCATGTGAACGAGAGGTGCATAGGATCAGCCATGATCCTATTGAAGGTCAGAGAAGGCTTAAGGAACTGGATATGGCCTACATGGTCTTAAGGCTGCACCGGTGCTACTGAAGAAGGTATTTTAGCTGTAGCCATTTCAGTTGCTGCCAGGCCTGCTGAGCTTTTCCAGCAGCTTCCGTTTTGATTTCTGATGTACAGCATCTGCTGTCCTTTTGGATTTTATGAAGATATTTTTGCCAGTGGGATTGAGCCGGGGGTTGTTTTGTGTGCGTGCACAGGTGGGGAGGAGGGGAAAGGCAGCAAAAATCAAAACACACATTCACTCCATCTCCAACCACCAGTTTATTTTCATTTGTCACCATGAAGTTATTCATTTAACCCTCCTGCAGTTTTACTAGATCATGGCTGCAAGTGATTGCAAACAGCTGACAGGACAAACAGGCACTGAAAGTGGGGGAGGCGGGGGGGGAAAACAACCAGCAAAGCTTGGTGGTCTCTGGAGAGAGAGAGAGAGCGGGAGAGAGAGCGAGAGCGAGAGCGAGAGCGAGAGCGAGAGCGAGAGCGGGAGAGAGAGCGGGAGAGAGAGAGGGAGAGAGAGAGAGAGAGGGAGAGGGAGAAAGAGGGAGAGAGAGAGAGGGAGAGAGAGAGAGCGCGCGAGTTTGTATCCAATAAAAATATACAATGATCCTATTCAAAAATTTTTTAAGACACGATTGTTTGGTCACAGCCAAGGGGAGGAATACAAAAGCTGGGCTTGATTGAAGTGCCAATAAAAGGCTCAATTGGACTCCTGGGTATGCACCTGAATCCCATTTACCTTGAGCACACAATGGAGGGGAAGGGACTCTGAGCTATTTGGAGGAAGCAGAATTCAGTGATGAATCCACAAGACCCAAAAATCCATGAAACTGTAAAAAACAAAAAATCAGTCAACAGTTATTATCACAGATTCCCCATGTGTATGTATAACTGCTGGCTTCTGTCATTACAGAACACCAAAAGGGGCAAAGCAACAAAAAGGAAGGAATATTTGCCCCTACGGAAGTGCAGAAAAAAAAACTAGCGCCTGGCAATCTGCTTCAGTCTGCCTGAATCCAGCCAGCTGTGTCCTGAGCAACACCGACACCCTCTTCTCCAAAAGTCACAGTGTCCTGGTCTCCCAGGGAGACAGGACTGCAAAGGTTCCAAAGCAAGCTATTAACCACAAAAAAAAAGGAAGGAAATGGTGGGCAGGAGGGGGGCTTTCAACAACAAAACATCCAGGTGTGAGAGTGGGTTTAAAAATTACTTTTGAAACAAAAAGAAACCACATATAGGATTCATTAACAGATTGTAGGACCTGGCTTCCACAATGGGGAGGTGACAGCACAATGAGGAAGAGCACGTGAAAAAGAGAGCACGCACGAGAGAATCCTCAAGACTAGAAGTTACAGAAGCAGTACGCAAAGAATCCCAAACTCAGACCCGAAACAGATTTCACTCTCTTTCTAAAACATGACTTATTTCCGAGGGGGACGCAAACAGTCTACTGCGCACACAGCAGCTTCCGAAATCAGCCAGATGGATTTCCTCCTGTTAAATTTTATTATCAAGCTTTTTCTTAAAAATAAAAAGCCAACTGTATTCATGGTGTAAGCAGCATGTTGGTTGAGACTGGATGCTGAGCTGAGTCACTGTGTCTCACAGACGTGGGAGGTGTAGGGGAGGAAGAGAGAAAGACTGCATATCAGCTTGAAAAAAAAAGAGTTCTGCAGAGCCGTGATTTAGTTCCAAGGGACCAATGATGAGGAAGTCTTTTCTCAGAGGAAAGGTATCATTTTGGAAAAGTGCCCAAAGAGAGGAGGGGCTTCAATTAAAAAAAAAATTAAACTGGTCCATGAGTGAAAGGATGCCTGCTGGGGTCAACAGTGCTGCAGGCTCCAGCAAACTCATCTTGTCTATTTCTTCACCAATGAGGTTCCAACAACCTGTAACAGAACAAAACACATCAGATGTCATGGAATGGTTCAACGATGGCATGTTCACAAGGTTTTATTTTTGAAAGAAGTGTCAGGTAAATGAGTTTGGAATTCTTAAAGCAGTGTGACTGATGGAGTGACCGACTTCCGATTCCCAACTTGGGACAATCCGCAGTACATCCCTTCAATGAAATGGCCAGGATTGGGAATTACTGGGTAACATCAGCAGAGACCCACACCCCGCCCTTCAGAGAACGGGTTCACACTGCAAGTCCAGTTCTGGCAAAAGTTCTCTCTCTCTCTCTCTCTCTCCCTCCCTCCCTGAGACACCACCTAATCCGCTTAGCAATTCCAGCACTTTCTCTCTCCTCTCTAGATTGTAAAAGCAAAGCACTAGAGTGCCAATGAACATACAGGCACTCCAATTGCTGCACAGGTCGGAAAGCATCTGAAACAAACAGCAACCCGAGCTGCAAGTGCTCAGCTGGTGTGACATCATGTGTGCAGCGGCGGCGGGGGGGAGATGGAGAGGGAGAGGGAGAGGGAGAGAAAGTAAAAAACATGTCAAGTCCAATACAACTCAAGTGAGCTTTTATTTCAGATTTCCAACATCTATGGTATTTGCTGTGGTAGCGTACTGTCAGTATCAGGCTTTTCTTCCAAGTACATGGTGGGTACTGCATATCTTTAGTGTGCTTCACAGTTCTAAATACAGTACTGTACATTTTCCCCCGTACATTCCCACTGATTCCCTAGCCACCCATCATTTAAGATAGTCATGGTGATCTGATCTGGCCTGGGAAAAGCTTGGTCACTGACCTGCTCCATCAGGCACCCAATGATAGTAATAGGAAGGAATAAGTTCACCGGGTCAAGGAAGGGAAATGGATTAAGGACGAATACAAATCAAAGTCAGCACTGGTGTTTGGGGAGCTTGGCTCACCTGTTAAGCCCACGCGCCCAATTCTCACAATTCGTCATGATCTGTTCCTTCCCCGTTCATCTCCTCCTGGCAAAGGGCTGGCGTCGAAAACTCCATCAGGTATTCACAGCGGCTAGGCTCTGAAGTGGACAGCACAACAGTCTCTTTGCCACAGGACAGCTTCACCTGTCAGCAATTGAAACGACATAACAGGGAGCGCTCTGAGAGAAAGGGTAAACAGTGCTGGGTGCAGGCACCATTTTCCCTGTTGGGAGACAACTGGCCTCAGTGGCAGCACTCTGACCTCTGGGGCCAAAGGTCACAAATGGGGTCAAGCCCAGGCCTCAAGCACATAATAGCAGATGATACTTCAATCAATTACTGAATGAGTTGTGCACTGCCACAGCTAATTTACACTCAGGAAGACACTACAAATACCAATGAATGACTGAAGAGGTAATGTCAGCCATGGACTTCGTTCGTTACCCTTTATCCAGTCCCATCAAAAACAAAAACAGGCCATTTGGCCCATTTGATCCACACCAGTTTATGCGTCACACAAACTGCCAACCTCCTTTGTCTAAATCCATTGGGACACCCTTCTACCCCTCATGTACTTATCTAATTTCCCCTTTAAATGCATTTGTATCATTCGCTTCAACTATTTCATGTGAGCAGTACTAGGCATCTGAGCCAGCAGCTTAAGATTCAAACTCAATGTCAACCAAAGGAAGGAGTGACCATAACATGGAAAAGCATGTTGACTATCGACCTGCAAACCCTTCCAACACACTCCAATGTCAGGTGCTGAGAGCAGGAGAGACGGTAGAACGTTGACACTTCCACCATCACTATAGCGCCAGAACACAAGACGTAAAAGCTGCACGCTGCTAAACTAACTCACTGACATATACAGTGATATATAGCACGCATCAACATGTGAAGCAGGCACATTAGCAACGTTTAAGGCATGATCTTGACAGACACATGAACAGGAGGCAAAGAGAGGGACAGAAACCCCGTATGGGCAATAAGCACTGGGTCTAAATAAGGACTAGGAATTGGTGCAGGCTTGGCAGGCCGAAGGGATGTTCCTGCGCTGTACTGTATTGCATTTGCCTACAGTATCATTTTTGATTCTACATCCTTTACGTTATCTTAAACCATGCAGAATTTTGGTTTAATGTCCGACAAGATAGCACCTTAATCAAGGGCCATACCCTTTCGCACTATACTGAGGCTGTAACCTGGATCAGGTCCTGGCAGGGTACGTGTACTTCCACCTCAGAGACAAGTTCTCCTGACTGAGCCATAATGACACCTGACTGATTTGCAACGAAACCACAGCATCTCATGCATAGACAAACTACCAACTCCCCTCGTTACAGAGACAAACTACCACCCCCACACCTTGTCACAAACCCCCAAGTGCACTTACCAAGGTGGTCCTACTGGGCCCCTGCCAACAGCCAGTACCATGCTCATACTTCATCGCACTGAACTTGTTACTTTCAGGTCCAGCCCACGAGCCCCATACACTGCATGCACAGACAGAAAAATGTTACAAATCATTCCAAAAAGGCAATACATTCAGTGCAAACAATTCTCTTCATATATCCACCCCACTTTGCTGCCACAGGTCTTGGCACTTAAATGGGGTCAAGACATTTAGAAGTTTAGGGGAACACAGGGTCAGACATTCCGAGGGCAGTGAATAATTGGGCTTCACGATGGAAAGGCAGGAATTACAGCTTGGAGCCTAAATCTCCCTGAACCGACTGCAGAAAAATAACATTGAGAAAGCAAACATCGGAAAGACACAGCAGATAGAGCGCAGACCGAAGAGAGGGCAGGTGAACATGACGGGGTGCAGGTGCTTCCCAGTTCTGGTGAAGGCTCTCAATGTGAAGCATTAAAGAAAGCAAAGAATGATGCAAAAAGAGAGGTGGGCACAAGCTTGTTTGGGATTACTTTAGGAACAAGCCAGTAGAGAAATGATGGATTGAACAGCCTCCTCCTTCGAGGTAGATCTCAACTGATGCATTGTATTATTATTAATTTTTCTACTTTAAATTTCAGCAGCTGTTCTTTAGTTCCATTAAAGGGGATGGGTCACAATAGGTGGCACAGCTTTTATCTTTGTATTAATCTTGGACAATTGAGACGATTCCAGCCTATTTTTGGTGCTTCTGTCTCCCTCTTTGATTTTAAAGATAGCATTTAAGATGACAGCTACATCACTAGCACATTAAGTGCACTATACTAGGCATTCCCTCCTGTAGCAATCCCAGTTTATATTCAGCATTGATTTCATCACATGTTCCATGTAAAGATGCTGCACTCAAAATATCCAAAGATTCTCTTTGTAAACAGATCGAGAGATAATAAATTCTATTACAGGTTTTGGAAACCATCCTACACAAGTCACCACAAGAAGGAAGAAATCATTCAGTTTTAATGATGCTACAATTCAGAAATGATTATGACAGAAAATTACTAAATATTTAACACAATCTTCAAAGCAATTTTGGGATGCCCTGGACATTTAAATGTCAGGGCATTTTAATTTTATCAAATATGGCCGAGTACTCAAAAATACTGATGATTCACTTTTACCTTACCTCACCAAAAAAAAACATTGCAACTAAAACATTTTAAGGACACAGCAGATTGAGTGGAGACAGAAAAGAGAATGGGTGAACATGAGGGCTCCAGGTACTTGCCAATTCAAGAACAACTTCTTCCCTGCTGTTATTAGACAGACGAACGGACTAACTACAAATATGATCTTGCTAATGTTGATCTTGCTTTGTGCACCTCCTGTGCAGTGTAATCTGTATGCCTCGCTCTGTCTAAGCACCCTATCATCTGTAAGTCCTTGTTTGTTTTGATCTGCCTGTACTGCTTGCAAAACAAAGTTTTTCACTGTACTTAGGTACATGTGACTACAATAAATCAAATAAAATATAGTCCCTCCCCCGCCCCAAAATACAGGCTTTCAAGATCAAAATTGAAGTATTTCCCTTTCAGGCACCTTAGCTGGCAAACATTACTCACAGCACATCCCCAAAACAGCAAACACAACAATGTACACAAATTTGAATGGTGGCAGCAAAGCATCTCATATACAAGCTGCACTGCTGTAACTCACTCAGGTTCCTTCCACAGCACTCTCTATATCCATGACCTCTATCGTAAGGAAGGACAAGGGTAAAGGCATGGGGACACCAGCACCTCCATCCTGACTTGGAAATGTAATCGCTGTTCCTTCACTGTCGCTGGGTCAAAATCCTGGACCTCCAGCCCCCAACACCAAACAGCACTGCAGGTTTCCCAGTTCAAGATGGCAGCTCACCAGCAGCTTCTCCAGGGCAATTAGGAATAAATAATAAATGCTGGTCTAATCAGTGACATGAATGGATTTAAAAGTTGAAATGAATTTTGTTTTCAGTCCCTCCCTGGTCCACACTCAGTTTCCAGGCACACTACAGCCAGCCCAGTGCATCTGCACACCCAAGGGCTACCACTACGTCATTAGGGAGCCCCGAGTCTTTGACACTGCTTCCCCTTCCTCTTGCCATTTACTGTGGTCGTTTACATTTCTGCCTGCTCCATGATCGCCCACGTTGGCCTTTCACCTTCATTCCTCTTGTCAGCTAATTGCTCCAGCGCTCAGCTGATCACAGGCCATTTCCCCCACAATGGACTTTATCCAACATTTACACATTGGGCTGGGGTTGGGAGGAGAATATTTTAATGTTTCTGTCAGTTAGGGATTAGGGGAAAGGGGAAGGCTGCGGGATCCACCCTCACTCACCAGTGACCAGGAAACATGGGAGGGAATAGTCTCAGATTGGTTGAGCAAATCCTTTCAAAATCACCCACTTATGCCAAACTGCACTTTGAACATTGGTCTGACCAGATGGGCAGGACCTTCTTTGGCTGGACAGACAGAACTGCCTTTGGGGGAAACACACAAGACTCCTTTGTTAGGCAGCCTGTTATATAAACCTGCCTTATATTGTTCCTTTTCCCCCATCAACTTGCCTCCATCTGTATTGTTTCAAAGTTGCACATCTCTAACTCTGATGAATACGATTGATCTGAAACGTTAACACAACTTCTCATTCCACAGATACTGCATGAACATGAGCCAAAGTTTCAAGCATTTTCATATAGTTTCCTTTACACAGGATGGGGCAGCACGGTGGCTCAGTGGTTAGCACTGCTCCCTCACAGTGCCAAGGACCCGGGTTCAATTCCACCCTCAGCCAACTGCCTGTGTGGAGTTTGCATGTTCTCTCCGTATCTGCTTGGGTTTCCTCTGGATGCTCCATTCTCCTCGCAGTCCAAAGATGTGCAGGTTAGGGTGGACTGCCCACGCTAAATTGCCCGTAGTGTCCAGGGAGATGCAGGCTAGGTGGATTAGCCAAGGTTACAGGGATAGGGTTGGGGGATAGGCCCGGGTGGGATGCTCTTTGGAGTGCCAAATGACCAGCTTCCACACTGTAGGGATTCTATGAGGATGACAGACTACAGAGCAAGTCCTACATAAAACAATTAATACATTGCACAATGCCTTACAATGTAACCATGTACAGGGTGTCCTCTGATCTGCTGGCATGCCGATACCCAAGCTACTTAAGACAGGCGATGGCACACCAAACCAAAACACAATCTTCAGTGCCTTAACACAACATAGCTGCTTTTCCTCTCCATTTTGGGCAGCAGTGCATCAGTCAACAATACCTGAACAACAAGTCATTCAGAGAAACCAATGTTCAAATGTTTACTCATGTTAACCCACCTAATTCCCACAATGTGAAGACATGGAAACAGCACGGATGATGAACTAATTTTGAAAATAAAACAGGTTACAGGACGTATGCCCTACAGATCCGTTATTATCTTACCCAAGACTGGTTTCTGAACCTCCGTGTTTGGGTTTCTGTGCCACTTTACTGAACGGGCAGAGCTTGTAGACATACCTGTAAAGAACAGTGCATCATTGTTAAAATCCTGAACAGTTCCGACCCTGGAAATACCCACATATACCAACACTGTCCACCTCACTATCTCGGTCCTCAAAAACCCCTGGTAATCCAATCCTTATACTGTTGTTAGCTGGTTTGTCCTGATTTAATCTTCCATGGCTCTAGGTTTGGGTGGGGAGGACTGTTCTGAAGTTTGACGAGTGGATAAATGCAAATTGGACAAATTCCAATTTGAAACGCAAGATCCACAAGCAACTTAAGGTGCATGCAAACGATTGGGAAATGTGGGCGTAAAATGTGGGCATAAAAGCTACGCGGCACCATTCTGCATACTTAGACTGAGCACAAACTAAAGCTTGAATGACGAAGACAAGTCTATCCTTACAGTTTCCTTTAGAGAATCTGAATACACTGTAACAGTGGGTTGTGTGGAGTATAGTGTGCTCGTGAGGGAGAGGAGACAGAGCCAGAACAAGTGTGGGGGCAAAAGACTGACTGTTTAGGGGTCTGTACGAGAGGAGGTGTGTGCATGTGTATATGTGCACGTACACATGTTATGGGGGGGGGGGGGGGAAGCAGCAAGAGAACTGGGAAAGAAAGTGTTTAACAGTGCTGTTTGACATGTTGTTACACTTAAGAATTTTCAGCAGGAAGTTCTGGCTAGATCTGATGTAGATGGACACTGAAGAAACATCATTGAACTGGAGTCTGCTGCAAGGCAACACACAACTATCCATCCCCAAACACCTGCTGCAAAAGCACTGAGGGCATATTTTCAGCAAGTATTTTTATTTTAAGAAAGACTTTCCAAAACAAGTCAGTTATTCCTAATGTCGTTTGGTGTTAACATATACATTCAAACACAGTCGGTGGCTTTTAGATTTTACAGGGGATGCTGCTTCTTTTTCCCCTTTATTCATTGACAGATGAGGGCGTCACTGGCTAGGCAGCATTTATTGCCCATCCCAAATTGCTCAGAGGGCAGGTGAGAGTCAACAACACTGCTGTGGGTCTGGAGTCACATACAGGCCAGACCAGGTAAGGACGGCAGTTTCTTTTCCTAAGGTATATTAGTGAACCAGATGGGTTTTTCCCAACAATCGACAATGGATTCATGGTCATTGTTAGATTCTTAATTCCAGATATTTTATTGAATTCAACTGAACCTTAACTTTCCCGTTTGCCTACCCATAACCCTTGATTCTGACCAGTGGTCATTATAGAATCAGATTCCACCATCTGCTGTGGCGGGATTCGAACCTGGGTCCCCAGAATTTTATCCGGGTCTCTGGATTAACAGTCCAGCAATAATACCACTAGGACATCACCTCCCCTTCTGGAGCAGATCAGCTCCAGTGTATTCCCATTCCTTTTACACTTTGCATGCAGCACAATATGGAGTGGAGAAAAATAAGATCCGCATGAGCAGCTGCCTGTGCTTGCTTTACTGAAACCAGCAGCCTTGTAACCAAAAGAGAGTTTTTCTTGTCAGTCATAGCTTCCTGATCATCGGGGCTTTTATCATACCATGGAGTGCTGCCAATAGACGAAGAATTGCACATCTACGATCAGTGGCTCAACGACCGTGTAAAGTCACCCACGGACTGAGCCAGGTTCAGAAGCCGAGTATCTAGATGGGTCTTTAGATTACAAAGTTACAGAAGAAACCAGAACCTAAACGCTGCTGAAGGGAGTGTGTGATGGTGGTAATGTCGTTACAAAAGGCCTAGACAAATGGTCTTGGGACAGGAGTTTGAATATCACCTGAGAAGACTGAGAAATGTTTTCATTAAAATTGGGAATTTATACGAAACAATTCTAATGGTGGCTCTGTAACCAACATCATAAGGCATCCACTTGGTTCACTAATGCCCTCTAGGGAAGGAAATCTGCTGTCCCTACGCAGTCTTAACTACCCTCTGAAGTGGGTTAGACAGCCAATCAGTTCAAGGGCATTTAGGGATGGGCAACAAGTGCTGTGCTCAGCCTCCCATTCAAAATAGAGATGAGGAGCAATTTCCTCTCCGTAGGTCATTAATCTTTGGAATTCTCTACCCCCTCCCCCCAACCCCGAGAGCAACAGCTTGCAATACATGCAAGATCGAGTTAGACGGGCTTATCTTGATTGATAAAGAAATTGTTACAACCAGAACCCAGACGAGATCCTCTAATTCATTCGGGTTCGAGACAGGACATTCCAAACTGTTAATCGCAGGGCGAGTAGACATGGGCAGATAAACTGGCACCTTGGTTGACCACAACAAGTTGGATTTAAAAAGGATTCCTTCCCTTGTGGATACCCTTCTCCAAGAACCAACTGAACTTTTAGGGTCTTAAAAGGAGCTAATTTAACTGGGCTTCCTTTAATAAATCCATTCTATTTGTTAATTTATTACCACCTGCAAAAAAGAATTAGTAATGTAACATACATGTGCACACATTAGAACAGGCAAGTCCACTGGAATCCGGGCTGGTGCACACAGAAACATTCAGCCCCACTAGCAGACTCCAGTAGAATTGAAACTGAGTGTTTTAAAAACAGTTATAATTGGGCATTCTTCAAAAGGGAAAAACAATCCACAGTTTGGGACATCATTTCAAGGGGGCAAATATCTGTTGCATGGAGGAATCATCAGCTTTTCATTATCTTAGTAGTCAGAAAGGATCACAGCCTAGTCTACTTTGACCTGCTTCTTCCTCCATTTTAAAAGGACAGTTCTAACGTTTTGGAGTAGATTTGTAGCTCGGGTTATGGATGTTGTGGTTGGTTGGCTCGCCGAACTGGTTTGTTCCACAGATGTTTCATTATCCTGCTGGATAACATCATCAGTGCAGCCTCCAATGAAGTGTCGGTATGTTTTCCCGCCTGGTTTTAAACTCTGGAGTTCGTTGAGCTGGATTGCCTCATTTCCGGTTTTCCTTCGGAGTGGAGTGTACATGGGGTCGAGTTCTATGTGTTTACGTACGGCTTTCTTTGTGGAGTGCCAGGCTTCTAGGAATTCCCGTGCCAGTCTCTGCTTAGCTTGTCTCAGGATTTTGGTGTTGTCCCAGTCGAATTGGTGATTCTCCTTATCCACGTGGATTGAGATGAGCCACTATTGGTCGTGTCTTTTTGTAACCAGTTGGTGTTCGTGTACCCTTGTTATTAGTTTCCTTCCTGTTTGTCCGACGTAGTGTTTCTCAGTCTCTGCAGGGGATCTTATAGCTGACATCGGTCCTGTCCATGGAGGGGAGTGGGTCTTTGGTTCGGGCGAGCAGTTGTCGTAGGGTTGATGTGGGCTTGTGTGCCACTCTGATGCCCAGCGGTCATAGGGGTTTAGTGGTTAGTTCCGATGTGTTCCTGATGCAGGGTAGTGTGATGAGCGTGTCGGGGCGTGTGGCATTGTTCGTGTAGGCATCGTCTGACCCAGCACTCTTGGCATAGGTCTGCGCTGCTGCAGTGTGCCGTTGTCCATTTCACTGGTGTGTGTGCATGCACGTGCGTCTACGTGTGTGTGCTGGGATGGTTAAATGTTGAAGTTCGGTACCTGATCCGTGCGTGTGGCTTTTCTGTGTACGTATGTTTGGAGTTCCCATTTGTCTTGCGCTCCACCATGACATTCAGGAATGGGAGCTGTTTGTTCTTCTCCTCCTCTTTGGTGAATTTTATTTGGTGTTGTTTATATGCCTGTCTCCTCTAGTTTGGTCCGTTTAATGATGACAAAGGTGATGTCCACGTAGCGTATCCATAGTTTTGGTTGGATTACCAGAAGGGCCGTCCTTTCTAGTCTTTGCATCATTGCCTCTGCTATGAGTCTGGAGATAGGTGATCCCATGGGTGTCCTGTTGATTTGTTCCTATGTTTGCCTGTTGAAAGTGAAGTGCGTGGTGAGGCATAGGTCCAGTAATTTGAGCATGTTGTCTGTGGAGATGTTGTTTGAAGTGACCTTCAGATCCAAAAAGGTGTGACATTCCATTGGTCTGTCTATAAAAACACCAGCTGATTGACATTTTCAGCTGCATCAATCCTCTTGTAATGGGGGCCCTCTTGTTGCACAGTAGTAGTATCCCTACCCCCCAACCAGGAGGGTCAGGTTCAAGTATCACCTGCTTCAGAGGTGTGCAATAACATCTCTGAACAGGATGATTTGAAAAATAGGTCAAATAAAAGAAAACTCTAGTAATGCTACAACAATGCTTTTTAAAAAAAAGTTTAAAAATACCCACAGTACATTTGATTCTGACCAATGGTCATAACAGAATCAAGGGTTATGGGTAGGCAAACAGGAAAGTTAAGGTCACATTAGATCTGCCAGGACTTTGAATGGCAGAGGAGACTCAAGGAGCCAAGTGGTCTACTTCTATCCACACTATTATGTCCTAAAGATCATTGGTAAGTTGGGATGATTTACAATGTTAAAGGTGCTACTTAAATGCAAGTTGATGTTGCTGGCAGCAAGCATGCCCAATAACGAAAAAAATTATGTAGAGCTTACATTTCAAACAGCTATTTTAATTTCCTTCCTATACCAGGCCACCAAAATAATATCTTTGTTTTCTTAAGGATGTAACCTCTTCAAGATGGAAAAAAAATCTATATCAACTTTACTGAGAACACAAACAGTGCACCATAAAAGGGTGGGAAAATAAGAGAGACTACTCACTCATTTGTCGTCATTTCATAACACTGGTTAAACATATACGCAAATTCTCCGTCAGGTCCAAAGTCAATGGTAAGCTCCCTCTCGAGACTCCTGCAAAACAGAAGCAGTGAAACTGAATCAGCTGTTGCATTTTCTGAGCATTTTTAAAATAAGTTGATTGCTTCATCACAGGAATTATCACAGTGTGCTAAAACCATCAGAATCATTGGATTCAAATCCCCAATCCTGCTGCACAGAGGCGCCAAATCAAATAAACAAGGTCAAGAAAATAAAGTTAAAATACAAATACCAGATTAAACAAAGTTAAACTATCAGATAAAAATGACAACCTGATCATTGTGCTATAAAACATCACTCATACCGCCACACCACACTACTGCCATGAATGAATACCTCACAGCAGTTAACAGAGGTGGCTTTGACACCTTAAGTCAAGTCCTTTTAAAAATCTGGTTAGTTCCATTGTCAAGGCAACTATGACACTGTACAGAATACCATCCTTGCTGCTACAGTCAACTTCTTAGCCACCTTAGTATTTGGGGGAAACTATCTATTTGCATACACTACAGGATATTTTTAAGCATAATACAAATGAGGAGGAGGCAGCCACATGGCTGATCTGATTACTCCACACTCCTGCCTATTGTTGATAAGCTTACACTCAACTTGTTTATTGGGAATCTACTGGTGCCTCAAAAATATCCACCCACCCCACTTCCACCAAGTTCCAAAGTCTTGTGACTCCTCATCCATATTAAATGGGCGTGCCTTAAGAACAAGAACAAAGAAAATTACAGCACAGCGACATGCCCTTTGGCCCTCCAAGCCTTAACCGACATGCTCCCCTTCACAACTAGTACCCCCTACCCTTCCAGGGACAGTATCCCTCTATTCCCATACTATTCCTGTATTTGTCAAGACTCCCTTTAAAAGTCATATCTGCTTCCACTAACTGCCCCGGCAGCGAGTTCCAGGCACCCACTACCCTCTAAAAAAAAAAAAAAAAACTTGCCTCATACATCACTTTTAAACCTTGCCCCTCACTCCTTAAACCTATGGCCTATAATAACTGACTATTCTACCGTGGGAAAATGCTTCTGGCCGTCCAGTCTGACCATGCCCTTCATAATCTTGTAGACCTCTATCAAGCCGCCCCTCAACCTCTGCCGTTCCAGCGAGAACAGCCCGAGTTTCTCCAACATTTTCTCACAGCCAATGCCCTCCATACCAGGCAACATCCCGGTAAATCTTTTCTGTACCTTCTCCAAAGCCACCACATCCTTCTGGTAGCGTGGAGGCCAGAATTGAACACAATATTCCAAATAGGCCTAACTAAGGTTCTATAAAGCTGCAACATTACCTGCCAATTTTTAAACTCAATGCCCCGGTCGATGAAGGCAAGCATGCCATATGCCTTGTTGACTACCTTTTCCACCTGCGTTGCCATTTTCAGCGACCTGTGTACCTGTACACCCAGATCCCTCTGCCTATCAGTACTCTTATGGGTTCTGCCATTTACTGTATATTTTCCATCTGGATGAGACTTTCCAAAATGCATTCTCTCTCATTTTCCAGATTAAACTCCATCTGCCACCTCTCTGCCCAAGTCACTAACCGATCTATATCTAGCTGTATCCTTTGACAGTCCTCATCGCTATCTGCAATTCCACCAACCTGTGTCATCAGCAAACTTAATCAGATCAGTTACATTTTTCTCCAAATCATTTACATACATTGCAAATAGCAAAGGTCCCAACACTGATCCTGAGGAACACCACTAGTCACAGTCCTCCATTCAGAAATGCACTCTTCCACTGTTACCCTCTGTCTATGACTGAGCCAGTTTTTTAATCCATCATGCAAGCTCACCTCTGACCCCGTGCGACTTCATCTTCTGTATCAGCCTGCCATGAGAGACCTTCTCAAAAGGCCTTACTGAAGTTCATGTAGACAACATTCACTGCCCTACCCTCATCGATCATCCTCGTCACTTCCTCAAAAACTCAACCAAGTTAGTGAGACACTACCTCCCCTTCACAAAACCATGGTGCTTCTTAAACAAAGGAACAACATTGGCTATTCTCCAATCCTCTGGGGCCTCCCCTGTAGCCAGTGAGAAAACAAAGATTTCCCTCAAGGCCCCAGCAATTTCCTCCCTTGTCCCTCTCATTATTCTGGGGTATATCCCATTGGGCCCTGGGGGCTTGTCTACCTTAATGTTTTAAAGACCCCCAATACCTCCTCCCTTTTGATCTCAACATGACCCAAACTATCTTCACACCCTTCCCCAGACTCATCATCCTACAAGTCCTCTCTTTGGTGAATGCTGACGCAAAGTACTCATTTAAAGCCTTACCCATTTCCTCTGACTCCACACAAATTTCATTCCCTGTCCCTGAGTGGGCCAACCCTCTCGCTCTTTATATACGTAGACATACTCTTGGGATTTTCCTTAATCCTGTTGGCCAATGACTTTGCAGGATCCCTTTTACCCTCCTGACTCCTTGCTTAAGTTTCTTTCGACTTGCCTTGTATTCCACCTTCGTGTGTTCCCACTCTCCTAGCCTTGATATGTATCAGAGATACATTTCTGATGAAGGGTCTAGGCCCGAAACGTCAGCCTTCCTGCTCCTATGATGCTGCTTGGCCTGCTGTGTTCATCCAGCTCTACACCTTGTTATCTAGCCTTGATATGTGCTTCCTTTTTCTTTTTGATTAGGCTCACAATATCTCTCGTAATCCAAGGTTCCCTAAACTTGCCATATTTATCCATCATCCTCACAGGAACGTGCCGGTCCCGAGTTCCCAGCAACTTACATTTGAAAGCCTCCCACATACCGAATGTTGATTTGCCCTCAAACATCTGCCTCCAATCTACATTCATCAGTTCCTGCCTAATATTGTTATAAATAGCCTTCCCCCAATTTAGCACTTTCACCTGACAACTACACTTATCTTTATCCATCAGTACCTTAAAGGTTACTGAATTGTGATCACTGTTCCCGAGCTGCTCCCCTACTGAGACGCGACCACCTGGCCAGGCTCATTCCCCATATTTTTAAGCAGTGACCCCTAGTTCTCCCCATTAGAGGAAACATCCTTTCCTCATCTACCCTGTTGTGGCAGCTCAAGATCTTGTATTTCATTCCTGTCACCTTTTATGCTTTTAAGCTCCAGTGGATATATGCCCAACTATCTTCATAAGTAACCTGTCATTTTAGACTAACAGTTTCAAACATATTTACACCCTTTCTTAAATAAAGTGACGAGTACTGTAAACAATACTCCAGATGCAGTCTCACCACTGCTCTGTACAACTGAAGCATAACCTCCCTACTTTTGCATTGAATTCCACTCACAACAAACCATGCCTTTCGTAATTCTAGCAAGGGAGGAAATTGCTGGGGCCTTGAGGGAAATCTTTGTATCCTCACTGGCTACAGGGGAGGTCCCAGAGGACTAGAGAATTGCCAATGTTGTTCCTTTATTTAAGAAGGGTGGCAAGAATAATCCAGGTAAATGCGAACATTAGCTTTCCTAATTCTCATTTAGGCTATACAAATGTATTCTAGTACAAGATGCTCCCAACAGTAGTAATTTAAGATTGGGTCAATTTTCATTTTCCATCTATGCTATGTTCAGAGTCCAGCCTTTTTATTTACTTGTTCATGGGATGTGGCAGTGTAGCAATGTAACATTGCTGGCTAAGATAGCATTTATTGCCCAGAAGGCAGTTGAGAGACAAACAATTACTAAAGGTCCGGAGTCTCATGTAGGCTAGACCAGGCAAGGACGGCAGAAGTCTTTTCTGATGTGGACCAGACCAAAACCCCTCAAAATATATCAAGGAGATAGCCTAGACCCTAACATTTTATTATATTTAAAGGCAAGTGTACACTGCAAGGCTTTAAGCAAAACACACTTTATTCTTATTGCATAGTTAAACACAAACAAAAAGTAATTGACGTAACTTTACCTCTGTTGAAAAGCTTTACAAAATAATATTATTAAACTACTAATCATCAATTGTTCCTACATAGCAGCATTCCATAAACACCCCCTTGGGAGAGGGAAATTCAGCAAAGCTGATGTTCCTCATGTGCAATCTCCCTTCCAGTCCAAGAGAAAGGAACACTGATAGCAACAATCTAGCAGCAGTGAAAGAACTCAAGCTTTTTGCTGCAGCAGAGAGAGAGCGAGAGCTTTATCTACCAGCTTCAACAGCCAGCTCCAAAAAACCCCAAGTGAAACAAACTAAAACCCTGGGTCTGTGTGAGCCTACTCCACCAACTTGTCTTCTAATTTAACAAAACATTCAGACAGCTCAAAGCTGTTTACCCACTGCTTCTGAAGCAGACATTCAGTCACCACTGTGGCAACACCTCTCTGCAAGAAACAGCACAGAGCACATTGCTCTTAAAGGCACAGTATCACTGCATTTCCTAAAGGGCATTAGTGAACCAGGTAAGTTTAGTGGTCACCATTAGGCTGGCTTTCAATTCTAGATTTTTAGTGAATTTAAATTTCACCATCTGTTATCAGCACAGCCTGAGCATCTGGGTTATTAGTCTAACAACATTACCATTATGCTAGCACCTCTACCCCAGCCACGATGAAACCACAATTCGCCTCAGCTGCTCAGCGCAAGGAAAGACAGAACGTAAAACAGTTGCAACCTGTTCTATGCTTGTCACTTGCAATGGTTCCTCTTTCCAATCCAGCACTGATAGCTCTGATGTCCTCTAAGGCTCTATCCTTGGCCTCCTCTTATTTCTTATCTGCATACTGCTCGCTGCCATCACACAAGGGTCCAGCAATAACCGTCTCCAATAAGACAGACTCTAACTGTCGTCCTTTGACATTCAGTGACATTACTATTGCTAAATTCCCCACTATTCTGTCACTGAAGGAACAGCGATATATTTTGAAGTCTGGACAATATGTGGTTTGAAGGGGAACTTGTAAGTGCTGGTGTTCCTCTACATCTGCTGCCCTTGTCCTAGATAGCAGTGATCATGGGTTTGGAAAGTGCTGTCAAAAGAGCCTTGGAGAGGTATATAGATTTCCATTTCCCTACTGTTAAATACTTTCCATTCGATACTAAGCAATATTCTACGTGAGATTTTGCATGGGGAAAACTGAAATGTAGACTTAACAGTACTCTTAATATTTTGATAGACAAAAGACAGAAACTAAGCATCCTTATTTGAAATACGTGGGCCCCAAAGACAACTAGAAATATCTTCATGCAGCAATGTAACTGACAGTCCAATGATACAAAAACTAAAGAGTGACGACTCTCCCAAGTTTCCTTGCAAGGTAAGATGTGCAAACAAAACATCTGAAGATAAACAATAGAAACTTGGATCTGGACTGTTGCCTGGTTGAGGACAAGAGGGAATTAGTAGAAGTGATTGGCAAAAGAAGCGAAAGCAATGTGAGAGAAATCTCATTCAGGCAGCATGACGTTACGGTCTGGATTGCCCTGCCTGAGAGTGGGGTGAAGGAAGGTTCAATCAAGGCATTGAGAAGGTACTTTGAATAGGAACAATCTGTGGAGTTATGTGCAGAAGACAGGAGATTAGCTCTATGGGAAATCAACAGCTGATGCAGTTACAATGGGCCAAACGGCCTTTTAATACAGTAACACACCTACAATTCTGACATTTTTTTTAAAAACACACAAGGTCTTTAGTACCTATTATTGGGAATATAGAGTTATCATCGAGGACTACGTGAAAGGAAGTTATAGAACAGTGTGGTACTGAAAAGGGTTACAGCACTGCTTAAAATCGAGGAACAGGGTCAATTTATTGAGTGCTGTAAGCTAACCGCAGTTTACAAAAATAAAATCAAGGGACAGCGTGCAAAAGGAAGCAAAGCTTTCAAGGAAATTAAAGACGTGGCTCATGGCCCTTAATTACTGAAAACCTAGTTTTAAACAAGCAATAGGCTATGCTAACATTAGCCTAGCAACCCTTTCCGTTCTTTGTTTTCTGTTTTAGAAATCAAGATAGGCAGTAAAGAAGACACCAAAGTAGCTGCAAGTCCCTCTACCTTTCTCAGTAGAAGTTCCCGGGAGCCTGTTCGTTTCTAAAAACCAGCATTTCTGATTTTGTAAACCCCGAGATCACTTTCCAAAGCCTCAGATCCAGGGTGACTGCAATTAGAACAGTCTTTTTCCATTAGTCTATAGCTGTTAGCAATTCAATTTCATCTACAGGAAACCCAAGGACCATAAGAAATCATTACATTCTATGCTTATTTTTCAAACTCTTGGCCCAAACAGATCCTTGTACCCATTTCCCCATTCTGTTTTAAAAGAAACAAACATTATCTTTGCAGAGACTGCTGCTTTTTTTGTGCTGTCTGCATTAGGGATTAAGGGGTATAGTTCCATTTCTGGATCGCAGCTTAGATGTTGACCAGCACTTTGTTTGTAATTAACTGATTCCAAAGTAATCAATTGAAGAAATGTAGTACAAGTCTCTTTTGTCCTGCACTGTAGTACAAAAGAAAGGCACTGACCATTGTTATGACTGAATCAATACATTTATATTAATGCCGTGACTGATTATGCTCATCTATCATCACAGTCCTATCACTATATTAGGAAGAAAACTTGATAAGATATGTTATACAGGGGTTGGGTTCACTCTACAATTTCCCCGAGTGTCAGCCTCCTGACCCCTCTCCAGCCCACCACCCCCATAAGCCTGCATATTCTTCCTTTTTTTAGCTAATTCCCTTTTGAGCATCTCAGCTGAGCCTCCACCATACGCTTAGGCACAGCATTCCACACCATAACACTAACCACTCACTACACAAATGCATGAAAATGTTTCTTCTCCTAACTACTCCTTCTTTTGCCAATTACTTGCCACATGTCTTCTAACCCGCAATCCTTGCACAAATGGGAACACACTTCCTCCCCACCTATGCTTTTTAAAACCTGGAAGTGTTGTTTTTAAAATCTGTCTCCTCAACTTGTTCTGTGATGTTCAAAGATTCTGGTTCCTGCACCTCTTTAAAATTGTCCCAATTAGTTTGCTTTGTCATCACAGGTAAGTATTTCTAAATGTTGCCTACACTAAAGTATGACAGGTTGTGCAATATACAATGATTTATGTACAGTACCTGCTGCGATGTCTATATTAATCTAGTTCCCAACATCACTTAGTTATAACACTCCCAAACCAACAAGTTTCCATCCAAAGCAATGATGCCAAAAACAAGATAGCAAGAACTGCAGATGCAGGAGTCAGAGATAACACAGTGTGGAGCTGGAGGAACACAGCAGGCGAGGCAGCATCAGAGGAGCAGGAAGGCTGATGTTTTGGGTCTGGACCCTTCTTCAGAAAAGACCCTCCAGAAGAAGGGTCCCAACCTGAAATGTCAGCTTCCCGCTCCTCTGATGCTGCCAGGCCTGCTGTGTTCATCCAGCTTCACGCTTTGATGCCAAAAACGACTTGGTTTCGAAAACAATAGCAAATTACAAAATAACAGGCAGGTTTATCCACTCCAGAGATATCTTCCCAAGCAACCTCTTGCCATCTCATTGTTAACATATTGAAATGTCACAAACAATCCTGGAGTTTACTGTCCAGAAACAATCACCTCCTTTACCAACACACAACCAATCAGCAACAGTGGTAAGCTAGAGTACAAGGGTTGCAATCTAATAGCTATTCAGATAAAATAATCAGGCCATGAACAGACACATCAAGTTATTTGCACATGGAAGTTTGAAGAGGTTGGAATGTCTCATGACTGAGAAATACAATCAAGGGACGAGGGTCAATTAGCATAGAATACTATCACTGTGGGGGGCAGTTGAGAAGAATATTATTCATTTAAAATACAAGGGAAGGGAGAATCCCCTCAGCAATGAGAATGGATTTCAATTAAAAACACAAAATGATGGATACTCTCAGCAGGTCTATGAACAGAAAGAGAGAAAGATAGAATGAATGTCTCATGTCAGATCAGAACTGGGAATAGTTAAAAAGGTAATAGATTCTGAGAAAGTAAAAGGGATGACAGTGAGGTCTGTGAAAAGCTGGATGACAGGAGAAGTTAAATTGCAAAATATTTCATGGTGCAAGGTCAAACGGAGAGATAATGGGACAAGTGAGGAAACAAAGGATGCTTTCAGAGAAGGCCCCTGAATAGCTGCCACCAGAAAGCAAAGTCAAGGAAAGAATAGAAAAAAAAAAGAGTGAAAATACCAAACCAGCAATGGAAAAACAAAACAAAACATTGGCACAGGTTGCAAATTAATATTATTAAATTCGAATCCTGACTCCAGAAAGCTGTGAGGAGTCCAGTCAACGGATGAAGTGTTGCCTGAGCTTGCATGTATGGTGCTTAAACGAGATTGTTAACAATATAGAATTGCAAACATTAATGGGCTTAGTTCACTGCTTTTTTTGTACTGTTAACTCGTGCAGCATCCATGACTTTGCTCGAAGATTAGGAGAAGGTAGACTTCTCTCTGCTGACACTGTATGAAGCTCTAACATTTGTGACATTCTTACTTGAGGTGTGCAGATAACTGTGTTACAGAATCTCATCATGTCGATATGTACATAGAGGATGGAGGAGTTTTATTAGCAAAGCAAAAGCTGTCTGATGCTGTGTTGACAGCTCCACATTAGTAATCAAGGCAGACTAAGATTCAAGCATGCCCAATGGCCATAGCAGTAAATCTCCTTCAGCTCTGAATCAGTCAGCCTCAACACAAATGAAGTGTAACATTTTCAGCTTAATGCTGATAATTAACAACATTTTTATTAACCAGAGCAGAGCAAAGCAGGAATGCAACAAAGCAAATCATACTCCTACATTCAATTCTTTTTTGAAACAAAGCAGTGTAGAAATTTCTGATTCAGGTTACGATTAGTGAATTTACATGTTCGTTTAAAAAAAAGGATGCATTCAGTTAAATTGACAATAAAATGTTTCAACGTGAAACAAGGGGAAGCTGATGCAATCGTCTAGAATGTATATACTGCAACTTGCTACATTCGATAATGGGAAGGATAGGTTCTCTCTATCATGAGGATTTAAAACAACCCAACCCAACTACAAACAATGAACCAAGGTACAGCCATTGGAAACAAAGCAGACAGAAATCAGAAAAACACTTCTTATATCTGGTTGGTTCTTTCACGGGCTACATTTGAATGTGGCTTTGAAGGGTTATACTGTCCCCCGGGGGATAAACGCAGCAATTCCTACATTAACATTTCAATGCCACATAAAAATTTGCAGCAATTACCTCTTTAGTTAACGTCAAGTATGTCTCGCATTCAAATTTTTGATGACAGATCACGGTTGAGAGTTTTTGCCTGCATTAACTACACCAAACATCCTCAGAGAGACAGCGGCACAGACCCTATATGCTTTGCCTGAACTTTAATCACTGAACAGTCTCTTTTCCTTCTCTCACCCCCTCCAAACACCAATTAGCCCTGAAGAAAACAGCGGTTTAGCAGGATATCACCTTCAGAGCTCATATGTGATTCCTTAGCTATGATAGGAAGGCTGGCAAGAAACTAAACAACTGCAGCTTCTGAACTATTTCCAACCCTGGGCCCACAAATGTTAATGTGGCTTCTCAGAGAGATTTTTCTCACCTCAGCAAGGGTTTCGCAAATTTCTCATTCCCTCCACCCCCGGCAGCACCCCCCCCCACATGTCAGACACCTTTGCCTTAGATAACAGACTGATTTTTTTTATAAAATAGATACGATACCCGATCGAACTCTCCACCTCCCTCAGCGATTTCTCTGCTTCGGTGAATTCATTTCGTGCTTTATCGGCAGCTAGAAACACAACAAGATGCAGGTAAACAGATGGGTAAACCTGATGTAGTATTATGCAGATTCCAAAACAAAAGCATGACAACTTTTGTTGTGACAGCAGCTGTACATGTATTTGGAATACACTGATCAATACCCCTCTATTGCTCCAAGTAAAGGTGACAATACCAGTGTTTACATAACATTTTATAGATCAGAACACCTCCAAGTGCTCCGTACAATCATTCAAACTCCATTACATAATCTGTTACAATGCAGTGACACAAAACATAGCTGTATCATTGTTTGGTTAAAAGTCCACATATTCAAACAGAAACTTAAAGGCCGTGATGCATCCTTCGATCTTCTCCTTACAAATAGGCTGGGGGCGGGCGGAACTTTGTAGAAGTGTCAGAGCAAGTCAAGTGTCAAGCAGTAACCTGCAAATTTACAAATAGGTAAACCCTTCCCTCTCCACCCAACGAAGCAGCCACTTCAGAAATGGTTTACTTCCAAATCCGCATGCCTGGCTTCCAAGACAGCTCCCAGCCACATGCTGCACAGCTGCATGCATGAGGACAGTGAATCTCATGATGGAACTGTGAATATCTAGCATTAATGTGCATGGCTACATATATACTGGCACCTCTCCAGTACTCATCCCCCTCCTTCCTCAAGGTATTCTGCTCAATTTCCATCACTTAAACCAATTTACTTTGATGCTCCTGGCGGGGAGCCGCGCATGCATTATCCTGTCTATACATGTTAAATGGAACCCTGCTTATTTGCTCAGGTATATGGTTGTATCTCAGTTGCACTGTTGGAAGGAAATTTCCTATTTCTCGGGCTAAAATTCATCAGCCAACACCTTTAAAAGTAAATTCCCTCATTGCAGTTTGTGCGCAAATTACTTGTCATGTTAAGTCTACCAATAACTACAATTTAAAACAAAAAGGCAATTTGATAGCTGTATGGCTAAATATCAGGAAAACAGTAAAGGTACAGTATAAATATAATTTTACTTGTGCTTATTAATGAGCTTGCTTCTCAGCTCCAAACATAATTCTAAACAAGATCGGCATTGCCTCTTCTCCTCCTCAGTCCACACTAAGTATGTGACCCTCATGCCTTGATTGTCTCAGCACATCAGAAATAATTAGAGGCAGGTTTCATGAAAAACATGATGCTTCTCAACAGCTCATTTGTAAAGTACAAGAACAAAATATTGGCTTTACCAAGCAGGAGAAACCATGAAGATCTATTAAAGGATTAGGGGACAATGGAAGATGTCAAGGCACAGTTCCTAAAGCAACCCCAAGACTAACTTCCAGGAGTTCTAAAAGCAAGAAGGGACACATCAAACAGAACAAAGGCTTCTATAAGACAAAATAGCAACAGGAGCAGGCCTTTCAGCCCGTCTGGTCTGCCTTTCAATCGGATCATAGTTGATCTGTCAGTCCTCCTATCCCCCTTTCCCCATAAACCTTGATTCCCTTACTGATCAAGGATCTACCTCAGCCTGAAATATAAACAAGGACCCTACCCCACAGCCATGGCCAGGTGTTCCAAAGGCTCTCAACCCTCAGAAAAGAAATTTCTCATGTCAGTCTTAAATTGGCACCCCTTCGATTCAGAGGGATGTGCCCTCCAGTCCCAGACTCTCCCTGGAAGGGAAACATCCCCTCAGCATTTACCCTATCCTGACCAAGGATCCAATATGTTTCAACAAGATCACCTCTCATTCTTCTAAATGCCAGTAAGTAAGTAAGAGTCCCAACCTGTTCCTGGGTTGCAAAGTTTGCCAGGATTTGTCCAAGAAATATCACCACAGAGGTTAAAGCCACAGAAGATGTGTGGAGGCATAAACTGGTCACCTTGCTATTTTGTGCTACTTACTGCAATGCTAGACCAAATAAATAAGGTTAGGAATTACAGGAGTGCTCCCTTGATGATACACTAGATAATGGTGACCCCTAGTGCAGCAGCAAAGCATTGATAGTTTCCGGTTGAATTCCTGGTCTCGACTAAGATAGCCAATTCCTGGGCCAAAATTGGGTTACCCCAATATCTACAAACAAAAAAAAAAACCATAGGCTGATTAAAATATAAACCAAATAAAACTGTAACAGGACGAGACAAGATAAACACAGGAAGGCTGCTCCTGGTGACCGAGTAGTCCAGAACTGGGAGTCACAGTTTAAAGACCATTCAGGACTAAGGGGAAGAGAAATATCTTCACCCAGAGAGTGGTGAAATTGTGGAATTCTCTGCCACAGAAAGTAGTTGAGGCCAAAACACAGTTTTCAAGAAGGAACCATATATAGTTCTTAGGGGCTAAAGGGATCAAAGGGTATGGGGAGAAAACTGGAACAGGGTATGGAAGATGATCAGCCACGATCACACTGAATGGCAGAGAGGGGTCAAAGGGCCAAATGGTCTACTTCTGTTCCTATTTTCTATGTTTCTACAGGCTCTTTTTGGTTGGCTGTCCACTGACACTTGCTGGAAGACACACTGCACGGCTGCAGATTTACCAAAAGCTCCAGTGCAGATACAATGCCCTCCTCTATCCAATATTCGAGTGGAATCCATTGGGCTCACACAAGAAAGGCTGCGAAAGCCCTGCAAGAGTTAGTGCATTCAGGAAGATGAGCAGGCGTAACTGGCAGAATAGAATCTTCACAATTAGTCAGCGAGCACCTTCAATGATGTAGCACCATTTACCTCAGAACATCAGTTACTTCTGAAATGCTGTCACTGTTCTGTAGACAATTGCAGCTTTGATGAATGACCAGATACTCTCCTGCCATTACTTCTGTACCTGGCTGAAAAAAAACTTTGAAAGTTGACTGTTTCTCTCTCCACACATGCTGTCAGACCTGCTGATTCTCTGCAGCATTCTCAGTGTTTATTTCAGATTTTCTGCAGCAGCAATATTTTGTTTTTTCACCAGATAATCTATTGTTGGCAATGGTGGACGACTAAGTGCTCTCTAGGACATCTGGACAACTTTCACGCTTTTGCTGGAATAATCCAGCCAGTCTTCAATTCCAACAGAGGAGACAGGAAGACTCAGTATAACGTAGTACCTGTAAGACAGTGCAATGCAGCAGTCCTACAGTGCAGGGTGGTAGCAATTGACAGCTACAGTGCCACCTGCCCTACAACCAGACATGGCTCCATTTTAATGCCTCAGGTGGAAGTGAGACCCCTACGGCAAAAGTCGAGCGAGGGTTTAAAACTGCTGACTTTGCCTTGAGGAAGGTAAAGGCCCATCATTTTACAGGCTGCAGTTGCAACAGCAGAACCTCAGAACGGACAATTATAGCTTGCCCAGAAAGGGATGTTACCAGGGTTGGAGGGTCTGAGCTATAGGGAGACGCTGAATAGGCAGGGGCTATTTTCCCTGGAATGTCGGAGGCTGAGCGATGACCTTATAGAGGTTTATAAAATCATGAGGTGCATGGACAGGATGAATAGCCAAGGTCTTTTTACTCGGGTTGGGGAGTCCAAAACCAGAGGGCATAGGTTTAAGATGAGGGGGGAAAAGATTTAAAAGGGCTCTAAGGGGTAACTGTTTCACACAGCGGGTGGTGGAATGAGCTGCCAGAGGAAGTGGTGGAGGCTGGTACAGTTACAACATTTAAAAGGCATCTGGACGGGTATATAATGAGTCAGAAGAGTTTAGAGGGATACAGGGCAAGTGCTGGTAAATGGGACCAGATTAATTCAGAATATCTGGTCAGCGTGGATGAGTGGGACCGAAGGGTGTGTTTCTGTGCTGCACAGCTCTATGACACATGAGGTAGAAGAAAAGCAAAACATTCAAAAGGGGTGTCAAAGCTGTCAAAATTTTTACAGCCAGCCTGCTGCCTCGGAGCATGCAACACCAAAATCTCATCTGTGATCCCACTGGGGGCCATGACCTGCAGTTTGACAGCATCTGGTCTGGATGACATTCTCAAGTCCAGCAACGGAACTCAGACCTCGCACCTCCTGGGTCAAGAGGCGGCAGCGCGACCAACGAGCCAGTTCTCAAAGCACTAGGGTAAATGTTAACAATGCAAAAGACTAACTCATCAGCATTCAGTGCAAGTCAACAGCAAGGTTCAGAATTGGTCGAGCAGCTGAAGTCTAAGCAAGATGGTGCCTGATGAGGATAATGGGGAGTCAGACAAAAAAATAATTACATGACAGACTAGCGCGCGGTAATGAGGGATCTGGAACAGTGCCATGAAGGAAAGTTAGCTGCAGAGGGGGTTAAAAACAAAACCCACTCTTCCTAAATGGGTCTCAAGTGTGTAGCTGCATGCTCACAGCAGGGTCAGGCTCCAGCGTGATGCGGCGCCACAAAGGCTGCAGCCTTGAGCCGAGAGCCAGCAATTTAGATTGGAAAATGCTGCATTATCCTCACAGCAGGAACTCGCACCTGCTGTCCTTGGAGACAATGACATCAGCTTTATGCACGCTGACACAGCCACTTACACAAGCACCATCCTCACTTCTGGGAGTGCAGCTCCTCCATATTTCATGACGATCGACTTTTTTTCCCCCCTGCGGAGGGTGTGGGGGGGGCGGAGCCTCACCTTCACTGTGCAAAAAATTCACAAGAAAACACGCACATGCCAGATCTACTCCTGCATGGAAATTGTGCAAGTGTGAAGAATGCTTTTTTTTTAAAAAAAACATGCAAAATTGTGCTTACTATGAACAGGAGTGAATTTAATAATTAAGAAGGTTATCTTGAGCGTATTTTATTTCAGAAGTACTGGGTGTCAGGCTGCCGGTAAAAGTGACAGATTGATGGGTCTCATCTGAGATCATCAACTGGGTCAGAATTTCAGGGATGGGGGTGAAAGACAGACAGATCAAGACTCAATGCTAATTTCACCGCTTGACGGGGGAAGTAGCTAAATGTACCGAGGGGTACTGTGATAAACAATTTAGATTATTT
Organism: Ginglymostoma cirratum; assembly: GCA_024137785.1. Taxonomy (NCBI): domain Eukaryota; kingdom Metazoa; phylum Chordata; class Chondrichthyes; order Orectolobiformes; family Ginglymostomatidae; genus Ginglymostoma; species Ginglymostoma cirratum. The sequence continues at coordinate 9,014,068 of JAHRHZ010000086.1, read as the reverse complement.
TCCTCTCCAGTTGTTCAATTGTGATCCTCATTGCGAGAGGTCCACATCTCCATCAAAATGCAGGGCACAGACATGAGAAGTGAAGGGGAAGGTGGAAATGGAGATATTCTGTCCTCACCGTCAGTTGTCAAGAGTCTTAAGGGATTCAGTCCAGTAAGTAGGACCCTGTCCGACTAATTTGGCAATGATGCTGAGAAGCTGAAGGAAATCAGGTGCGACTCGGAAGCGTGTCAAAATTGTACAGCTATAATTAAAAGAAAACATGAACATTACAGAAATAAGGGACACATTGTCCCAAAACATAGATGTTCCAGTAATCAAATTCCTCCGTCACAGCATATAAGTGCACACTGAACAATATTCGTGTCTCCAAGGCCACGATTATTCCAAATATCTATCATCCTTCTCTGCTAAGTAACTTAACTTCATTTTTCATTATGCATTCTGTCCTGTCTGCTCAGCTCACTTTGAAGTAATAATCTGGGTATAATTTATCTACATGGCTGAACATTTCACATGTTGGAAAATGCCACCTCCTTTCTAGCCTGTAAAGCAGAGTCCTTAATCTTCCCTCCCGCTCATCTCCTTCACATTCAAGAATGGCCTGTAGCCCTTTTTGGCATAAGCCTTTCAAGGACTTGTAATAGTTGTCAATGCTTGAGAGTTGCTATTTATTTGGAGCGAGTACAGAATAGCCCAGTCGTTACTTACCAGCACTCTATTCCGAATGTAATACAGAATGAAGTAAATACTTTATGATTCTATTATTTCCCAACGTAAAACAGTCAAATGCGGCCACCATTTTAAAACTAATATATATTTAAGATGGCAGCTCTAAATGAAGCCCACAGCTTCAGGAGCCTCACTTCTTTCCATCTAAAATAATTTTCCATTTCTCAGAGGTCTGATAGAAACCAAAAGAGATATTTATAGTACAAATAAGCCCAAAGCAGAAGGAAAAAAAAATCCAACTCCTTCTGTCAAGTCTATGTACTCAGATCAAAAAAAATTCAGATAAGCTCATTTTGTACTCTCAGGTCTTGAACTTCAAAAAGAAAATATTCTCTTCGGTTTGTCAAATGAATTGATATCCAGCAGGCTGTTCCACAAATCTAGGTCACTTTCACAGATGCAAGCCTGAAACCACCCCTGTGCAAGGATAAGTGCTGGTGGAAAGCTGCTGGCTCAGCCCTGACCCGTCCTTTGATATGTTTAAAAACGAAAGATAAAGAGGATAAAGCAAGGAAGCAGAAATGAAAAGGAACACTGCCAGCAGTTTTCTGCTGCAGCAGCAGCTTTGCTGAAATAGAATGGTGGAGCCGGCAGTGGCCTCTCCTTGTTCCGACCTCTCAGAGCAAAAATGTGATCAGCAAAAAGAAATGGAATTATAGAAAAGCTGAAAGCTGTGGTTCCCACAATGTCAGATCTAGGAACCAGACTGACTTCTGATGATATCTAAAGCTTCTTCAGAAATATTTCTTTTCTCAAACGTACTTTATGCACAAACAACATTTGGGTAAGAGGACAACAGAAATAAAGAATTGACACAGAAACTCAGCAGGTCTGACAGCATCTGTATGGAGAAGAACAGGGTTAATGTTTCAAGTCCAATGACACTTTGTCAGAGGTTAGCTGCTTCTCCCTCCACAGATGCTGCCAGACCTGCTGTGTTTCTCCAGCATTTTCGGTTTCTCTGTTTTTACAATTTCCAGCATCTACAGTACATTTTGTTTCTATTTTAGGTAAGCCACATTTGCATGATCAAGAAAATGAAATTCTAATTTAGAGAGGCTTACACGATGAGGAAAATAGGCTTATATTAACATTCAAACTACTCTAACAAGTTATGAATCACTTCTGGGCCAGGTGGAACCTCAACCCAGACCTTCTGGTCCAGAAGACACTACCACAAGACCCTAAAATGTCTGAAATGATAAGGTATTAACACAATTGACAGCAGAAGGATTCAAATCCAAGTGGCCAAAGAGACAGGAACCTGAATACAGCACCTTTGCTTTGCCACGCCACACTACAAGAAGATCTCTATGATTATTTTATGTTTAATACAAACTGTTTTGAGATGTTACGATGCACTTCTGGAGGTGGGACATGAACCTGGACCTTCTAACTCAGGCAAGGATACTACCAATGTGCCACAAGACCCTCACAATTGTTATTATATGCTTATTCATCATTTCTAAGTTGTTAGATCACTTTTCCACATCTGGTAGCAAGCTAGTAGAATTTCTTCAACCACAAACATTGGGAAGACCCAAGACATTGTGGTTCATCCTCACCATAAATTCTGTCCCCTGCAACCAATTCCATTCCTTTCCATGCCAACAATCCATGACTGAACCAGAGTGCTCGCAAACTCCAGTTGTATTTGACCCAGTGATGGGTTCCAAACCACCTACATACAGACACATCGGGCCAGATTTACCAAGAAGCAGCAACCTCATGCAGACAATGAGTCTGTGCAGTTGAGAACTCTGATTTCAATAGCAATCGCATGGCACAAGTGTGAAAACTCAGGAAGCAGCTAGGCGTTGGAGTCATGGCTTAAGGAAAGCTCTTTGGCAGCACAGCAGACACTGTGTACCACAAATAGCTTATTACAGCTGCAAGTGGGATGGGATTAAATCCACAAGCCGTATTTGATTTGCGCAATTAAGCCAGATTTAAATTCAGGAAAAATCAAGGGTATAGCGAGGCCAGCTGTTGGCAAAGAGCTGGTGTTATACCTGAGTACTGGAATGTTTCTGGAATGATCCAGGAAAGGCAAGTGATCAACCAGAATGGGAGTAGTTGTTGATGTAGACCTCCCAGAGTGGCTTATGAATGGTCGTTTCAAGGCCAGATAGGCAAAAAACGAAGAATTGTGATCCTTTGTGAGATTTAATGAAATTTGATGATCTGTCGTCAATAATGACTGGGGGTGTGGTACTGGAATTGCTGAGAAATCCATTGTATTGATCTGGATTACATTTGCTATTCAACGTGTGCTATGGAGCATTCATTCACAGTCCATTATCTGTGTTTACTATACGTTAATGCTCGATATTAAAATACATGCTGTAGATGGACTGCAGATTGTATTACTGTTCTAATGTTGCACAGTAATGTTTATTGTTGTTTGTTCAATATAGTAGCTTTATTCTCCAAGTCTGTCCCTTGGATCTTATCCTGTGTCTACTTAAGAAAAAAGCTACTGACCTTTGACACAGCTTTCCATAGATTGGGTAGTCAGGTCTGGAACTTTTATTATTCATTCACAGGATGAGGGCATCGCTGGCTAGGCCAGCATCTATTGCCCATCCCTAATTGTCCAGGGGGCAGTTAGGAGTCAACCACATTGCTGTGGGTCTGGAGTCACACATAGGCCAGACCAGGTAAGGATGGCAGTTTCCTTCCCTAAAGGACATTATTGAACCAGATGGGTTTTCCAACGATCAACAATGGATTAATGGTCATCACTAGATTCTTAACTCCAGATTCCTATTGAATTCAAATTCCACCATATGCCGTGAGCCCAAGTCCCCAGAACATTATCGGGGTCTCTGGATTAGCAGTCCAGCGATAATACCAGAAGGCCAACGCCTCCCCCAAATTGTAACACAAAATAAAAAGATAGCAGCAGAGTGGGCTATTCAGCCCTTTGAGTCTGTAATGCCATTTAATGAGATTGTGGATTAATCTAATCACGCTCCATTCCATTTTCCTGCTTTGTCCCCCCTATCAGAATCAGACCGTAAGATGTAGGAACAGAAGTAGGCCAATCTGCCCATCAAGTCTGCGCTGCCATGCAATGAGTCATGGCTGACAAATCTGGACAGCAATTTGATGCTCAAAAGTTAAGAAGTATTCTCCAGTAAGCAGCATCTTGGTTTCAAATGAATGACAAAATCTGGACAAAAGCAGATTTCTCCTGGCACTAGAAATCTAAACTAGAAAAGGCTAGAAAGTGTCAGGATCTGTGTAAAGAAAAACAAAGTTATAAGGGTCACCTTCAGGAATCAATGTTTTAGATTCGAATAAATCTGCAAAAATATGGTCTCCTCTCAGCCAATTCAATCAGAACTTCCAATGAAGGATCACCAGGTTGAAATAATCGCTCTGTTTCCCTCTCCAGATACTGCCACAGCTACTGTGTATTGCCAGCAATTTCTGATTTTAGTACGGACTTGAAACTTAGGTTTAAATCTGATATATTGTTCTCTAGTTCATGGCCAATTCACGTTCTTGGAAATGATGTTACTTCACCATGGCCTCAGCTGCGTACAACGACAAAAGCATTTGAGAGAACGGTAAAGTGCACAAGCTCGGAAAATATAATGTTTGAGATCCAAAACAGGAAGTGTTAAGCGAGTCAATGAGTATTTGAACTCTCCTGTGCATTGAGGAATGCATATAATTTCAGACTTCTCAAACTTCCCTCCTTTTTATCCTTGATCATTTGCACAATGTGCACATTTGTGTGTAGCAAACAAGGTGCCTCCAAACTCTATTTGCCTCTATTATTGCAGAACTCATAAAAGGCAAATGGTGACATTTGCCACACGTGTGTATTATGGCCTTTGGGGATGAGGAATATGAGGCAGCACAGAGGACAAACAAAACACACGCTTGTGACTATCCAGCACTTCCTTCACCAAAAAGTAGCTTAATTGCGGGAGAGGGCGGTCTACTTCAGGTTCAGGTTTTATTCTGGTCAACAGGTCTCAACTTGCAGCAATTCTGGTCCCATTTTACATCTCAATTGTGTAAACAAATATGAGACACCCATATGAATTAAATGGCGACACACCTGCAAATTGCGAAGAGCAGAGAGAGCTGTAAATAAAGCAGCGATGCACCTGCTCGCTCCTCTTCTCCTGGCCACCAATCACAGGTGAAACTAAAACATGTAGACAACTTGCATCCCCCAGTGGTGATCCTGCAGGGTATCATCTTGGTGTTTTGATTCTATAATTGCAGGGACAAGCCCCTACGGAAAACGATACTTTGATGAATTGTCAGGTCTCATCTAAATTGCTGGTGTGACTGTTGCTACCCAAAGGAGAACTTGTTTTTTTTAGCTTTTAAAAAAAAAACTGTTTTGACTTCTATCTAAACCAAACTGTTTTTAAATCTCAAAACAAGAAGTCAAAATGTTATCCCAATTGCTCAGCCAGTAAAAGCAATGTCTAATCGCTCTGCTGAGTGAGTTGGGGGCACTTAAAATTGGCCTCAGTACCAGGAGAGGAGTAGAGAAGTGCAGCACAATGAATCTAAGTGCATGTGAAATTCCAGTAAGGGTAGGTTGGGCTCAGCCATGATGCTGCTGTTAATAGTTGGACAGGCTTGTAACAGACTTTTTAAGAAAGGTTATTATAAAGCTGATATTAGTTATGCAACAATTTCACAACAGGGAACAACAAGAGAGAAAGGAAGGAAAATTTACTATGTCCCAAAGCACAGAAGCTTCAAAGAACGAAAGGTGATTCTCACCGAAGCACATAAAATCTTGTCTTGGCACAGAGGAATATGATTCCCCCCGCCTGCTGCGATCTTTAGAACACAGACCTGGAATGATGAGTTTTTCATTTAGGATTGAGATGAGGAGAAGTATCTTTGCTCGCAGAGTTGAGAGTCTTTGAAACTCTAGAGAAGCTGTGGATGCTCAGTATGAGCATGTTTTGGGGCAGAGGTTGATTCTTCAGATACTCAGAGATACAGGGGATAATGTAGGAAGAATGGGATTGAAGCAGAAGATCAGACCTGACCTAGTTGAGTGCAGACTTAAAAAAGGCCAAATGGTCTACTCCTACATTTTGTGTTATGTAAAAATAATAAGAGCTGAAACCACCATTGAAACAATAAGTGCAAATTGTTTCGTACTGAATGGCCACCTTCTATCTCCACTGTCCTAAACTATGATGCATTTGCACTCCAGTTCTTTGTTATTCCATCTATTCACTTTCACACACTTCTGACAAGTTTCTTTCTTTGCTACGACTGATTACTGAGTTAACGCTTTTAAACAGACAAGCATTAATTCCTTGCATACAATTAATGTTTCGTCATTCTATGAATCTGTAATATTAATATTTGTACGTACATCTTTATTCTGGCAAACATGGAAATGTACCATCCATATATTTGTACCTAACAATCTAATTTCAAGCTGTCCAAGGTAGTTATTAAAACATGGACGTCCAACTTAGCCGCTTTAACTCCATATTGCTAGTCTGATATTACAACAGTAAACGGTGCCCTTCCAAATACAGATAGGGATTAAATCACCAAATCAGAGAGGGAATGGTCCCAGATTTGGTCCCTACACTGAGCGGGATAGGACTCTGCCAGGATATAGAAAGGCTCGCTGCTATTTGTCCGCAGTGGAGCGGGCTTGGGGAAGAAAACAGGACAGTCCATTCAGGGTGACTATTCAGAAACGAATGAAGGAAAAATTGGACTGTCCAAGAATACATAATTCAAGGAGCACAAAGATCATCAAGGACTGTAGAACCAACAAAAAGCACATAGCGCGAGAAAGCAGAACAGGAATGGGCATAAAGAGAAGGGTTCCTCACCAAACATTTGTTAGATTGAAGTCCCAAGGTCAGCTGTGTTCAGGACCTAGGCTGTAAAGTTAGTAGCTCTTTCTTCACTTTATTGCAAGGGCAATTCGTGGAATGGAGGAATGAGGGGAAATGACACATACTTTTTCACAAGCATGGCAACACGATCTTCAGGTACAGGTGAAGAAGTCTGTAACCTGAACAAAATGGAGAGATGCCCACTTTGCAGCAGAGCGCAAACATTGCTTTCACGGTCGGGGAGGTACGAAACAGAATAAACACAAATAAACATTAACCTCCAGAAAACTTACAGTTGTCTGTTTGATCCGAGACAGGATTCACGGAATAAAAACATACCATTAATCAGAGCCTGTGTTTCTTCATCATACGGTGGCATTTTCTCATCATCTGCATCATGCTTTTCCGAGAAATATGAAGATTGTTGGTCCTACAAAGAGAAGGCTCATTAGGGGGACTAACCAACAGATAATGTTAAACATAGAGACAACAAGCATGGGGCTGGATGAACACAGCAGGTCAAGCAGCACCATAGGAGCAGGAAAACTTGACGTTTCGGGCCTAAACCCTCCTACTGTGCTGCTTGACCTGCTGTGTTCATCCAGCCCCATGCTTGTTGTCTCGGATTCTCCAGCACCTGCAGTACCTTTTATCTCTGATACAATGTTAAACATAGCCTAGGTTTTGAACGTAGCCGGTCTTTGGAGCCCAGAGATTGGCCAGCAATATACCAGAGACTGATGTGCACTCCGTTAAGAACTCTAGCTACATCACACAACAATTAGGAAGTCCAGCAACTGGTTCATTTTAAACAGAAAGTAAATTAACCCTTCAAAACAAGATGCAGTAGGTTTGCAAAAAAATACTCGGAATTATGTCAACAAAATCAGACGATGCATTTAATATAACTGTTGAATAAACTGAGCATGGGCTCATATCGGAGACTGTATTAACCTGGCACATGTACCCAATGTGATTTCATTGGAAAAGAAAACACATTAATAACTAACTCAGATGACCTTAGAATTGTTAGAATTAGCTTTATTGTCATGTATGTAATGAGTACAGTGAAAAGTTTACAAATCGTCACTTACAGTGTCGTTTTAGGTACAAAGGTACCTAGGTACAGATTCTCAAGTACAAATTCTTAGGGGAAAAGAAATTAGAAATCAAAAGTCCAGCATTACAAATCATAGGAATGTTCTTTCTCATCAGTACGCCGGCTACAAACAGCCACCTCAAGAAAAAAGAAATCAAATTTCTGCCCTTAAAAGGTCTGCGAGGCTCAATTATTCACTGCACCAACTAACTCAGCAGAAATTGGAAATGTTGCCACTGAAAATTAATAGTGAAAAGTATAAACTTAGCACTATGGTCAGCACCTTCCAAAAACACACATGTGCGCAAATTAATTAACGATAGCAGTGAGAATTTTTAATTAAAAAGCAGCACGAGATCCTGACTATTTGACTGAAATACATTTTCCCCCCTCAAATGGGATGCACAGAAATCAAACAGGCTCCCTCCACTTCACCATATTTTGTTGCAAAGCATTTATACAGGAGAATTCAATCACAGATTCAACAGAACTAAAACAACTGGGCTGGAAGTCACAGTGCATAACCAAAATAATTGTGCCATTGCTACTTTTACCATAGAAAGGTTGAGGCGCAGAAATATTTGGTCCCATCACATCTGTGCTCTTGTTAAACAAAAATTTTTCTTCCCCCTAATTTTGTTCCCCAAGTTCTGAAGGTGTTAACATAGTTCTGACATCTGTCACTATCTCGCTCTTGTTGGATACGAGTCACAGCAGGCTACTTAAGCAAAGAGGCCAACATTTTCACTGCTGTGTTTTTGCAACACTTGTCGGCGATGACGAACAAGATCCATGATGGGCACACTCAACTCAGACAAAGGACATTTAAGTCTTGAGTCCTGCAGCACAGAAAAAGACCCTTTGGCCCATTGATCTGTTCCCGTCAACAGCCACTTCACCATTCAAATCAATTTTCCAGGCCCAAAACTTTGCAAGTTTTGGCATTGCAAGCGTACGTCTAAATACTTCTTCAATGTGCTGAGAAGTTCTGCCCCTACCACCCTTACAGGCAGTGAGTTCCAGGTTCCCACCACCTTTTGACTCAAACAAAAATTCCACATCTCCTCTAAAACTCCTGTCCCTTACCTTAAATCTACGTTTTCATTTCACAGAATCACAGAACTGTTACAGTGTTTAAAAAAAGCCTGCACTAGCTCATCAAACAAGTGTCATAACCTAGTGCCAATCTCCAGCTTTGTCCCTATACTTTCGCACGCCGTTTCTATGCAAATAATCATCCAATACCCTTGAATGTCGCTGTACACATTGAACTCAGATGTGAATGCAAGATCTACAGTTAAAATAATGTCAATCGTAAAAGGAGTGAGTGCATAAGTCCTTAAAATGACCTCAAAATAAAACAAACTGATGATTAGTCAGATTTGTTGTTAAGCTACCTGAGCACAATTAATGCTATTTTGACGGTCTACTTTATAACACCAACAGTTTACCACTAAACCATACAAAGTGCTCTGGTGAAACTGCATTTGGAATATGGTGAGCAGTTTCAGGCCCTGAATGAAAGGGAGGGTGTGCTGTCACTAGAGAGGGTCCCGAGGAGGTTTACAAAAATGATTCGGGGAATGAAGGGCTTGTCATATGAGGACTCGATCTGTACTCGATGGAGTTTAGAAGGATGGTAGGGGGAGTGGGAATCTGATTGAAATTTTCAGAACACCAAGAGGCCTTGATAGAGTAGACGTGCAAAAGATGCTTCCACTAGTAGGAGTGACTCGGACCCAAGGGTATTGCCTCAGAGTGAAGGGATGATCATTTAGGACTGAGTTGAGGAGGAACTTCTTTTGTCAAAGGATTGTGAATCTGTGGAACTGACTGCCACTGAGCGCTGTGGATGTTACTTCATTGAGTATATTTAAGACAGAGACCTTGATTAGTAAGGTGATTAAGGGGTACAGAGAGAAGGCAGGGGAATGGGGTTGAAAAACATATCAATGGCAGTGCAGACTCGATGGAGCAAATTGCACAACTCTGCTCCTATATCTAATGTCTTATCACTTATGCTCGGTATCTTTGCTGGAAGCTCACTTGCGGTCTTCGGCTGGGAACAGACTTGAGCTACACTGAACAGAACGTGTACACCCACACGTACACACCACAAACCACAGGAGCGTCCTCGGGTCAGTTCGCTGCACCACAAGTGACTGGTAAGAGCAACTTCAGCAAATGCAGTTGGGAAAATCTGGTCTTCAGGAGTCAGGGAAAAGAGAAGATCTTGGTACATGGAAACAAAATATTGTGACAACTGCAAACAGTACATGATGGAATGCCCTCAAAGCTGCCTCAAATTCAATAGATATAACTGTGTGGAATCACACTCAGGGTTGGCCAAAATCAAGAAAAGCTACTTCTATTTTCATAAGGCATGCTCCAGTTTTAATTGGCAAAACCGGTACGCTGAAAAATCCCATGGATATCCACGTGGCTAATACTAGTATTTTTCTTCCCTCTTTTTAAAAGAACACCCTTAGGCATTCCTATGAGTTATTATATAAAACCGAATTACTGACTGGGAGTGAATTCAAAAGAGGTTTTTCAATTCATACTCAACTGTTAACGATATCACAATGAATTAGCTGCTTAGGGGATTGAGATTTATAAGGGAGAACCCACTCCATCACTCACCTCACACAGCTGGGTACGATAGTAGATAAGTAAATGTTCAGATTGATCAGCTTTGTCAGTCGCTGTGGAGTTTCCCCAAAACACCAAAATTTAAAACAGAAGCAATGCAAACCCGAATGAGGCGGCTCAGTGGTTAGCACTGCTGCCACAGAGTGCCAGGGAGCCAGGTTTGATTCCCTCAGGTGACTATCTGTGCGAAGTTTGCATGGTCTCCCAGTGGCTGCGTGAGTTTCCTCTGGGTGCTCCAGTACGTTTCATCTGCAGACCCCCTGCAGTAACACACTATGCCTCCTTCAACAGTACCTTCCACCTTGTACCAGAGGGATAAGGACAATAGGTATATGGGGACAGCACCACCTGCAAGCTCCTCTCTCAGTCACACATAACACAATACAAACCGGAATACCATCCCTAACAGTACCGCGGGTATCCCGACACGAGATAGGTGGGACTAGTTTCAGATGGCAGCTCACCATCTTCTCAAAGTCAGTTAGGAATGGGCAACACTTTCTGTGAATGACTGAACGAAACAGAAACTGCAGGGGTTCAGGACACATTAAGTTGCTTATATTGGCCAACTCAATTCGATTTGTGAGCGACACCAGAATACCCAAGGAACACAAATGTTACAGCATGGTTTAAACAAGAACGAAGAATACACTCAGAATTACTGAATAAATCAGCCTAATGTTAATGGAAGGGGGTGTGCACAAACTATGATATGGGACAAAATTCATCAGAATTCGTACATATTTTTAATCAACCAGTTCAGAAATGTTATGACGCACCTCTGCAACAGTCAGGGTGTGGACCTGGGGCCTCCTGGGCTAGGGTTAGTACTACTTCACCATGGGGACCCTAACCTGAAATTTTAAAAGTCATGGGCCAGGAATTGAAAGTTAGCACTGATTTATTGAAAACAAATCACGTTCAACTGATTCAACTGAATCTTTTTGATGATTTAGTGAGGGTAGTGTAGTCCATAGTTTGACATTGGAATGAGAGACCAAATTGGTTAGGACAATATTCACTGGAGTTTGAAGAATGAGGGGGAAAATCTCATAGAAACATACAAAATTCTAACAGGATTAGACAGGATAAATGCAGAGAGGATGTTCCCAATGACTGGGGAGTCTAGAAGCAGGATATGAGATTGGCTACTCAGGACCGAGATGAGGAGAAAGTTCTTTACCCAGAGAGTGGTGAGCCTGTGGAATTTGCTGACTTGGAAAGCAGCTGAGGCCAAAACATTGAACGTTTCCAACAAGGAGATAAGTAGAAGGGTTTGGACAGATATGGGCCAAATGCTGGCAAACGGGGCTAGATTAATTTAGAATATCTGGTCAGCGTGGATGAGTTGGACCGAAGGGTCTGTTTCCATGCTGTACAGCTCTATGACTCTATCTATATAGGTCTTAGAGTTAAAGGGATCAAAGGATACGGGGCAAAAGCAGGAACAGGGGACTGATCAGCCATGATCATACTGAGTGGTACAGCAGGTTCAATGGGCCAAGTGGCCTAATCCTGCTCCTATTTTCTATGAATCTGTGCTTACATACGGACATTTGAAAGCCTCCTGTCAAAGTATCAACTACTAAATGTTACCTTCCCGGGTGAACTGTAATACGTGATCCCAAAAGCAAGACAGTTCTCCTGAAGCTTCTGAAAAACAACTCCATTTAGGCACGAAGGATGTCTCCCCCTGCACCCCCCACTCCCCAATCCCTGCAATTTGGCCCAAAAGTTCTCAAGATATCTGCAATCCTCCAATTCTGGAACCTTGAGCATACCCAGATTTAACCACTCCATCACTGGTGCCTGGGAACCCAAGTCCCTCCCCAAAACACTTCACACAATTTTCCTCCTTTAAGATACTCCTTAAAATATATCTGAGTAACTATGGTTAGTTGACCTAACATTGCCTTATGCGGCACACTGCCACATTTTATTTTACTTGAATGAGGGAAAAAGAGAAGGTGGGACTGTTTGCTTTGCGGTGGGGAGGACAATGATGATACTTGATGGAGGTATTCAAAATCATGAACAGTTTTGAGCTAGTAAATCTGGAGCGAAGGAAGCATCAGTGATCAAAGAATACAATTACGGTGCTTGGTCAAAGAACTGGAGACATGATGGCTTGTTTTTGTATACAGCAGCAAGTTTGAAAAGGAAGGTAATTTCTAGATTACGGGGTCAGAAACAGGCAGAAGTGGTTAGATGGCTCTTTCAAAGAGCTTGCGCAAGCCTGATAGGCGGCATAAACTCCTTGCTGTGCTGAATCATTTTCTGTTTGTGGGAGCTGCCATTTAGCTGACAGGAGTGAAGGAGAAAATGTAATTTTCTTTTTCTGGATCTGCTGCGCGGTGCCAAAGAGGTGTTTCTTTTCCCACTGTCAAGAAGTCAGAATGCTTCAGGGCAGTCATTGCGAGGCAGCTGCCATGGTTACAGTTAGTGCTAGCTGATTGAAGAAGTGTGAGTGTGCAGCTCTTAAATGCCAGTGATATGCGGTAAACTGTAGCTGGACCATTATCTCACACAAAGAACAGCTATCCTCTACTGTTTCTGGCCTCGCACACTGTGCAACATTCCCAAATGCATTCAACACGCCCAATGTGTTCAAATCCCTTGCTTTTCTTTCATTACCTTATAATCTTCTTCGCCTCCATCATCTTCCTCCTCGTCATCGCCTTCGTCATCGTCGTCGTCGTCATCATCTCGATCCTCACCACCACCATCGTCCTCCTCATCATGGTCATCCTTGGTCAGTTCTTCCTGGTGAGATTTTGGATAGCTGTTTGTCCCCTCCTTCACAGGGATCTCAGGGGGTGTTGGGCTTTCAATCACTGCCTGGCAGAGCAAAGGAAAAGACAGTCTGAACGAACAGGGCTTCGACTCAGCAAAATGCCGACAAAACGTTTAAACAGCAGATATCGTCGTAGCCTGAGCAAGAATTCCTCTGACAGCATGCAGGGAAGGACATCTGCCAGTTTTGGGTAAAGCTGCACGATCAGAACATTCTGAAATTGATGCTCTGGGTTTGCTGATCTAAGCCTTGGCAGCGCAACTGGTCTCAGTACCCACACAAGGAAAAAGAAAATCGCTACTCCCTGCAACTCCAACATGTCTTTAAAGCTAAAAGGGAACAAAAACGGGCTTGGTGACAAAGCCCTGCATATCCAAACTGCTTCCCAACTCTGACCAGCTAGACTCCTAGTTGTCGAGCAGCCAGTCAAGCAAAGGACCAGAGAGCAAACAGCATCAAGAGAGATGGATCCAAACAAGAAAGTTTAACACATGCACAACATACTCAACAAATTCAACCCACTAGATAGTTATAAGCAAAGCATAGGTTGCACCAACCTCAGACTTGTACTTGTCCTGAATACCTGCCCAGATTGACTCTTGGAAGCTGCTAAGATCAACCTGACTGAGACCTCCCAGCAAATTCTGTAAGGAAAAAAAAAAGATGCTTTTTTCTTCAGCTACTATGTAGCAAGATATTTTAACATTTCATCCCCGTCAACATCTTCCGTACCTGTTTAATTTTCCCAGGAACAAAGCTAGGGCATATCGTGGTTATAATTTAAAAATCTTGGACCCCTCCCACTCTCCAGGGATGTCTGAGTGTGAAAGGCACCCCCTGAAGTTTGCCACAATTCTCCAATTCTACCTTTCAGTGCACGGCACTAAAAACGTATATGGTCACTTGAGCAGACATGGCTTGAAAGGAGAGAAATGAAATTTAGCTCGCAGAGGAAGCTGTCTGCCAAATCCCAGCAAGCCACTTGCTACCAGCCAGTTCTGCAGGTCTCACTTTTGTTTGTTACACGGCTGCTGCAGACCAGCCTGGGTGCGGAGCCTACTTCAGCTAACAGAGTGCGTGAACAGGGAAGGTGGAAGACAATGAGATTGCATAACATGATAAAAGAATGTACGGCAAAACGAGAAGTCAGAGAAGGAAAAAGGGGGCAGTTGTGGAAGAATGTAGGAGTAAGGTGGTGGTCAAATAAAAAAGCCGTCCAAAACATACCAGCAATTCTAGCGGCAGGAGAAACAAGTCTTACTTGGAGCCGCCAATTTCCTCAAACAAAAGAAAGACTAACTGTTCTTTCTGAATTGTTACTTTTGTCAATCTTGTAACGGTGGTTAAAATGTTAAGTTGTAGCGGTGCCAGTATTGGACTAGGGTGGATAAAGTTAGGAGAATAGGACGAATCTCCAAATGGAAGGGATATTCGGAAACGGTGGGTACCACTAACTGAAGCACTGAAGCAGCATACACATGGGAAGTCTGCTATAACAAGATTCATTGCACCACAAATGCACTTATGATGCAGAGAGTCTCATTAAAAAGTAAGCCCTTCCATACAAATGACTTCCAGTTATAATACAGCTTCACTCCAACATCTACATTATAATGGACTTCTAACATGCTCCAGATCCATCCCCTTCAACCTCTTTCTGGAGCCCAACCGAGGAACAATAGCATTAACATGAGAATTTTAAGCTGTAGTAACGTCACAAACACAAATTCTGCTGTACCTCAGCTTCTTGCTCAGACACCACACCATCTGCGTCGCTGTCCAACTCTGCATGAGTCTGAATTTCGTTTACTGAAACACTGAAACAGGAAGAGAGAAATTTCATTAACGTACTCCTTTTCTTTATGGAAGGAAACCAGTGCGTAAAGAATCCGCTGGTATGTTTTGTTGGAATGTTTTGTTGTATGTTTTGTTGTATGTTTTGTGATTCCCGATCCAACCAGCAGCTCAGTTGGAACACAGACAAAAGAAAAGGTGGTGAGGGGGAAGATTTTTAAAAAGACAGACTGATAGGGTAACATCTTCATGCAGAGCATGGTGCGTAAATGGAAGGTGCTGTCAGAGGAAGTGGCGGTGACTGGTACAATTTAAAAAGGCATTTGGATGGATACATGAATAGGAAGGGTTTAGAGGGATATGGGCCAAATGCTGGCAAACGGGACTAGATTAATTTAGGATTAATTTAATTTAATTAATCTGATCAGCATGGACAAGTCAGACCAAAGGGTTTGTTTCCGTGCTGGACATCTCTATCACTCTATGCGCTTACAATTTGGTGAAACACACTATTGGACTTTTTTGCTCTTCGATCCAGAACACATCAGCAACACCAGCTCCCAAACCCACAATCCCTACAACTCGGCAGACAAAAGCAGCAAACCCACAGAAACACCGCCATCTGTGAATGCCCCTCAGCATCACACACCATTCTAATTTGGTAAAAGAAAATCATCGCTGCTCCAGCACTAGCCTGGGGTCAAACTCCCAGAAATCCCCAACATCACAAACCTTTTGCCACTCAGGCTCAAGGTGTTGGCGCACCAAGGCAATAAATGCTGGCCATGACAGTGACACCCACATCCCGTAAACAAATAACCAAAAGAAAACACGGTCATAGATACAGCAATGCAACACTAGGGACAGCACAATAGCTCCGTGCTTAGCGCTGTTGCCCCACAGCACCAGGGTTCAATTCCACTCTCAGGCGACTGTCTATGTGGAGTTTGCATATTCTCCCCGTGTCTGCATGGGTTTCCTCTGGGTGCACTGGGTTTCCTCCGACAGTCCAAAGATGCGCAGATTAGGTGGACTGGCCATGCTAAATGGTCCTGCAGTGTCCAGGATGTGTAGGTTAGGCAGATTAGCCATAGGAAATGAAGGATTACAGGGAGAGGACGGGTCTGGCTGGGATGCTCGTTGGAAGGTCAGTGAGGACTCGACGGGCCGAACGGCTTGCTTCCACACTGTAGGGATTCTATGAAGACAAACAAGGGGTTGAACCATTTGCAATTTATACAAACACAAGGGTGGAAAAGAGCTGTTAACAAATAGACCATGTTTCAAAACCATGCTCATAAAGCTGAGTGATTCTGAGAGTTGAAACGAAAATGGTGTAGTCCCAGACAGCTTCGAGTCGTGAGTTTGCTGGAAGTTTATGCAGAAAGTTTGTGAATGCTAAGCAGGAGTAAACAACACTGCCACTTGAATCAATGTGCCGAAACCTCAGGAAAGCTGGGAAGCAGATCAGTAAACTACTGCCACAGGGGTGGCTAATGCACTTCAATATAAAAAAAGTCAGCTAGAACACAAGCTGACACACTCACAAGCCGTCCTCATTATCATCCAGCTCCTTGAATGTTTCAGCAGCCTTAGCTTTCTCCTTCTCCGCTTTACGCGCAGCTTGGACCTCTGCGAAAAGAAAAGAATATTGAGAACCACCTTGTGCAAAGGTACAATGTGGCCAAGCCTCACACAAATGAAAGCAAGCTACCATATACGAGTCAAGATTACTTCTATTCTATTGATGCGTTTTTTTAAGGTAGAAGCTGCTTTTTGTTTTCTGCCACATTTTCTTAATCATTTGTTGCTAGGAAATATTGTGTCATAATATGGAGTACAATAAATCTCATGCCATCATAGAATAATCCTAACTAAGAATCTTTTGTCAACATCAGAAGGCATTGATACTCTTTACCGTACACTCTGACATCAAGGACATGTAGCACAGCAACAGCTGTGGTTAATACAAAAAAAAAGCGACAACATTGAATTGGAAAGTACTACAAAGGACCACACAGATTGGGGTTGTTGGGAGGGGTGGGGGAAGAGAAGAGGAGGTCAAGGCCATTTTTGGAATCTTGCTTTTTAGCTGCTGACTTTAAAACTGCGTTTCCTCTGCTTCTGCATCTGACGATGCCAGCTGAAACGCAAACATGGCACATTTTCTTTCACAATGTTCCTGCGAAGCACCTTGGGATGTTTCATCATATTAAAGCTGCTACACAAATACATTTTTAAGTTGTTGTTAAAACACCACACTGCCCTCAATTACAATGCTGTTTGGTCAGGTATTTGTTTATGTGTTCTGCAGAGACATGCCAAACCACGGTATACTGAATCCTATTCTCCCCTGCACACTGGAGTGATGGTTCACACAAGTTTAATAATAATTTGCTCGCATGAATTATTTATTAGCTGGCAAGCTCCTCTTCATTTTCCAGAGCACTAGTGGCACACAAGGATTGGAGATTTTTCTTTTAATATTTGATGAGAAAAAAAAAAGAGAACCTCTCACCGGTGACAGTGATTTCCAGACATGCTTGCACTAATGCAAATGGAAATCAGTTGCTCAGTTTTGTAAAGGTCTTTCATAACAAAGACTAAACAGCAGTAACTTGTCACTGCAAAGCTGTAGAGCGCACTTTACCAACCAAGCGATATCCCTTCTCAGTCATGGTTACAAGAATATCAGAGCTGCTCTTAACAGCAAGGAATGGCTAGCTGTTTGACAACGAGCTAGACAACTGGGGTACGATCAACTGAGAAACCGCAAATATACAGCAATATAAAAGCAAAGAGGAAAATGCGGTGCGGAGGGGAGTAGAACAGAGGAAGACAGCGTTATACAGGAGAAAACCAGAGGGGAGAAAAGGGATGAGATAGAGAAGGGCAGAGAAAGTGAGACATTGCAAGAAAAATATTGATTCACACATTCGAGATTAAGTTCCAATCGCTCTCCAAATCCTCCCAAGGCATTTTCAAATATTGTACAAAATCAAGGGGTTCACAATAGCAACATTTCTAATTTGTGGCTATATAAATGGCAATACATCTGACATATGTATGTTAACATCATCATTTGCTCAATGTGAGCCAGATTAAGGCCCTCAGACTACTTTCCCTTTTATTCTCCTTTTGGCTCACAATCTGAAAACATCAAGAGTCAAAAATAGCAGAATCGGGCCATTCTGCCCATCAAGTCTCTGACTTCTCTCAATTAAGCAATCCAGTCTCATTTCCCCACTTGGCAATAAGATGGCCTTTTAACCATTACCCAACCATGTGAGCACAGAAGACACTTCCACAATACCCCCTGACATTCAAGGGCTGCAGCCAAAACCCACAATTCGCCATTCTGAGCATGTTCCACTTCCCCCCAACTCAGTCAACCTGCTCAAGATTGCAGGCTCACCAAGTTACAAGCCTGGGGAGAAGTCAAATATAGGAAATCCTTCATCTCCACCCAGTACCCGACTTACAAGCAAACTAAGACACTTTGCTAACATGTGCACTTTTTAAATTTTTTTTAAAATCAAATGGGGGAGAACATTTTGTTGTTGTATGTTTGTTGATGTGCTTTGGAAAACTATCCCCAAGCAGGTTTTATCTATAACACTGCAGAAGGCATTTGCACCTAACATGCACAGATAACAGGACAGAGCTGAACACCAGCTTGAAAGATAAGCAGTCAGCCACAAGCTTATGTAACTGAAATTAACTTATTTGCAATATATCCTGTGAAGATAGACACACATCAGCTGCTAACCAAGTTCACAAATTCACTGACTTTTATCGCTGACATAAAAATGTAAGATAATATTTGAGAAGTAATATATATGATAAACTCACAAACACTGGGGTTTAGCACCACCATGTGGCTAGACATGAGACATACTGTATCTGGTAAGTAAATTCAGCTGATAGCTTCTGCAGTTGCTCAGTGAACATATCCAAGGAATAACAATGGTACAAAAACCTAGGGAGTCACAGGTTCAATCCTTAGTCTAGGCTTAATTGGATGTGACAACATTAGTTGAGTTGCAACAACTAAGCACAGGCAGAAATGGTCATTCTTGAGTGCCACTCAACAACTGCGACCAAGAGAATGGGGATTGTTCACAAAGAATTGGGATTAACCTCGACCATCCATTGTTGAACGGGTTGGCAATGCACTTGCGTCAATAACTTGGGCAAGGTGACGATGGAACGTGCCTCAGAAATCATTCAAGTCTTTCGCAGAAGGAAGGAAGAAACTGGGAAGGAGATAACCCAACAGAGGGAGCTCGATAAGGGTCACTGAACTTGAAACATTATCTCTTATTTCTCTCCACCAATGCTGCCAGACCTGCTGAATTTCTCCAGCTATTTCTGTTTTTGTTTGAAATAGAGATTGATGTTGGGACATTCTGCAGAGTTTAATATGGGCCAGCGTTTATTGTCCATCCCTAATTTCCCTCAAAGACCCAGTGATGACAACCTTCTCAAGGACCAACGGTGGAGGTGACGCAAGCACTTTCATTTTGGAATAAATGGCTTTCTGGCATAAACAAAATTAGCTTTGACTCAATACAGGAGAAGTACAGCTTGACTTTCACTTATGATGTCTCAGGGTTGTCCATGACAACGACGGAGAAATGAAGAGACGGTTATCTTGATGGGGGAGAGGAAGCAAGGAATGAGGTTTATGCAGCTGCTGACAGAATGGTCCATCTGTGGTGTAAACACTTTGCAAGGAAACAAGTGACAGGAAAAGTATCGACCTTGGGCAACGGAGACAAGATTTTAGCAGTCGGCAATAAACTTGGGCACAGGGAACTATTAACCGGAATGTAGAAAGGTAGCGATTAATAAACCCAGCACTTCAAGGGATTCAAGAACATGAAACAGGATTGGAGTAATTTATCCAAAGCAACAACTACAACTATTTATGCAGACAAATTGTTTTCAAAGCATCTGGAACAGATAAACCACGAGTCTTATCTGTAACGTGCACCTTTAATGTAGGCAAAAATATGGTGCAGAGAGGAACATAGTTTTCAACAGGGGGCTCAAAACATTGAATGTGAAACGAAAGCTATTAACTCTAATCAAATGTACAAGCCATCAATAAAGTGTGACACCTCGTGCACTCCACTACATGCCCAATGTTTACTCAAAGCGCATGGTGCTGAACTAGAGCAGGAAAAAATCTTGCAAATAATTAACGATAAGTTTCACAGTCAAGACAACAACTATTTCTGCGCAGATATTTTTTGTGCAAACCAACGACAAAGCCAGCAAGACCTGGACAAGATTTAGGCTTGGGCTGACAGGAGGCGATTAAAAGTCACATCACTCAACTGACCTCAGCAACAACAGAACATCTAACCATTGCCCCTTGACGGACAATGTTGAATGACCTAGCTGAATTCCGAGGTATCAACAGCCTGAAGTTTACCATTGACCAGAAATGAACTTCACCAACCATGAAAATGCTGTAGCAGGTCATGGGCTGGGAGCTGTGGCAGGTGACTCATCACCTGACACCCCAAAGCCTGTCCAAGTCAGAAGTGTAACAGAACACTTTCCATTTCCCTGGATGGGTGCAGCTCCAGCAACTCGCAAGAAGCTCAATACCTTCCAAGGCAAAGCAACCAGCTTCACTGACACCTCATTCAATATTTACTTTCTTCACCACTGACAGCAGCAGCAGTGTGTGTACCACCAACAACAGCACTGCAAATGCTCATTAAGGCTCCATCAACAGCACCCTTACAAACCCACAATCACAACAGTCTCGAAGGCCAAGGGTAGCAGATACATGGGAGCACCACCTCCTGCAAGTTCTCCTTAAAGCCCCACACCATATACTGTTCAGAGGTAGGGTCACTCAATCTGAAACATTAACTCCGATTTCTCTCCACAGATGCTGCCAAACCTGCTGAGCTTTTCCAGCAATTTCTGTTTTTGTTTCTGATTCCCTGCATTCGCAGTTCTTCCGGTTTTTACCATAGATTGCTGCTCCATCAGTGCTGCTGGGTCAAAATCCTGGAAGTCCCTCTCAAACAGCATTAAGGGTGATTCAGTACTACTGCAGCAGCTTAAGAAGACATCTCACTATCACACTGTCAACTCAATCAGGGATGCTGGTCTAGCCAGCAATATCCATGTCCATGAACAAATAAAAATATCCAGCGAGAATGAATACCAGCACAAAATAATTAGAAACAAATTAAACATTAAATTCTGAGATGAGGAAACATGCCTTCACTCAGTTGGTTGACAACCTATGGAGTTCTCTACCAACGGAGGCTGAGGAGGCCAAGTCACTGAACGTATTCAAGAAAGAGATTGCTAAGTCTTTCAGATGTTCAAGGTATCAAAGGGTATGGTGTGAAAACAGGGATTTGATTTTGAAATAGAGGAGCAGTCATGATCATATTGAATAGCAGAGCAGGCTCAAAGGACCGAATGGCCTACTCTGGTACCTACTTTCTATAAATTCAATCATGTGAAAACATCTAGGCTGGATTTGTTAATAGTGTTCTAGACCAGGTCAGACCCTCTCAATATATTAAGGTAGTATCCTAGACCCTGACCTTTTCCTATTTTAAGGGTAAACGTGATGTGCTGTACTCCAGATGCAATTCAATTGGTCTAACTACTTGACGCTAAGCAAACACAATTTATTCAAACACTAATGTTAAACAAAAGAAACAGGAGCTTACAATAACTTAACTCTACTGGAAAACTTAACAGATGTATAGATTATTTTACCACTAAACACTAACTGTCCCAATATACTGACATCCTATAAACACACCATTGGCAAAAGGCAAATTCGGAAAACAGATTGTCTCACATGTAGCCCAGGAGGAAAAACACCCAGAGAAAACTCAGCGTAGCAATGGGAGAGATTCACTGCCTTCCAACCCTGCTGAGACCCCAGCAACAACTGCTGCCAAAAAAACCTAAATATCCTGATTCTGCGAGAACTCGACTCTACCAATTCAGGCCGCTTCTATTGTTCCAACCATTTTTTAAAAAATCCCAAGGCCTCACAAGCTGTTTACTTGAGTGGTTTTGGTAGACTGCTTGGTGCCTCTGCCTTAAAACCTCTCTTTAGATTAAAAACAGGACAAAATACACATCTTAAAGCCACAGTATCGTCACAATGGCTTCAATTATTGATACTTTTACAAAGGTAAGGTGTAAAAAAACTTGCTTATCTCCTTTAAACTTTCCCTCCTCACCTTAAATGCATGCCCCTCTAGTTTTAGGCATTTAATCTCCGATTTATAAAGGTTTCTTAATTGCATTCATGTGAGGAAGTCAATAAGAACTAAATAAAAACGAGATAAATTACCATCCCATGCTTTCTTATGAACTTCTTTTGCTTCCTGCTCAGGCTTCTCTGCTGCTTCCTTTATTACCTTCAGTGATTCAACCTGTGCTTCCCAGGTTTCCTTCTTCTTCTGTAGCTCTGAGAGAGTTTGCTGCCAAAAACACAGGCAATAAAGCATGCTTTAATTTTTATTTCACTCAAGTTGAGTGGGTGCCACTGTTCACCAGTGGAACAGTTATGCACTTTTGGCATCTTCAGCCCGACAAAGGGTTTCTTTTTAATTTGATCATGAGACGTGGCCGTCACTGGCTCGGCCAGCATTTATTGTCCAGAGGGCAATTCAGAGTCAGTTACGTGGTGCTCCGAGTCTGGAGCAGACCAGACCAGCTAAGGATAACAGATTACAGGCAGATATTCTTAAGCCAAATGGATTTTTAACAGCAACCAACAGCGGTTACATAAAGACCAGTTCTTTTTACTTTGCATTTACTGTGCTCATGGCTGGTTGTTTACTTTTGAACACCACTCTTCAAATAGCACTTAAACATCTACGTCCCAAAAAGGTTACCCCGTCACTAATAAACAGCACTGTTGCAGAGTAATGGACAAACCTGTTTCTCTTCCCTACTTCTCTTTGCTTCTTCAATGAGCTGCTGTTTCAGTCGGAATCCTTCCTTGGCGATTTCTGCCATTTTCTGCAAGGCTTCCTTCTCCTTGCGACCTTGTTCCCTGTTTTGTGGGTAAAGAGTGCACAGAGATTTCTTCAGCTCATGGGGCAGGAGGATAACAGTTCAACTGCATAGATTACGATTCTCAAGAGACAGAAGGAGACCACAGGAAAGTTACCAAGCTATCAGCTCCAAAAGGCAGTGGTCACCAACTTTCGTAAAAATTTCAATGGAGTTTCTTTCAGGTTCTCCAATTTGTTTTCCTTTAAAACTTTATCATTCGTTTGCGGGACATAGCCGTCACTGGGGATACCAGCATGGACTATTCCATCCACTATATCCACTGGGAATGTGGTGACGACCTGCCGTCTAGATGGCAGTTACAAGCCAAACATGTTCTTGGGGCCTGGTGTCATTTACAAGCCTGGTAAAGATGGTAGTTCCTTTCCCGAGAGATCATTGGTCAATCAGACGAGGTTTTTAAACAAGCCAATAGTTTTGCGGTCACCATTACTTATGCAAGATTTGTTCGTACACAAGATTTATTTAAATTAACCAAACTCCTTCATAAACTGTCTCGCTAAGGTCTTAATGCGATCTCTCCAATTATCGATCAAGCCTCTAGATTACAAGCCCAATCTTAACCTCCAAGCTAATATACTCAATGCAGCACATGAACTGCCAGTTTCTGACAATGCTCCTGATGGTTCCACACAGTTGCTGATTCATTTACTCAGTTATTTGAATGAGGGACGCCCTAAAACCCATCCCTGCAACGTGGCAAGGCATGGCCCAAATACAATGCTCACCTGCACAGAGTTTGCTCATTTCAACCAAGGGAATAGAAGTGATGCTATAATAAACTGTCATGTCAGTCAGCTAGGATGACGGGAAGGAACCAAACAGCCAGCGTCCTATTCAGTCTGT
This sequence comes from Ginglymostoma cirratum, assembly GCA_024137785.1. Lineage (NCBI taxonomy): Eukaryota > Metazoa > Chordata > Chondrichthyes > Orectolobiformes > Ginglymostomatidae > Ginglymostoma > Ginglymostoma cirratum. The sequence continues at coordinate 8,990,226 of JAHRHZ010000086.1, read as the reverse complement.
CAGTAACACAGGGCAGAACGAGGCACAGTCTTGATGCTCATCAGTTGGTAAGTTGGCTGAAGCCCATCAAGACCCAGACAGCAAAAGCCAGAAAGGCAAACTACCCAGATGTTCCAAATGAGGAATCAACACGCTTCAGGGAAGGAAGGGACAAAATTGGCTGAGACGTCACAAACATGTGAAGAGGGGAGGGTTTCAAGCTTCTTCAGAAGGCATCTTGATCACATCAGGCAATACAAAAACAATGGAGACTCTGGAAAGTTAGCTGACTGAAATGAAGGGCCACAAGGGGAGAACATAAACATGAAGAGTGCTTCTGGACATAAACCATCTTTTTATACAGGGAAAGCTACACTTCAAAGAATCTTATTTGGATTTTGCTTATAAAATCCAACTTTCAGACATCCAGGGAGACTCATAAGGCAAATTTCATTTGTGCCAGGTCACTTGGTCACATCACCGGGAGGGTCAACAGCCAATCGGAAATCAAAGGCTATTTCACAATCCTGAGACTAATCCAAGGCTACTTCTGTCAGTGATACATGTACATATATAAATAAAATAATAAGCTGGTCAACAGCCTGGTGGGGCTCCTTTGTTGCTGAAACAAAAATGTCCCTCTTGGGGCTACTAGTGCCTTTAATGAAACAATTACTCATTTTGATTGAAACCAAGAACATATTAAAAAGATAAAATATACAGCATCTGACAAAATGATCCCCAAGTTTAAAGAACAAAACATTTTCATTCCTGACATATCAGGGCATTCAGGAGGGCATCAGATGGTTGTTTGAACAGATGCAATGAGCAGGATTATGGGGAGAAGGCAAGAGATCGGCAACCAGTTGCAATGTTCAGAGAGCTGGGGCTTACACAACAGGCTGAATAGCCTCCTGTGCCATTACAATTCTGCGATGAATCATTTGCACCGAATTTGGGACAGTTGCAAATGACATCCTGGTGAGAACAGGCAGACAGCAAGGGCAAGAATGTAGCAGCTAACAGGAAGGACAACTGGGATTTTGGGAGTGGGACGGGAGCGGAAAACGCAGAATCAGTCTGCACTTCACAGAGATATGAATCTGAATCATCAGCAAGGGATCTCATCTTGACAAGGATTCAGCTGGTACAGTTAATTGGTTTAAAATGTATATTGGCTGATATATCCCAACAGCAATGAGTGGCTGTATGTCCAAGCCAGTGTCTAAAATTGAGCTCTCTGTTCAAATAAACGTAGCACTCATGTAGTCATCTGAAATTCTTTCTTACGCCGCCAACAGCAATGACAGATGAACACGGGTTATACTCACTTGCAAGTATTTTCACATGAAGCACCGCTGTTGTATTCATCTGTTGTGTCACAGCAATCTATGAAAAGGTGAAAAGGAAGAAATGATGCACTTATGCAATGAGTGCGATATTCTAAGCAAGACAATGAGAAAGAGTGCTCAGCAACCTTGGGGTATTTAAACCAAGTCTGTCAATTTTACTAGCAAAGATGCATCAAACAGACTGAAATTTTACAAGCCAAGCAACAAAAGTTCGACTTGTGAAAAGGACTTTTCATACAAGAAGATTAAGGATAATCTAAATGCACTTTCTCACGAATGGCTCTGCTCCCAAATGGCTACAACTGAACTACACAGACCAGCAGAAGCCATCTTCCTGGTGAAAGTACAATGTGGGCGGAGTTAAAACTCTATCTTGATGGTAGTTTTCTGTTATTGGTTATGGCCCAAATAGAGGTAGATACCAGCTCCTACAATCAGGATGAGGAGGCAGGGCACCGAGGATACTAACAGCAGAGAACTCAACAAAGTGCAGGGGCAAATAATGTTTTTTTTTTTAAGAAAGGGAAGGAGTCATAAATCTGTGAAGTGTAGTGGCAACCTAATTTGGCATATAGTGTTTGAACATCTGGTCATCTAATCAAGTAAGTATGATCTGAATAAAGAGAAGCCAAAACTACATTAGTGAATTATATTCCTCAACATTAAACGTGTACTTTGTTACAGTCCAGCTCGGCTGCTACAGCATTTGGCTCCCTCCCTGTTATAACAGACGCCACGCTGCTCTCCGCAGTTCGGTACCACTGTAAACATACGCTATTTCAGAACAATTCAAGGTTCGACAGATCCCCTCTCACGGAACAAAATGTGAGCAATCAATTTAATCTTTTGGTCGAACCATTACAAATCCCATTGTGCAGTATTACAGGCCATCTGTATATTGTAGGCGTGATTAATATTCTGAGCAGCAAATTGATATCTTCCACATAGGGTGTGAAATGCGCTCCCCCCCCCCCCACCCCCCCCCCCCCCCCTGTCCTCCCTTAAAAACATGCAGTTGGACTGACGAAAGATTATACTGAACAGCCATTGGGAGCAGGGCTGCCTCCATTCTGGGGGCACAAGATTCAACTGCAACGCCCCAACATCTGGCTTGACAGAGATGGGCTAACTCCGCTCCATGCGGCTAACAAAACCCAAGATCTACTTGTCTATATTGCTCAGCTCTACAGCTGTTAGTACATTGCCCCACCAGAGGCCAGAGGAATTAGAGGTTAACTGACTTGAACAACTTTACGCAAAAAAAAATCAAAAATACATTTGCCAGGGATCTTTACTGAACGCTGATTACTCATCATTAACTACTTTAAGGGTAGGTTTGCATCCCAAGAATCAACAAAAATGCTGGAGAAACTCAGCAGGTCTAGCAACATCCACGTGGAGAGAAACAGAGTTAATGTTTTGAGTCCAATAACTCTCCTTCAAAATGTAAGTCATAGAGATGTACAGCACGGAAACTGACCCTTCGGTCCAAGTGGTCCATGCTGATTGGATATCCTAAATTAATTTAGTTCCATTTGCCAGCATTTGGCACATATCCCTCTTAACCCTTCCTATTCATATACCCATCCAAATGCCTTTTAAATATTGTAATTGTCCCAGCCTCCACCATCTCCTCTGGCAGCTCATTGCATACATGCACCACCCTCTACGTGAAAAAGTTGCCCCTTAGATCCCTTTTAAATCTTTCCCCTCTCACCTTCAACCTATGCCCACTAGCTTTGGACTCCCCTACCCTGTGGAAAAGACCTTGGCTATTCACCTTTTATATGCCCCTCATGATTTTACAAACTTCTATACGGTCACCCCTCAGCCTCCAACGCTCAACGGAAAATAGCCCCAGCCCACAGATGCAACCAGACCTGCTGAGTTTCTCCAGCATTTTCTGTTTTTATTTCGGATTTCCAGCATCGACGATACTTTCCTTTTAATTCAAAGGATTAAAATCCAACTAAGCCTAGAAACCCTAACCCGTCAAAATGTGTCAGACTACAGTTTTGTTGATGGCACCTGAAGGAGGAAGCTAATTCACAAAGTTTGATTTATGCCAGAACATTGACGCGATTGCAAGTCTTCCCAGACAGAATCATTTTCTGGAACAAGGCAGGCAGCCCCAGCAGCTGGGTCACAGAATTGGTGCTACAGAATTGACAATGAGAGGAGAGACAACATAACCCCAGTGGGATATTTATGTTCCTCCTCTTATTCTTCGATGGGATGTGGACATTGCTGGTGAGGCAAACACTTGTCGTCCGTACGTAATTACTCCCGAACGGAGCGGTTTGCTCGGCTTTTTCAGAGGGCATTTAAGAGTCAAGCATGTGGCCGTGGGTCTGGAGTCACGTGCAGGCCAAACCAGGAAAAGGACAGCAGATTTCCATCCTTAGAAAGGACATTAGGTGATCCAGATTTTTTTTTTTTTTAGACAAAGAAAAACAAAATGACAAGTTTCACGGTCATTATTACGGATTTGATCTTCAGATTTTGTCAACTGAATTTAAATTCCACAAGCTGTTGTGATAGGCTTTGAACTCAAATTCCCAGAAGATTAGTTTGGATCTCTGGATTACAAGCCCCAGTGGTAGTAAGAATACACTACTACCCCACCCCCCACCTTGTGATCAGTACGCAGATAAACAGTGTGTTATTGTACAGCACTGCCAAAGCCCCACTACTAAAAAATGAATTAAACACAGTAAAGCGGAATAAATTCCCACACATCGACAGGCTAGCCCCTTCGCAAGAGGGCAGGTCACTATTGATCGTACTGTACCACCCTTGGAGAAGAGGTCTTACCACAAATGCCATCGTTCACACGGGAGGATGGAATGTAACGAGGTCTGTGTCCAGCATTAGTGCAGTGGAAGCTACCATTCGGACAGGCAGACGTTCCTGGCGAAGGAGAGAAATCTGAGTCAGTCAATGCCATTACACTTATACAGCCCAGGAAATCTTGGCATGTGCTATGTAGAAGAAACAAAGAAGAAATCAGAGAGAGCAAGAGCTGGCCATACAGCCAGTTGTGCTGTGTGAGGGCACGGACAAACCGAATCATTTTTTTTTGGAAGGCAAATTCAGGGATTCCAGAAGTGTGTTGAATGATACGAGTTGGTAATAAAGCAGGGCACAATGAGAATGCAATGCGAATTGAGGTACAAGGCAGGAGGTTGATGTAGATAGAAAGAACTGCATTTATACTGCACCTTCATGACCTCAGGATCTCCCAAAGCACTTTAAAGCCAAATCACTACTCCCAAAGTGCGGCCACATTTATAACGTAGAAAATGCATAACTAATTTGTGCAGCAAGGTCCCACAAACAGCTGTTTCTAGTCATGCTGATTACAACATAAATATTAGCAGGTGACCATGGAGAACACACTTGCTCCTCATCAAATAGCACCCTGGGGTCTTTTATATTTGCTGGAGGGGCTACAGTTTACTGCTTTCACCCAATAAACCCCAACAATGGGAGCCTTTAACAAAAAGACACGCATGCAGGAAAACCAAAGCTTATGAAGACAAAATGGCCAAGAGAAGAGAAAACACTCTTCTGGCAACATTAAGGTTAGCTTGGCAATAAAAGGGCAAGAACAGAAGTTCCAGAAATAATATAGAAAAGTAAGCATGTGGGTCTGAGAAAGCACAACCTGTGGAAGCAAAAGCCGAAATGTGTGCAGACAGTTGGCAGAGAGAACTATATTGGTAAATAGCAAGTGTTTAAAATTTTTGAACAATGTATGTATATCAAAAGTTAAATAAATATTATTTGTCAGGATGTGCAATATGCTTGGTAAGTAAACAGGAACCAGTAGTATTTTTCCCACTGGGTCCACTTTACGAACCACATGCTCCTTGGAGCTAGTCAGAAAATTGTGGTTTGTCCTTTGGGTTGCAAAATGAACACGAGACAGTGAAGAAACAATGTGGCGATTCACAGATCGATGCTGCAGTAACATGTAATGCAAATGGGAACAAAAAGGATAATGAATAACAGGCTCACTCCACAGGCTCAGACACCACAGGCAGGAAGAGAATGGGTGACCATTAGGCAGAGCAGGAGAGCTAACCAGGCAGTGCAGGAACCTCCTGTAGCTGTTGCTCCGCAAAAGAGATACCTTGTTTTGGATCCTGTTGAGGGGAATGGCCTCTCAGCCAAACTCAGGGCACCATGGCTGGCTCTGCGGCAGAGGGAGGGAGAGGGAAACAGGCATAGAAATGCTATAGTTACAGGGGATTCAACCGTTATTGGAATAGAGAGACGTTTCTGTGGCTGCAAACACGAGTCCGGGATGGTGATTTGCCTCCCTGGTGCTAGGGTCCTGGACGTCTGG
>JAHRHZ010000086.1:8875991-8979544 GCA_024137785.1 Ginglymostoma cirratum | reverse complement strand
TGGGGGGGGGGGAGATTGTGGGTTGGGGGGGGGGTGGTATCCAGTGGTTGTGGTACATATTAGTACTAACGGCACAGTTTAAAAAAGAAAAGGGGTGAGGTCCTAAAAGCAGAATATAGAGAACTAGGGAGAAAGTTGAAATTTAGGGCCTTGAAGGTAGTTCTCAGGATTCCTACTAGAGCCACGAGATAGTCAGAGTAGAAACGGCAGGATATATAGGATGAATAAGTGACTGAAAAGATAGTGAGGGGGGGAGGGTTTCAGATTTGTGGAGCATTGGGAACAGTTTTGGGGGAGGTTAGTCCTGGTCATGACCAGGACTGTGTTCTTGGGTGGCAGGGACTCTTAGTAGAGTGGTTTGGGAGGGTTTAAACTAGTGTGGCAGGGGAAGGGAACCAGATGAGTAGGGCAACAGATGCAGAAATTGAGGGAGAGGTAGAAAGCAAGGCAAACATGACTAAGAACAAGAACTGGCAGGGAAACGCTTTTGGAAACAACAGCAGATAGTCTGAAATGCATGTGTTCCAATGCAAGAAGCATAACAGGCAAGGTGGATGAACTAAGAGCTTTGGTCAGAACTTGGAACTATGACATTAGTGCGACTGCAGAGACTTGGCTGAAAGAGGGACAGGGCTGGCAGCTGAATCTCCCAGGATTTAGACGTTTCAGGTGTGATAGAACGCAATGTGAAAGGGGTGGGGAGATGTATTGCCGGTAAAAGAGTATCTCACAGCTGTACAGAGGGAAGATACATCAGAGGACACTCAGGAATAGGAAAGGTGAAATCAAAATGCTGGGGATACACTACAGGCTTCCCAACAGTCAGCGGAAGACAGGGGAGAGAATATGTACACAGATTTTGGAAAGATGTAAAAACAGCAGTGTTGTTGTGGTGGTGATTCTTAACTTCCCCTATATTGACTGTGACTTACTTCATGCTAGAGGTTTGGATGGGGCAGAATTTGTAAGGACCATTTAGGAGTGGTTGTTGACACAGTATGTAAACAGTCCAACCAGGGGAGGGGTTATAGTAGACCCGATTTTGGGAAATGAGCCCGGCCAGGTGAGTGAAATTCCAGTGGAGGAGCGGTTCGGCAGTAGTGACAATAAATACCATAGGTTTTATGATATGCATGGATAGAGATAACAGCAGTCCTTATGTGAAGGTGTTTTAAATTGTGGGAAGGTGAACTACAAAAATATTAGGCAGGAACTGAAGAATTTTGATTGGAGACAGCTAGTTAAGGGTAAATCCATATCAGACACATGGGGGTATTTCAAATGGCAGTTGGTAAGAGTTCAGGAGTAGCACATTCCTGCAAGAATCAATGATACGTATGGCAAGTTACATGAACCTTGGATGACCAGGGATGTTTTGACCTTGGTCAAAAAGAAAAAAGGAAGCGTATGAAAGGTCGAGGAGGGTGGAACTAACGAAGCCCTTGAAGTATAAAAGAAAAGCAGGAAAGAACTTAAACAAGGAATTAGAAGGGCTAAAAGGGGTCACGAAAGGTGGTTAGCAAACAGGATTAAGGAGAATCCCAAGGTTTTTTTTTGTACATATATAAAAAGCAAGAGGGTAGCCATGGAAAGAACATTGTGTACAGTTCTGGTCACCACACTACAAGGATGTGGATGCTTTGGAGAGGATACAGAAATGGCTTACCAGGATGTTGCCTGGTATGGGGGCGTTTTAGCTATGAGGAAAGGTTGGAAAAACAGGGTATTTTCCCCACTGGAATGCAGGAGGTTGAGGGGTGACCTGATAGAAGTTTGTAAGATTGTGAATGGTACGGATACCGTGGCAAGTATGAGGCCTTTTTCCCAGGGTGGAGGGATCAATTACTAGGGGACTCAGGTTCAGGGGGCAGGATGCGGTGTGGTTTGCATGAGATGTGCGAGGCACATTTTTCTTCCAAAGGGTGGTGAGTGCCAGGAACACGCTGCCAGAGGGAGGTGGTGGAAGCAGACGTAACAGCATTATTCAAGTAGTACCTGGATGAATACATGAATAGGAAGGGAATACAGAGATACAGATCCTGTGCATGAAGACAGTTTAAGTATGGAAGGGTAAAATGTGTCAGCGCAGGCTCGGACGGCCAAAGGGCCTGTTCCTGTGCTGTACCGTTCTTTGTTGTTCTTCGACAGTGTGCAAACCTTCTCCACCAGCCAGTCTCCAGGATACTGTGGTGATGTGAAGAGAGGTACAAGACGACTTCTTCCCACTTACGTGTACTGAGCCGCACACAAATCTGGCAAGAGATTCACTCAACTGGCAGGAACCCCTGAGCAAAGATTGCATAGCCTAGGTCTATACTCCCCACACTCTACAAGAATGAGAGAGAGACACTCGTTGAAATAAAATTTGTGCAGATCTCAATAGAATAGATATTGGGGCAATGACTTCACTGGCAGGGGAGACTCAAGGCTCCACAATATGACCAATCTGTTCTTTTAGGACTGCGATAGGGAGAAACTGCTTCATTCGAAAAGCTGCGCACCTTTTGAGTTCCCTAACCCAGCAAGTTGTGGATCCTCAATATTCGAGGAAGGGGTTGAGGCATTTTTTTCGGACAATTAAAGAAATCACAGAACAAAGCAGAAGAGGTCAGCGAGGAAGATCAACCATGATTGTACTGAACAGGTGAGTAGGCTCAAAGGACTGAATGCTCTGTTCCTATTCCTATTCTTCTTAAACTTAATTTGCCTCAGTCAGGAGCAATCAATCAGTAAACTGGTCCAGTCCTGTAATTCTACTGCAATAAACATAGCTCAATTTCAGTTGCAGCCATTTGAGGCGTTTGGTAATATTAACAAACTTCAATTCAACACCGAATAGGGAGAGTCGACAGCACTATATAAACAAGTTTGCCTTCAGTAAGATACTCAATGAAATCATAATTCATGATTAAAAATCTGTGCAGTTACTTTTCCTCTGGCAGAACCACTTGTTAGCACATGCATGGAAAATTCCTATGGCCTTATTTTCAACAGGTTAATTACTACATTAAAATAGCACACACATCCAGAGTGGCAGTGCTTCATTAACCTAGATGCTAAGACCAAAAAAAAGTAACATCTCTATTGCCAAGGTAGAAAAATTTAAAATAAAACTGAAATGCTGGAGAAGCTCTGCAGGTCTGGCAGTACCTGGGGAGACAGAAACAGAGTTAATGCTTCGAAATATGGTTCTTCTTCATACGACTCAGAACATAAACTGATTTCCTCTCCACAACTGCTGGCAGAACTGCTGATCTCCAGTAATTCCAGTTTGTATTTCAGATAGCCAACATCCATGGTCCTCTGCTTTTAGTTTAGTAGAAAAACATACATAATTTTCTACTTTGTCTTACTTGAAAAAGAAAGAGATACATATCAGTAAGCAAAACACTGCAGGTGCTGCAAATGTAATGGAAGAGGAGGCTATGCTGCTGGAAACAGGTCAGTTCAGGCTGCAGCTGAGAATAGAGAAACACAGGGTTAATGTTTCAGGTCAACGACCTGCATCATTAATTCCAGAGTTCTTCCTCCACAGGCACTACTTGTTGCTAACACTTAAGAGTCAGAATGCCATACAGCATGGAAACAGACCCTTTGGTCCAACCACTCTGTGTAAGAAAGTTGTCCCTCATGTCCTTTTTAAATCTTTTGCCTCTCACCTTAAAAATATGCCCCCTGGTTTTTAACTCCGCCATCCTAAGGAAAGGACACTTGTCAATTTTGTCCCCCCCGACTACAAAGGTGGTCTGTACAGTAGTGACGTGGCCTCTGTTAATTAGGAGCTGCCTTGACAGTTTCAGAACGGTCTACGATTCTGACCTGGTTCATCCGAGCCATCCTTGCAATCACAGTAGTCATCATTCACCTCATCAAATGGAATGGTTTTGGAGCCATCCAGACACGTAAACGGTTTGGTCTCATCATAGAAGTGCCGATCTGCAATGAAAGAGATAAATTATTGCTTAAAAATTAGTAGCACAAAGATTTTTACTTTAAAATCAACTTGTCTGAATGCTGGCAACTGGTGAGAAAGAGAGTCGTAATTTTATTATGGAAATCTAATTTTGTTTATAGTTAGAGAGATGAATGTATGGCTCAAAGACGAGAAGTGGTTTTTGGATCACGGGACATTAACAGCAATACTGGGAAATGTGGGATTTATAACCAATAGAATGGTCTCCACCTGAACCTTGCTTGCTCTGGTGTAGTGTGAAGGAAGCAACTAAATAAATTGACAGGATTGTCATAAGTGAAAGAGTAGACACAAGGCAAAAGAGAAAGGTATTAATAAGGGAAATGTTAACAAGAAGGTGACAGGAAGGTTAGAAAGTCAAAGTTCAAGAGTAAATCAACAGATAAGGCTAGGGGTAGCAAAACAACATAAAAGGATAAATTTAAAGATTCTGTATCCGAATGAAAATAACACTCAATGAACGAACAGAAATAAGTACGATCTGTTGGCAATTACAAAAATATGGCTGCAGGTTAACATGGATAGGTATCAGAATATTGAAGGGTACTGGACATTTGAGGAGGACAGGAAGCAAGGTAAATGTGGAGGGGTGGCCCTGGTAGTTAATGATGACATTAGCACAATAGAAAGGGATGATCTAACTTCCAGGGAAATCAGGAGGTGGAAACGAGAAAGGTAGAGACGAGAAACATTAAAAACAAAAAGTCACTTGTGGGATTGGTGTCACTAAAGAGTTAAGAGGTAATTTTAATTGAATCACACAGACTCCTTAGGGAAGCTGATGACTGCATGTGAAGAGGATGTTTCCTCTGTGATAGAATCTAGGACCAGGGTCACCCATCTAAAAGAGATGGGAAGTTTTTACTTAGAGGGCTTGAGTCTTTGGAACTCTCCTCCTGAAAAAGACGTGGCTAAACAAAAGTGAAGTGATGCTAGATAAATAAGAAGGTGACTTAGACGAGCAAAGATGGGAAAGAGCTCAAGTGCAGCACAAACAGGAAGTATCGACTGGTAGAGCCTACCGGGCTATTCCGCTTAGAAACAGCCCATGTAGTGCCTTGTTGCACTACATATTAAGATTTTGCAATATAGTGTACGTATTGGTTGACCTGGATCTCTTGTGCTACCAAATTTAGGAATAATGCACAGGTCTGCTACACGAATACATGTCTGTGTTCCAACACCTTTATAGGTGTACATCTCAGAGATGAGTAGCAGTGGCCACGGCTATTAGGACATCATTTCACCTGGATTATGGGATCATTAGAAGCACGACGCACAAGTGTCATGTTGCTTTGTCACTAATGCAGACCCTTGATATTATTGCATTGCACAAGACGATTCGTTGATGGAGATTACTCACGAGATAGGGAGACCCCCTGGGGTCGCTTCACCTCCACGGCGCCTGCGCTGTTCAGAAAGAGGATGAGAACTAGGACACAAAACAGCACCATCGTCATCCAATCAGAGAACGGGTCAGCGTCCACTAATCAACGAACGAACCGCTGCGGCCAGCAAGCAACCAACCAACCAACGAAGCAGCTCAGTGTCCGCCAATGGGGGCACGGCTTCGTTAGCCAATCAGCAGTCGCGAGATTAAAACGACCAAACAAACCACGGCTCCGGGTCCACCAATCGGTGAGCACGCTCAAGGCGAACCCAATCAATGATCACGGTCCTCCCGGAATATCGTCCAATCGCAAGGGTTTCAAGCAGCAACCAATCGGCCACCAGACTATCATCGAGCGCTGTCCAATCAGCGAGGCTGTCGACGCGTACGCGGACCAACGGTCGTGCGAGAGGCCGGCGTCCGGCGGGCGGACCCCCACACTGATAGCACCTCGCCGATAAATCGGAGAGGAACGAAAACAAAAGAAAAGAGACGCTGGAGCCGGGTTTTGAGAATGCAAAGGTGTCGAGTCAAACCGATAAAGAAGAGTGAAACAGACCGTTTCCCCGGCTCCCCCCGCGCGCGCGCGCGCTGCTCCGACTCCTTCGCTTGACCCGGGCCCTGCGTGACGTCGCGCTGCCGCTCTCTGATTGGCCAACGTACGGGGCGCAGCGCGCATGTGCCAGTAATCCCCGCCCGTCCCCAGTGCATTCTGGGAGTTCTGTTCTCTCCCCCACCTCCTCAACCGAGCATTGACTCTTGGAGAGTGGAAGCAAACTGTGTCCACGTGGACGGGAGTGATGGAAGAAATGGGACTTGATTAGGGAATTGAGGATCAAGGAGAGAAGGGATTTAACACTAGTTTCGGCTCTCAATGGGAAAGGGATCGAAGGTTATGGAGAACAGGGAACAGAACACCAGTTTCTGCTGAGGGTAGTCAGTCTGTGAAATTCTTTACTGCAGAGGATGCATGATTAAATATATGCAAGGCTGAGAAAGTCAGATTTTTAATTGGTAAGGGAATCAAGGGTGATATTATAAGTGGAGTTAAGCATTATCGGATTAACCATGATCTCATTGAATGGGAGAGCAGATTCAATGGGCCGAATGGCGTGCTTTTGCTCCTAAATCCTATGGTCTTAGCCATCTACTACTGATACAATTTTAACCTCTCTTACACAACAGTGGTGCTCGGGTTTCCTCCCACAGTCCAAAGATGTGCAGGTTAGGTGGATTGGCCGTGCTAAATTGTCCATTGTGGCCGGGAATATGCAGGGTAGGTGGATTAGCCATGGGAAATGCAGGGTTACAGAGTAGGGAGGGTTGGTCCGAGTGGGATGTTCTTCGGAGAATTGGTGTGGATTCGATGGGCTGAATTGCCTGCCTCCACCCATCTATGATGATTCTATCTAAACTAAAACGACTTTGCGTTTCCAAAGCAGGGCATCAACTTTCCTTTAAAAACAATCTCACAATGCAACAAGCTGCCAAAGGAAATAGTCATGGGCTCCAGTGCTTGATATCCTCATCTTTAATTAATTTTTACATTGAAATTTTTTTCTTCATTTATGGGAAGTAGGCTTTAGTGTCTGGATCAGCACAGACTCCCTATCCCTATTTGCCCCCAAGCAGATCACCACCATCTTCTCCAGGGCAACTGGAGATGGGCTATGCTTACCCAGCCAGTGATACACACGTCCATTATATGAATAAAAACCAAAGACTAACATTTTAGCAGGGGTCTTGCCAGGTTTTCTCTAGTATTAACCTTGGAAATGTTGGTGGAATGTAGATTTTGGTCTATGATCCCAGCTCAGAAGAGGAATTTAGGGAAAGCAATTGAATAGAGAATCGGAGTTTTAGAGTAACAGGGGAGTGTATTTTAGAGAAAGGGGAATTGTAAAGGGAAGTTATGGGAAATAGAATTGAAGAGAAAGAGGGGATTGGAGAAATGGGAGTTTAGAGGCCAAGTGGATTAGAAAGGTGGTTTGTGGAGAAAGGAAGATTGGAAAAATAACTTTATGTGGAAAGGGTTTAATTAATGGACAAGAATGGAAAAAGCAAACATTGGTGTAAGGGATTCTAGTGAACTGAATTGGATAGATTGCCATTTTTTTACTGTTGAAAAAATCAAAAATAAAAACTTTGACGTAAAATGTGCCTTTTACTAGTTTGTACATATCTACTTTGTCATATTTTTTCCATTCATAGCAATATTCCAGATTTGTCTTTTCTGTTTCTTTAACTAATACCTGTCTACAGGACCACTTCATTTCAGGTTGAAAACTTCAAGTTTCTCCAGTCTTCCCTTATTACTCAATTAAAGCTAGGATGAAAACTTTTGTCCACACTGCATCCTGCTCTTGTGTTATCCTTTATTATTATTTATTCATTGGATGAGGGCATCGCTGGCTAGGCAGCATTTATTGCCCAGTGGGCAGCTAAGAGTGAACCACATTGTTCTGGGTCTGGAGTCACATACAGGCCAGACCAGGTAAGGATGGCAGTTTCCTTTCCTAAAAGACATTAATGAGGCAGATGGGTTTTTCCTGACAATTGACAATGGTTTTATGATCTCCATTAGACTTTTAATTCCAGATTTTTATTGAATTCAAATTCCACCATCTGCCATAGCAGGATTCAAACCCAGGTCCCCAGAACATTGTCTGGGTGTCTGGATTAACAGTCTAGCGATAATACCACTAGGTCATCGCTTCCCCATGTATTTCACCGTGACCAGCAGAGCACACAGTTACTTGAGATGTTGTCTGGCCAGAGCACTGTACAAGTTTGATGACAACTTTGAGCGGCTTGCTAGATCATTTCAGAGTCAACCATAGTGCTGTAGGTCTGGAGTCGTAAGTAGGCCAGACCAGGTAAGGACGCAGATCTCCTTCCTAAGGACATGAATCAAAAACCAATTTTAAAAAAATTACAATCAATAGCAGTTATCATAGTCAACTTTCCAAATTCCCGTTGAGTCTTCAAAATGTGCCAGTGGTATTCAGACCCACGTCCTCAGAATATTAGCCTGGAATTCTGCATTACTCGTCCAGCAACATTACTACAATACCTTTGCCTCCCAAAATCCCAATAATTGCAAAGCAGCAAATTACATGCAATGTTTTGATCCAGCATCAGATGCGCTACCCAATCCCCAGTTAACAAGGTAACAATTCAACTGGTAAATCGAAAACTAATCTTAGTAATGATGTTCAGTTATCAAGGTCATTATTACTGAGATTAAGTTTCAATTTATCAGGTGAATGTAATTTCCATCAGCCGCCGGTGTGATTTAAAGCTGTATCCCCAGAATAGGCAGCCTGGGCCTCTGAGGTATGAGCCCATGCCATTGCCACTATCTCCATAATTACTAGCTTCTCTGCATATATCAGAGGTGCAAGATCAAAAATTAAATTTGCTATGAGATTTCTCATCAAGCATTGAACAACAGTCCCTATAAGTAACAAAAATAGAAACTGCTGGAAAAGCTTAGCAGATCTGGCAGCAATTGTGGAGAGGGAAAAAAAACTGAGGTAATGTTTTGAGTCGTATGAAGAAGAACCATGTTTTGAAGCATTAACACTGCTTCTCCACAGATGCTGCCAGACCAGCTGAGCTTTCCCAGCAATTTCTGTTCTTGTTTCTGATTAACAACATCTGAATTTCTTTCAGTTTTTATTTAGCCCTATGAGTAAATGATTCTAATTCATTAGAATCTGCCATCACCCTGCTGGGATGTCTGTAGAGTGGTACGTGATCTGCACATTTGTATATCTCATTTAGTTCCCCCTCTTTGAATTTTGAGTGTTCCACCTTTTAAAATAACAAGCAGTAAACATGTGGCTTTAAATAAAATCAAAGGTTAGTTAATTACACAATGTCAAGTAATGAGGAAGAAATGTGATAGCTGTATTAGTTAAAATAAAGACACAAAGATTAAAGGTAGATACCGATAAAAGATACTTATAACGATTAGAAAAACCACAGAATTGTTATGGTTTCAGATGAGCACATTCGGCCCATCGTACCTGAAACAGCTCTTGAAATAAATAAGCTCAGTCTCTTGCAGCCTGTTAATTGCTTGAAGATTTGCTTTTCCAAGGTGAAGAAGTTCAAAAGATGAATTCAGGAGCTTAGATGGCTTCAGTAGTTGAATGTTGTTTGTACTGGTGGATTTAGTAGCTAGTGCAGGCTTTGAATGAGAGAGAGGTTTCTTGCTCCTCACTAGTTCTGTTGTTATGACACTTACCAATTGCTAGGACTCTTCCAGCAGAACAGTGGTTGATTCCAGAAAGTCCTTTTCCTTGCGCTCTGTTTTATTGAGAACCTTCTCTCTGAGCATGTTTAGTCAGAGTCCTTCCTGGGGAGTTCTCTCTTAAGACAGTGTCTCAGAGAATTTTGTACGAATAAAATTTATGTTGGTTGTTAAAATTCGATTTAGTGAAGAGTGAGGTTGTGCATTTGCAAAAAACAAACAAAGCAAAGCAATATACCATAAACAGGAGGGTTTTGAGGAAGTGAGCGACCTTTGAGTGTATGTTGACATGTGCTTAAAGGTGGCAGGATGTGGCGGTAAGTTGGTAAAAAAAGGTAAATTGAATGTTTTCCTCCATTAGGCAAGGTATTGAAAAGCCAGGCCGCTCAGCATCCTGACTTGGAAAGATATCATCATTCCTTCAGTGCCACTGGGTCAAAATCCCAGAATTCCCTCTCTAATGGGCCTATACATGGAGTGCAGTGGTTCAAGCAAGCAGCTTAACACCATCTTCTCAGAAGCAACTGGAGTTGTGCAATAAATGCTGGGCCGGTCAGTGATGCCCATGTCCCATGAGTGAATAAAAAAAAAGGAACGGTATGCTGGAACTATATAAGTCACTGATTAGGCCATCACTGTAATTTTCTGTACTGATCTGATCACCACGTTACAGGAAGTACATAATTCTCATTGAGAGAGCACGGGGAGATACATAAGAATGTTACCAGGTTTTGAAAATTGGAGCTTTGAGAAAAGATTATTTACGCTAAAGTTGTTTTCCTTTGAGCATAGAAGGCTGGGGGGAGACTTAATTAAGGTGGACAAAATAATGAGGAACTTAAGAGTGGACAAGGGAGATCCTGTTGCCCCTGGTGGAGGGGTCAGTTACCAGGGGCACGGATTTAGGGTGGTTGGCAGAAGGATTAGAGGGGCAATGTGGAAAAGATATTTTCACCTAAAGTGTGAAGGTCTGAGCGCTCAATGCATTTCAAAAGGAATCTGATCTGCCCCCGAAATGCTGTAACCTGCAAGACTATAGCCCAGATGCTGCTAAGTGAGACTAGACTGAGTGGCTAATGTATTCAGCCAGTGCAGACACAGTGGGCTGAATGGCCTCTTTCAGTGTTGTAAATTTTCGATCCCTGTCCCCTAAAGGGTATTTAAGAACCTGATGAGTTTTATTTTAATGGCAATAAGAGTTTTCCCTTTCTGTTAATTTAACTTGCACCTGCTGCTATGGTAGCAGGCAGGTTGTTTCCACTCACAGGTGAAAATAAAATTAGGGGCATAGCCTCAAAATAAGGGGGAAGCAGATTCAGGACTGAGTTGAGGAGGAACTTCTCCTCCCAGAGGGTTGTCAATTTGTAGAATTCCCTGCCTAGTGAAGCAATGGATGTTTTTAAGGCAATGATAGGGCTTTGAACAGTGAAGGAATTAAGGGTTATGGTGAACACGTGGGTAGGTGGAGCGAAGTCCATGAAAAAGATCAGCCATGATCTTATTGAATGGCAGAGCAGGGTCGAGGGGCCTGATGGCTCCTGCTCCTATTTCTTATGGTGGGATTCAAACTCGTTTCCTCAGGCCATTAACCTGTGGTTTTGGGTGACTAGTCCAGTGGCAGTATCACTATACACCACCTCCCCTTTAATTTGCAGACCAGAGTTGAGATCGATTCAGAATTTTTTCACAGATATGTTTTTATTAATATCATTTAGTAGATTGTCCTTCAATTCTTAAACCCTGTGTCCACCCTACACTGTTGATAACCCCAAATTTAAAGGGAAATTGGATTATATTTTCTAATTAACAAGGTGTACAGCTGGATGAACACGGACCCGAAACATGAGCTTTCCTACTCCTCTGATGCTGCTTGGCCTGCTGTGTTCAGCCAGCTCTTACACCTTGTTATCTCAGATTCTCCACCATCGGCAGTTCCTACTACCTCTATATTTTCTAATTGTTGTTTTAAAGATCTTTACAAAAAAGTATTGGGAATGAGGGGTGGGTCGGGGAATGCACTTTGGCAGTTGAGCATCACCCAGTTAAGGAAACGGAAACCAGCAGGTCTGGCTGTATCTGAGGGAAAGCAACAGGGGCTAACGTTTGCAGCCTCGTGTGACCGCTACAGCTTAATGAACAGCTTGCACGGCCAATGAGGGAGATTGTGAGGCGGATGAAACCCTCAAAAAAATTTGCAGTTAAATAGGACAATCTTAATAGCACTTAGGAAGCTAAAATTCCAAATTTGGACCCAACTGTTTTCGGAAGTTTAGCATAACTTTGCTTTAGTATAAGGCAGTCTGAGGTCCTGGGAATGGATATATTGAAAGTATCCAAAGCGGCGTTTTGTTACTTGTGAACCAGGAAGTGCATCAGTTTTGAATGAGGGATGGCGGAGGCTTTGTTGCATGTTCTCTGCTCTTACAGCGAGGCAGAGAGCAGGACCAATATGGCCAAGGGTTGGGGAGCCAGGGACCTGGGGGCTTGCCTGCTGCTGGGTGAGGAGTCCCCCGGGAGGAGCTCCCTCCTGTTCCTGGTGGCGGCTGAAGCCGCAGGCCAGTGGGGGAAGCGAGTGCTCTTCTTCTCCCCCAGCCCGTTGCAAGCGCTGCCCGCCCCGCTGCTGCTGCTAGAGCCCGGTAGCCTCCGGAGGATTCAGTTCGCCTACCCCAGGACGGCGGAGGGGCTGCGGGAAGCGTTAGCGTGCTTGCATGAGAGCCCCCGCAGCCTGCTGCCCTCTCTGCTCTTGCTGGACGGGCTGGACCGGTACCTGCAGGGCTGCGGGCAGGACACACCTCAGCAAGCGGCCAGGATCGCCGCCCTGCTCCGGGACAGTGCCAGCTGGCTCAGTGAGAAACTGCAGCCCGGTACAGAGTGCCAGATCATTGCAACACTGAAGGTGGAGAGCAAAAGCGCACAGCTCGCTGGCAAACTGCAATTCATTCGAAATAGTCATTCTTAAAACATTGTGTATTTGTTCCACCATAAATTTACCATTATAATTAACTCATACAATGCAAGAGAGGCTATTCGGCCCATTGGGTTTGTACCAGCCAAATCTACACAAGTGTAAATCTAGTCTAAAAGGAGACCTTGGAGTGAAGGTTCATAGTTCACTGAAAGTGGAGACCGATGTAGTCAGGATAGTAAAGGAAGTGTTTGGCATGCTTGCCATCACTGGTCAATGCATTGAGTCTGGGAATTGGGAGGTCATGTTGCAGCTGTACAGGACATTGCTGAGGCCACTTTTGGAATACTGTATTCAATTCTGGCCTCCTTGCTATAGGATGTTGTGAAACGTGAAAGGATTCAAAAAAGACTTACAGGGACGTTGCTAAGGTGGAGTGTTTGAGCAGTAGAGAGAGGCCGAAATAGGCTGGGGCATCAGAGGCTGAGGGGTGACCTTTATGGAGGTTCATGAAGGGATGGAAAAAGTGAATGGCCAAGGTCTTTTCCCCAGAGTAGGGAATTCAAAACTGGAGGGCATAGGTTTAAGGTGAGAGGGGAAAGATTTAAGAGACATAAGGGGCAACTTTTTCACACAGGGTGGTGCATGTATGGAATGAGCTGCCAGAAGAAGTGGTGGAGGCTGGTACAATGACAACATTGAAAAGGCATCTGGATGGGTACGTGAATAGGAAGGGTTTAGAGGGAAATGGGCCAAATGCTAGCAAATGGGACGAGATTAATTTAGGATATTTGGTCAGCATAGGTGAGTTGGACCGAAGGGTTTGTTTCCTTGCTGTACAACTCTATAACTCTAAATCTAGACTAAATCTACACTAATGCCACTTTCCAGCACTTGGCCAATAGCCTTGAATATTATGACATTTCAAGTGCTCACTCATGTGCTTTGTAAAAGTAGTGAGGTTACTCTCCCAAGCTATATGCGTTTTAAAACTGAGAATTATTATTTAAAATATATTTCTTATATTTTGTATAGAATGGTGGTATAATCTAGTTTTATTTATCTAATGTTTTTGCCATTACAATTAAATATATAAAAACACTGCATTCTGAGTTCAAGTGTAATTTTAGCATCACGTTTATATGTTTTTATTCTCAGATTTTTAAATGTCTTTGTTATATTTTATGTAGAATTATAGATGCGTAATGCATTCAGGTTTTATTCTGTACATCAGGCTATAAAGCTGGATGAGCTCCATTGTGTCCTGCCCTAATGGAAAGAGATGCTTGTGTTAGTTTGGTGGACTATGGCCAATTGTTTATTCTGAGGATCTTTTCTAAGTTCTATTATTGTCATATAATATCTTTTTTCTAATTTTAGTTTACTCAATTTTTAGCATCATTTCAGTCTTAGATTTTGATAATACATATTTCATTACTTTTAATTATTATAGTTTGTTCATTTTTATCTTTCCCCAATACTTTCATATAAAAAATAACTTTTACCTTGCGTTTGTCAAATTCTACAACACATGGGGAAGCAATGCATAGAGTGAGTTTGAGCCTGTCAAATAGTCCTCTTTTGATTGGTCCCCTTGAGCAAGGGAGATGACACCGAAGGAAAGAAAGAGATTTTAAGATTTTTTTTTAAGAAAATGGAAATTGGAAAAGTGGTAGAAGCCATTAAAGCAAAGTTAGAACTTAAAATAAAATGAGGAAGGGAATAGAATTAAAGGATAAAAGTTAACAGGCTTAGTTACTAAGATAGAGAGGAAGAGTTCATGGTCATGAAAGGCATGATGTAACTTTGAGATCTCCAAGGCACAGTGTAGCCAGTGCAGTATTTTCCAGTTTAGTTGCTGTAGTAAAGTTGGAAACCAATTTACATTCAGTAAGTTTCCATCAACAGCAATGTGATGAGGACTAGATAATTTTTAAAATTCTGTAGTTCTCAAGTCGTGAAATTTATTATTTTATAATGCTCCTGGGGAGTTTCCACTGGATTTTGGAAGAGATACTTGATTGAGGTATATAAGGTCCTCAATGGTGTTGAACATGGATAGGATGATGCCTCCTGTGAGTCAATCCAAAACTAGGAGGGCACTGTTTTTGAAAATGGGGGTGACCCTTTGAGGCCAGAGAAGAGGAGACTTTTTTATTTCTCTCAACGACTTTGGAACTCTGTTTCAGAAGTTGGTGGAGAATAGGTCATTGAATGTTTTTAAGGCAGAGGCGATGGATTCTTGTTAAACAATGGAATGAAGCGTTATTTGGGGGGGGAGGGTAGATAGGAATGTGGAATTCAAAACCCCGACAGATCTTATTCAATACTGCAGCATGTTCTACAGGCCAAATGATCTACTTCTGATCCTAACTTTGTACGTGCATCCCAGGGAACAGACTGTAGAGCTGCTCACTGCTGCAGACACCTTGCTTACTGATTTTTACTTTCAACATTAACCAATAGTGACTGATCAGCTCCTTTTTCTCTTTAGGCTCCAATTCAAGAAGACACTGCGGCAGATCCGTTCCTGCCTATTATCGAGCGCTACATTCCAGTGAAGTGCATGGTGAGAGAGGAGCTATGCAAACCAGACGGGGCCCAGCGTTATCTCATATCCTTCTCGGGGATGGGAACCAATGAGGCCGAAGGGCCTTCTGTATCGCAAGTTGCGGAGGACTGTACCTGGGAACTGCTCTACGAGGCTGATAAAACGCCAAGAATCCATCTTGTAGCAAGTGAGCAGAGGGAAAACACAATGATTTGGGGATTAGAGGGAGGGCCCACCAACTAATCTCACATCTGCTTCCATAAGTACATAAGACTAAATCCTCCAGTTTCAAGTCCAAAATTCAGCACTCAGTGCTACTGATGTCTTTATTTCTACTTAGCGTGTTATTCAAAACACTGGCCTGTGGGAGTTATCACCTTTTGGATAGCATGTTAAGTCCAAGGTTCTCTCAGCCCACCCAAAAGAGCAGAGAGGTCTCAGTCAATGGGAATATAAACTCAGAAGCCTGAGGGAAATCTCTTGAGCTCCTCTTTAATTTGTACCCCAGGATCTTTCATACAATATAATTCGATACAGCACAGGAACAGGCCCTTTAGCCCACCAAGCCTGTGCTGATGCTAAGCCTTATTTAGACTTGCAACTTATTACCCATGTGCACTTTCGATCTGTCTGTTTGTCTCCTGTTCATGAGTCTATCAGGATGCACCTTAAATGTTGCTAACATGCCCGTTTCCACTACCTACCCTGGCAGTGTGTTCCAGGCACTCTCACCCACTGTGTGAAAAATTTCCCCTGCACTTCTCCACTAAATTTTCCCCTTCTCGCCTAGAACCTGTGACCTCTTGTAGTTGACCTTTCCACCTTGGGGGGGTGGGGAGAAGCCTCTGACTACCCGCCCTATCAATGCCTGTCATAGTTTTGTAGACCTCTATCAGGTTGCCCCTTAGCCTCTGTCTTACCAGTGAAAGCAATTCGAATTTACCCAACCCCTCATAACTAAGACCTTCCAGACCAGACAACATCCTGGTAAAACTTCCCTGCACCCTTTCCAAAGTATCCACATCCTTCTCGTAGTGCAGCGACCAGAACTGCATGCAATATTCCAAATGTGGCCGAACTAAAGTCTTGTACAGCTTCTGTGTCTGCCTGAGAGAGCAGCCAGCCCATTGCGATATTGTCACATCTGAAACTTGGCACCAAACATACCAGGATTGTGTGCTGCGTGCATGGGGATTGAACCCACAACCTTCTGCTTCGAAGATGCAAGTGTGACCACTGATACCCTTTTAATTTCGACTTGGTGCCCTTTTGGAAAAATCTATAGCTCCATTGAAACACCTTAACATCCATTTTGTCAATACAGAGCAGTACCCTTTGGGATCTTAAAGTATGTTTATCACGTTACCTTTCCTCATCAGGGAGGTCAGTGTTTCTGTCTTTTTCAGAAGCTAAGTTGCCAGTGAAGAGAAATGAAAGAAGCCCATTATTATTTTACAGTTTAGCTTTGTGATGAGAGGGACCTTAACTCCACGAAAAGAAAGTATTCAAAGTGTTGAGAAATTAAACTCATGTTAACCTCTCGAAGCTAACCAGGAAGGCAAGATCTGAGGAGCCTGAAATGTAGAAGTGTTTTGGGAGCAGGTGTAGTTACTGGTAAGCCTTTCCAGACAACACTACAAAGATGCAGATTGCAGGAGAACTGGGAAGATCTTCACTGAGTCGGATGGCTTTTTTTTGACTTTGATTTTGTGCTGTGGTTAGAATTGGGAAGAGACAGCGTGCTGAATTTTACATATTGCTAATCTCGGCTAATGCCTGTAACAGAATTAGGGCCTTGCCTGGGACACAGAGCCCAGCATGGCTTTACCCCTGGGGATTTAACCAGTTGGCTTTGACTGAGGATTGGAGAGCAAAGTTCAAACTCCTGGACTCTGACAGTTGAAATTTGGACATTCCTTTCAAACTGGCTGTTTTTAATATATACACATAAAGTTCCCTTCAAACCTTGCATCGGTCTGAATAAAAATAAACTAGCTTGGATCCATAAAGAAATCAAAGTGGTTTCCAAGGGCCAGGGTAAAGGAACTGAGTGTCATGGACACCACAGTGTCTATATCAATAAGTAATTCATTGGCCTTGCAAAGTCCAAGATCATGAATATTGCACTTTTATTAATACACTCTCCTTTCTATAACCATTGCATGGTCTTTGATCCTTGATCCCCTCATATTCTGCTCCATCGCTTTTTATGCAAACTAGGCCACGAGAGTACTTTACCCCCTGTCTATCTGCAATGACCCACAAAGATAAGCCAACTTTCTGTCTCATGGTCATAACATAAAGGGTTGTCTGATCTCATTGTGAATCTGTTAATTCCTCTCCCCTCAGTGGAAACTGGGGAGGAGGGGGATGAACGATGGGTTGTTGGGGGAAGAAACAACAGTTCACTAAAAAGGGGCAATCTCTTACCATACTCTGATCCAGCAAAACATTCCTGGTGTGTCTCACTGCTTGCTGTGCAGAAAATGTACATCATATCCCAATGATTGAGGCCTGTCAGAGCAATGACCCTGGGGATCAGTAAGTCCCTGGCATCTCTCGTCATTCACCAGCTTTGGCAGGCCTTATCCGTGCCATAATTGTCCCAGTCGCTGCTGTTTAAGAGTCGGGGCCAGTGATGGGTCTGGGCAGGTTTGGGCCTAGTTGTTTTCTGTTCACCAACATTCCACCACTCAAGCTGTCATCACTGAGAGTCATTCCTGTGGTCACGTTTAATGATACCCTCGCTGGGTTGTGTGTTTTCCCCGCTTACTCAGTAGCTAAGCAGTTACACGTCCAGAAGATCGTGGTGCTTTTGGCCCTGTAGGAGGGGTGGGGTGGAGGAATCGGACAGGGACAGCAGTTTATTCCTAGGCCCTGGAAGGGTAAACTTTGCTTCCCAAATTCCAATTGCTGAACCATGATCCCTGACAGCGAGTACTTGAGCTCCCGTGTGCGACAGCCCTTCTGGTTGAACAGCTATTTGACCCTCACTATCCAAGGTCACAGGAACAACGTGACAATTTGCTGGCAGTGTGGGAGTACAACCTGTTGGGTCCTTCAAAAAAAAATGCCATTTATCTCTCTAACCTGATTTAGTTTGAGTGGAAACAAAGTGAGTTATGCATCATAAAGTCCTGAGAATTTTTGTGACAGAATTGTATTTCGATATTGCTGTACAAATGGTGCCAGTTTTTGGGGTGTAAAAATAAGTTGATAGTTTTTGTGTGTGGTTGTCAATTTTATGTCTCCTGCCTCTCTTCTGAGGGAGGCAAGCTAACGGGAATATCTTTTGCGAAGTACGACAACAACATGTGAAAAACATCCTCTTGGCACAAATGAAACTGACTTCAGTAATTCCTGTTGGGAAGGCAGGACCTGACTCGAAGGCCTGAGTGGCCTACTCTTGTTCCTTGTGAGGTATGTTGCTGGGGGTTGTGGCCCATCCATAAGTTTGTAAGATATAGGAGCAGAATTAGGCTGCTTGGCCCATGATCTGCTTAAACATTCAATCAGGGCTGATATTTATCTCAACCCCACTCTTCTGCCTTCTCCCTGTAA
The DNA here is from genome assembly GCA_024137785.1 of Ginglymostoma cirratum. Classification (NCBI taxonomy): domain Eukaryota; kingdom Metazoa; phylum Chordata; class Chondrichthyes; order Orectolobiformes; family Ginglymostomatidae; genus Ginglymostoma; species Ginglymostoma cirratum. The sequence goes on along the minus strand of JAHRHZ010000086.1, from coordinate 8,960,906 downwards.
TCCTTGATCCCTTTATTTATCAAGAACCTATCCATCTCTGTCTTAAATACACTCAATGGGTTGGCTTCTGCAGCAGTCTGTTCCACAGATTCGCTGAAGGAATTCCTCCTCATCTCATTTCTAAAGGGTCCCTCATTCTGATGCTACACGCTCAGGCCCTAGTCTCTCCCACTCACGGAAGCATCAGTGAATTTCCAGTTAAAATTGATACTGCTATCCTGTTCGGAGATTTGGTGCTGATATTGGTGTTTGTGGTCATTTCACGATCCTTTTCTTTGACGCATACCCTTGTAGTAATGGAAAAACTGTCAATATCCTAATTGGGATTCAGACATAGAGCTGTATAGCATGGAAACAGACCCTTTGGTCCAACTCATCCATGCTGACCAGATATCCTAAATTAATCTAGTCCCATTTGCCAGCATTTGGCCCATATCCCTCTAAACCCTTCCTATTCATGTACCCATCTAGGTACCTTTTAAAAGTTGTAGTTGTACCAGCCTCCACCACTTCCTCTCATTCCATACACGTACCACCCTCTGCATGAAAATGTTTCTCCTTAGGTCCCTTTTAAATTTTTCCCCTCTTCACCTTAAACCTATGCCATCTACTTTTGGACTCCCCTACCCTGGGAAAAGACCTTGGCTATTCATCCTATCCATGCCTCTCATGATTTTATAAACCCCTATGAGGTCGGCCCTCAGCCTCCGATGCTCCAGGGAAAATAGCTCCAGCCTGATCAGCCTCTCCCTATAGCTCAAACCCTCCAACCCTGGCAACATGCTGGTAAATCTTTTCTGAATCCTTTCCAGTTTCACAACATCCTATAGCAGGGAGACCAGAACTGCATGTAGTATTCCAAAAGTAGCCTAATCAATGCCCTGTACAACTGCAACATGACCTTCCAACTCCTATACTCAATACACTGACCAATAAAGGCAAGCGTACCAAACACCGTCATCACTATCCTGTCTACCTGCAACTCCACTTTCAAGGAACTGTGAACTTGCACTCCAAGGTCTCCGGTCAGCCACACTCCCTTGTCGACCTTCCTATTCAGTCTATAAGTGCTGCCCTGATTTGCCTTTCCAAAATGCAGCACCTCGCATTTATCCAAATTAAACTCCATCTGCCACTCCTTGGCCCATCTGATCAAAGGCCCATTGTACTCTGAGGTAACCTTCTTCGCTGTCCACGACACATCCAATTTTGGTGTCATCTGTAAACTTACCAACCATACCGACTATGTTCACATCCAAATCATTTCTATAAATGGCAAAAAGCAGTGGACCCAGCGCCCATCCTTGTGGCACACTGGGGGTCACAGGCCTCCAGTCTGAAAAGCAACCTTCCATCACCACCCTCTATCTTTTACCTTCGAACCAGTTCTGTATCTAAATGGCTAGTTCTCTTTATATTCGACGTGATCTAATCTTGCTAACCAGTCTACCATGGAGAACCTTGTTGAACTCCTTACTGAAGTCCTCATCAATGATGTCCATTGTTCTGCCCTCATCAATCCTCTTTGTTATTTCTTCAAAAAATCCAGTTAGTGAGACACGATTTCCCATGCACAAAGCCATGTTGACTATCCCTAATCAATCCTTGCCTTTCCAAATACATGTAAATCCTGTCCCTCAGGATTCCCTCCAACAATTTGTCAGGCTCACTGGTCTGTAGCTCCCTGGCTTTTCCTTACCACCTTTCTTAAATAATAGCACGATGTTAGCCAACCTCCAATCTTCTGGCATCTCACATGTGGCTATCAATGATACAAATGTCGCAGCAAGGGGCCCAGCAATCACTCCCCTAGGTTCTCACAAAGTTCTAGGGTACACCTGATCAAGCCTGGAGGTTTATTCACCTTAGTGCGGTATAAGGTGTACAGTACCACCTCCTCTGTAATATGGACAGTTTTTAAGATGTCACTATTTACTTCCCAACATCCTCTATCTTCGATATCCTTCTCCGCCATAAATACTGATGCAAAATACTTGTTCCGTATCTCCTGTAGTTCCACACAGCCGGCCTTGTTGATCTGTAAGGGCCCTATTCTCTCCCTAGTTACCCTTTTGTCCTTTGGATTCTCCTGTAACTCTATTTGCCAAAGTTATCTCACGTTCAACCTTTAGCCCTCCTGATTTCCCTCTTAAGTATTGTCCTACTGCCTACAACGACTGTAACTTGCAGCATGTCCTTCAGATCCATTGCTGCCTCACTCACTGACCTGCATTGACAATATCTCAAATTTAAAATTCTTTTCCTTGTTTTCAAGTCTGTCCAGGGCATGGTCCCTCACTATCCCTGTGATCTCCTCCAGCTCCACAACCCTCCAAGTTATCTGCACTCCTCCAATTCATACCTTGTACACCTTTTTTTCATTCACGGGGTAAGGGGATCCCTGGCTTGGTCAGAATTTATTGCCCAGAGGGCAGTTAAGAGTCAACCACATTGCTCTGGGTTTGGAGTCATATGTAGGCCTGCCAGGGAAGGATGGCAGTGTCCTGTAGGAACCTGGGTTTTCCCAACAATTAGCTTATGGTCATCATTATACTCTTAATTCCAGATTTTTTTTCCCCCCTTTTAAACTCAAATTTGGCATGGTGGGATTTGAACCCAGATCCCCAGAACATTGCCCAGGTCTCTGGATTAACAGTCCATCAATAATACCACTAGGCCATTGCCTCACACCCCCCCCAATCCAATTTTAATTGCCCCACCATTGGTGCTTGTGCCTTCTGGAGGGGATTGACCTTTGAGGAAAGGTTAAGCAGATTGGCCTCGTATCCACCGCAGAATAGGGTGATCTTTTTGAAATACATTACATTCTGCGGGGGTTGTGGTGGTCCTGACAGGGTGGATGCTGAGAGCATGTTTCCCCTCGTAGGCAAACCTTTTAAAAATAAAGATTCTCCCATTTAAGGTGAAGAAAATGTGTCTCGGAGTCGTGGGCTTTTGCGATTCTCTTTCAAGGAGAGTTGTGTTGTCTGAGTCACTGACTATGTTTTAATCAAGCCTCTCAGACATGTTGTATTCCAACTTCTGGGCAGGCGGGAACTGAACCTGGGCCTTCTGGCTCAGCAGCAGGGACACCACCACTGCACCACAAAAACACTTGGCTCATTGAGTATTTTGGAGGCTGAAGTAGGCAGAGGTTTGAGGTACAAAGGAAAACGAAGGTTAATGGGTTCGGTTGACTGGAAAGTAGATTCAAGGTCACATAAGATTAGCTACGATCTCTTGAATGACTTGAGGGCCGATGGCCTTCTCCTACTCCTACTTCTTTTGTAGCTTCTCTCTATTTAAGATTCTTTTTAAACTGTATCTTGTGAGATTTAGTTATGGAGTCATTGAGTCATACAGGATGGAAACAGACCCTTCGGTGCAACTAGTTAATGATGACCATAATCCCAAACTAAACAAGTTCCACCTGCCTGCTCCTGGCCCATATCCCTCCAAACTTTTCCTATTCATGTACTTATCTAAATGCCTTTTAAACATTGTAACTATACCCGCATCCACCATTTCCTCTGGAAGTTCATTCCACACACGAACCAATCTCTGTTTAAAAACAAGTTGCTCCTTGTGTCCTTCTTAAATCTTTCTCCTCTCATCTTAAAAATATGCCCCCTAGTTGTGAGCTCCCCACCCGGGGGAAAAGACTCATGTCATTCACTTCTTTTATGCCCCTCCTGATTTTGTAAACCTCTATAAGTTCACCCCACAGCCTCCTATGTTCCAGTGGAAAAAGTTCCAGCATTTCCTGTCTATTTTTATAACTCAAACACTCCATTCCTGGCAACATCCTGGTAAATCTTTTCTGAACTCTGTCCAGTTTAATAAAATCATTCCTATAACAGGCCAACCCGAATTGGACACAGTACTCCAGAAGGGGCCTCACCAACGTCCTGTACAACTGCAACAAGATGTTCCAACTCCTCAACTCAAAAGGTCTGAGCAATGAGGTCCTTTGTAGCTTCCAGTACAGACAAATGAAATCACACTGTGAGCCTGAGTGATGATGTTAAATAGTTTTTGGTGTAATTCCTAGCGCAAGAAGGGTTGTTTAGTAAGTGCTGTCCAGTAGCAGAACCACTTATGATGTTGGATGTGGGGTTTCCAGGTTCGCAAGCATGGGCTGGTTGAGCAGGTCATCTGCTGTCCTTTGTGCTCAATTGTGGGAGCATGTTTTTCAATTATGGTCCACCTTCTGCTCTCCCTTGTCCCATGGTGTGAAAGGCCAAACTGACCTGAAGCCAGGCTCCACACCTAATAGAATGGGCACAGTCATAGAGTCATCCAGGATGATAACAGACCCTTTGGTCCAACCAGTCCATACTGACCATAATCCCAAACTAAACTAGTCCCACCTGCCTGCTCCTGGCCCATATCCCTCCAAACCTTTCCTATTCATGTACTTATCCAAATATCTTTTAAATGCTATAGTTGTACCCACATCCACCGCTTCCTCTGGAAATTCATTCCATGAGTGAATCATCCTCTGTGTAAAATAATTTGCCCCCATGGCTTTTTTTAAATAATGAATTAAGTTGCTATAGTCCTAGCAGACGGTAAACTCAGCCGGTATGGGAATTGAACCCACACTGTTGGAATCACTCTGCATCGCAGTCCGGCCAACTGATCCCCATATCTAATACTCCACACACATGTTTCAAATTGTCCTTAATAGCACCCCTGTGAAGTGCCAGGGGAAACTTAGAGGTGCTACGTAAATGCAAGGTGTTGTCAACAATGATCCCATCATGACACCACTTGGTCCAGGACTCACTGCAGTGTTGCCTTTGGGAATATGTTTGCCAAGTTTACTTGGGCAGTTATGAATCTTAGTGCAGAGGTTGAAACATAGAAAATAGGAGGAGTAGGCCATTCGAGCCTGCTCCACCATTCAATATGATCATGGCTGATCATCCAATTCAGTCCCCTGTTCCAGCTTTCTACACACTCCCTTTAGCCCCAAGAACTTGGGAATTTATAATGTGTTTTATATTTGCTTACAACATGGGGGCAGAGTTTATACTGTGCACACGGATCCAATTAATGTCCGTGCACCCATGGTCTTTGACTGTCCCTGTTCAATGCCATGGGACAACTCTATTACACTGGGAGACAAGACGTAAACTCGGTTCTCCTTTAAGTCTACCCAGAAAGTCATGAATATCTCTGAAAGTGATCTCCTTTCGCGCCCTTGCCCTGTTCAGTTGGGGATTGATGAGCAGTACCCGCTAATCTTAGTCCCCTGATACAGGCATATCACGGACAGAGACGTCAAAAGTTCAGGGGCTGCTCACTGCCATTGAGCCTCCTCAGCCCCTGCATGGCTGACGAGGAAGAGATTAACTTATCGGGTGCTCTAACAGAGTTGTAACTTGGCACCCGCCCAGGGAGCGCAAGTGTATAATAGATGATAGTTTTCCAGTGTTGCAATCGCTTGTACGAAGTAGTGAACATTTCAGTGGATAGTGTAGTTTCCTTTCCAGAAACTCAAGCATGCCTGTTTCGATTCTCACCCTGTTTTCGGGTCAGCCCAAGTTATGTCTTAATCAGTGATAGCCCACGTCGGCCACTGGGTTAGAAATTTCTTCGCTCCTCGAGAGCTTGGGAATCTTTGGAAACTTCTACCACAAACAGATGTGAGGGTTCAGTGAACTCAAAACTGACAGTCATGGATTTTTTGGACAGTAGGGAACATGAGGAAGGGAGAGACCAACTTTGGTCATAAATGGAGAGACGGGGCCCTTAAATACCGAATTCTTAGCAGCACCTCCAGGGTCAGCCATTTTTAAAGTGACTTTGTTCAGGGGGTCGACAGCGCTCCTTATTCCAACAAGACAGGTTGCTAATGACACTCGTTTTAAAAAACAGTGTTAACTTCAACTAAAGGAGGCCAACTGATTGTAAAGACTAGAGGTATAGAGACCGAAAGAACCGCAGAAGTTGGAAATCAGAAACAAAAACAGAAATTGCCAGAAAAGCTCAGCAGGTCTGGCAGCATCTGTGGAGAGAAATCAGAGTTAACATTTTAGGTCCAGTTGCCATTCCTCAGAACTGGTGGTAGCTGGGTAAAAGATGTTTTTTATGCAGAAGATAGGGTCGAGGGAGTGGGTAAGGAGTAAATAATAGGTGGAGATAGAGCCCAAAGAGAGACAATAGGTGTGTATAGCGATTACCCCAGGAGAATGAATAGCTACTAACAGGGCCAACAATAGAATTGTGTTTAATAGCAGACCATGTGATAACAAGGCCTAGTCTGTGGGGGTTGGGGTAAGTACATGGGAGAAAATGCCTTAAGCCCTAAAATTGTTGAACTCGATACTGAGTCAGAATGCTGTAGAGTTCCCATGTGGAAAGTGAGGTGATGTTCTTCCAACTTGCACTGAGCTTCACTGGAACATTGCAGCAAGCCAGAGAAAGAGAGCTGTTGGCCAGTGAACTCAGTGGTGTGTTGAATAGCAGGCAACTGGAAACGTGGGCTCTCTTTTGCACACAGAACGTGGGTATTCTGTGAAGCGGTCGCCTAGTCTATGCTTCGTTTCCCCACTGTAGAGGAGACTAGGGGTACTGGCCTACCTGGGTGTGGATGTAGAGAGATTCCAACTCCCTCCCCAAACACACACATTAAACCCAGGTGGGAGAAAAAGGGATTTTTTAAAAAATGACACTTGCAAACAAGTCAGGAGGGTTTACCAGTACTGTCCCTGCCTCTGGCCTGAGAGTCACAGGTAGTCGGGGTGGTGAAGACAGTGATTGGTACGCTTGCCTTTGTTGGTCAGTGCAGGAGTTGGGATGTCACGGTGCGGCTGTACAGAACATTGGTTAGGCCACTTTAAGAATACTGGTCTTCCTGCAATAGGAAAGATGTTGCAGAAGGATTCAGAAAAGATTTACAAGGATGTTTGTTGTCAGGATCGGAGGGTTTGAGCTACAGGGAAAGGCTGAATAGGCTGGGGCTATTTTCCCTGGAGCGTCGGGGCTGAAGGGCGACCTTATAGAGGTTTATAAAATCATGAGAGGCATGGATAGGGTGAATACCCAAGGTCTTTTCTCCAGGGTAAGGGAGTCCAAAACAAGTGGGCTAAGGTTTAAGGTGAGAGGGAAAAGATTTGAAAGGGACCTGAGGGGCAACATTTTCATGCAGAGGGTGGTGTGTGTATGGAATGAGCTGCCAGAGGAAGTGGCGGAGGCTGGTACAATAGCAACATTTAAAAGGCAGGATGGGTATGTGAACAGGAAGGGTTGAGGGGGATATGGGCCAAATGCTGGCAAATGGGATTAGATTAATTTAGCATATCTGGTCAGCATGGACAAGTTGGCCCGAAGGGTCTTTTTCTGCACTGTACAAGTTTATGACTCCAAGTCCCATTGCTCCAGAGCTGCATTATAACATGTCCATGTAGATTGATCAAATCTACTTACGAGACAAAGTCAGGCCAGTGTGTGTGTCTATCTGTCATTTGCAAGTTTTACTGGTATTTCCTTCAGGGATGGGTGACATGGTTGCTTTCCTGATTTTTAATTTTAATTACAAAATAAACTTTTTGCTTGTAATTAACAGCACAAGTATACTTTTAAATGATGTGATAATTGATAGTACAATCAATCTTGCCCACACATGGAACGACTTAAAAGTGAACGCACTACAATCCTGTAGGAAGTGAGATACTGATTTTTAAGAGTTAAAAGGAAGAAAAAATTAACAAAGGGGACAGAAACACAAATGCATATTAAAAAAAAATCAATTTTATTCATAGAAAAATATCCAAAATAGGAAACTGTTATACAAAATACTTTTTAAACATTGTAAAAAAAATGCTTTCTATAAGAATAAAACTTTTTATGTACAGAAGTTTACATTTTACAGTGAAACCAAAGACACAGAATGTTGGAAATCCAAAATAACTCCGGAAGTTCCTTATGTATGACAAAAGGTCAATGACCTGAAACATTAACTATCTACAGTTGCTGTGTCTAAATATTGTCTCTCTTTATGTTTTACAGTAATGTGCACCTTGAGCCAAAATGGCTTTCTGGTTATAAGCAGTAACTTGAGCCATCACTTGAGTGGATTGCTATCACAGTGGTGTTATGACACAATTATGTAGATCTTATTCCACATCACAACCACAAGAACACGACTTAACTTAGTCACTGTAAAACAAGATGGGTTTAGTTCCCCCCTGCATTAGGAACCTTCAGCAAATAGGTCTAGAAACGTCCTATTTGTCCACCAATTTAGTCCCCAGGTCACTAACAGAGTCCATTTGCAGGTCAATTTGTATGCAAGTTGGAACACAGGAGTCATTTGTAAGCAAGGGAAATCTTCATACGTCAGATCTTTAAAACTAAATTCCTGATTGAGAAAGCATTCGTAGGAATGAGCATGTTTGTAAATTGGGGACCCCTGTATTTTGGCAGCGTGACTTACCTTTCCTCTCGTGGTGCGGTGGTAGTGTCCCTATCTCTGAGCTAGAAGTCCTGGGTCCCAGTCCTACCCACTTCAGAGGTGTGTCAGAACAGGATGTATAAAAATGTCAGTGATACTATTGAGATTCATTGCACCATCTGTGTCCAGTGTCATACTTTCTTTGTTCTTCCCACAGCCTGACAGGAGTTTCGAGATTAAATGTACAAGGAACACAGCACAGCAGAAATGTCTTTTCTGCACTGTGCTGAGAGACTCTGCAAAACCTGAGTAATATTTGAAGCAAGATTGTCTAAATGATTCAGTCAGCTGCCCTTAGAAATGTATATAATGTGTATAATTTTGAACAGTTAGGGTTTACAAAGGGTGGTGTCTGCTACATTAATGGTAAGTCTACAGGAATTAAAATGTGATGAATACGTGTTTCCAGTCACTTTAAGTTGCTCAAACAGTGTTCATGCGTGACTTTAAAGTTTCCCCATGTCACAGCGGGAACAGATTTCACAGTTTCTTCTGTACCCTCTATTAATCCAAGACACCCAAGTGTCATGGGAATCCAAGAACAAACAAAAACCATAGTATCTTCACTCAATCTGCCCTACAAAGGCCCCTCAAAATTCTTTGGAACTTGGCTGTGGGTGTATTGTGATGTGAAGAACACAACATTCAACATTTTTTCTCTCTATCCACCATCACAGACTCTTTGCTGATAATGTTTAGTCATCGATGTGACAACACTTTAAGAACTGATAAACTGTGTGGTTTGTGAAGAAAAAGATCAATTGTTCTTCTGCAGTCTGAGGCACATTCCTCACCAACTTTCTGTCCTCCCTTCCCCCTCCATTCAGCATCTTACTTCAGTCAGTCGTTGTTCATATTTTGGGCAGCGCAAGCTATTGTGACCATCACGGTTGAGTCTTCTGCTGCACTCAGATTTGGAGAGCAGAACTAACGTGTGAGTGAGAGACTGCGTATGTGTGAATGAGTGTGTATGAGAGAGAGTGAGACACTGTGTATGTGTTTGAGTGTGAGAGAGTGTGTGTATGAATGAGTGTGTGTGTGTGAAAGTGAGTGTAAGACTCTGTGTGTGTGTGTAAGAGTGAGAGAGTGTGTGTGTACATGAGGAAGTGTGTGAGAGTGTATGTTTGAGACTGTGTCTGTGTGTGAAAGAGTGTGTGTGTGAGAGAGAGTATGTTTGAGAGTGTGCATGTGTTTAAGAGTGTACGTGTTTGTGTGCGTGTGTGTGTTGTGTTGGGGAAGTGGTTGATGTAGGGCCTTCCTGATCTGTGTTCATACACCTCAAAACTCAGATAGTCTTTCCCATCTTAATGTCACTGTACATTAAAACACTGTAGTCGAGATAGTGCCATCAATGTACTCAGCCTTCAGCGTGCCTGTCACTCAAGCTCTATCCCGAAATCTCGCTCAACTCAAACTCCCAGATCGCTGCGTCCACTACCAAAACCCATGTCTTTGCCTTCACATTCTCTGGTTTCTCCTCCAAAGTGAACACTCCCTGACAAGGAACTGACCTCGGCTCCCTTCCGCTTTCTCTGCAGCAAACAGATGCCACCGCCTCCTCCATCTACCTGCTCTCTCTTGCCACCCCACTCCTCATGAATTGGATGGACATTTCCCAAGGGGAACCAGGTCCGTCACAACCAATAGCTCTCTCTAAAGCCCCGTGCTAACCTCCTTGGCCTGAGTAAGGTCTTAGTCCTGCTGCTTGTTTACCTTCAGATTGGTGTGGCACATTACGTTGTCAGCCGGGCATGGTAACAAATTTGCTCATTGTAATCTTTCAGCTCAAATGAAGTACATGATACAACAGACTACCTTGAGTCCCTACCAATTTGAATTTAGCTGTAAGTCAGCTCCTATTCATTCACAAGAGCCTCGAAAGGAAGTGGTCAGTGAAGATGCTTCATGCCCAGTCGAGTGGCTTTCAAGATTCTGGATGTATGGTCTGTAGGCACTTTGGAAGATCATCCCTCTTGTAAAGGTTTGTGTACGAGCTTGCTATGTCCCCATGTGATGGGATGTCTGTGGTACTGAAATCAGCAGAGATCCCAGAGTCTGACATCAGAAGGTAATTTCTGTCACTCTCCAACTTGAACCTTAATGGATTCAGGTAAAGTAATCGTCCACTGGGATCATACTTAGCATAGTCAAAAGCTATCCGTGCCTCAGGACTCCCTGTCTCGATCCCGCTTGACAGCGATGACTGACGCGAGATGCAGTCTTGCTGCGAAGAGTTCTCTCCGATGGAAGACCTGTCCTCCCCCAAACCCAGTCTGGAACTCTCGAACAACAATTTCAAAGGCATCTCTTCCTCCGAGACATCATTGCTGCTCTGCACGAGACTGCAGGTGTCAGACAGGGAGGGGCGACTGGGGAAGAAATTCTGATTCAAGACAACGTAGACCTCCCTGGCATCAGGTGCTTCCAGCGGTCCTTCTTCCATCAGGCCTTCATCCTGCTGCAGCTTGAACGGGTTGGGCCTGGACACCAGGAAGCTTCGCTCGCCCAGGAAGACCTCCTGATGCTTGACAGCAGGCAGACCGGGAGGAAATGTCTTTGTCTCGGACAGGATCTCCAGCGCGGTGGCTGGCTCATCGGTGCTGAAGAATTGCAGATTCCACCAGATTTGTGCACTGCTCCGATTGAGCCACTCCTGTAGAGGCAAACAAAATCGTGGTCGGTGACAGGACTGATTGGTATTGGTGAGAAAGATCATTCCAAAGAAGGAATCAACATCTCACCGCGCACACCCCGCCCCCCACCTTCCCCACCAACGTCTCACATGAAGTCCTCCAACAGCTTCCTAAATTATTCCAAGGTTTCTCTCAGTATTGCTTCACTCAATGCTGCTTCCCACTAGCAGGCCTCCCCTTCCATACATTGCAGGCTTATAGAGTAACCTTTACGTCTACACAACCAACAGAGGTTAGGGTTGAAGCTGAGAAGGTTGAGGGATCCGTCTGAGCCCCACACAAATTACGAGTGGTATAGGTTCGGTCGGTGGGAATAAAATATAACAAAGAATTGCAGACGCTTGAAATCGACACAAACAAGGGCAGAAATTTCCAGAGAGAACCAGGAGGTCTGGCAGCATCCGTAGGGAGAGGAACAGTTAACGTTTCAGGTTCCAGTGACCGTTCAGAAGTAGAATCGAAATGACAACTCTGTGTTTTTCTCTCCACAGAGGCTGCCAGACCTGCTGAGATTCTCCCACAATCTCTGTTTCAACAGGGAGAAACTGTTCCCCTCGGTAATTACCAGAAGGCATAGAATCACAGTAATGGGCTGGAAGATTGGAGGGCATTTAAGAATTTGTATCTGGAAGACACTTTGTGAAAGGCTGGGAGAGGCAGGAGCCAATACAATTTTAATAAATATTCAGATGAACACTTGAAAAGCCATAGCACACAAGCATATGGACCAAGTGCTGGGAAACTGGATTAGAATAGACAGGTGCTTGCTCATAGAATCCCTACAGTTTGGAAGCAGTCCATTTGGCCCAACAAGTCCACACTGACTCTCTGAAGAGCATCCAAACCAGACTCACCTCCTACCCTATATCCCTGTAATCCCGTATTTCTAATGGCTAATCCATCTAACCTATGCATCCCTGGACACTACGGGGCAATTTAGCATGATGATCTAACCTGCAAGTCTTTGGAATGTGGGAGAAAACCAGAGCACGGGGAGAATGTGCAAACTCCACACAGTCACCTAAGGCTGGAATCAAACCCAGGTCCCTGGCGCTGTGAGGCAGCAGTGCTAACCACTGAGCCACCGTGCCACCCATGCTTGATGCCCAGTGCTGACTCAATGGGCTAAAGGGCCTCGTTCCGTACTGTAATACTTAATGACTTTGTGACCTTGCAAAGCACTTAGTGGCCAACTGGATGCAATTGTAGTGTGGGCGCTGTTGAGAATGGAGGAACAACGGCAACCATTTTGAGCACAGCAAGCTCCCACAAAGCAGTGTCATCACAACCAGAATATCTGCTTTTGTGACGTTGGATAATTGTCTCTCAACCAATCGGGAGGCTGCAGAGAACGCCACTGAACTCCGAATGGTACCATAGCGTCAGTGCAAAAGCAGATGACCCTCAGTTTTACCTCTCTGTGCAACTGGTGGGCTTAGGAGCCCATCTATGTCCAGGACGCTTGGGAACAACATAACCAACCAATCCTTCCATCTCATATCCAGTGACCATTTGCTTTGCCCATGTCTACTCAAGCTGATACCAAAGGTGCCAAACTAAACCAGAAGGATTAAATGTGGTCATGGAACCATATTCCACAGGACTCAGCATGAGAAAAGAGACATTAGCTTTTAGTCTTCTAAAACATTCAAGAATTTGAATGTGAAGCTACAAAAGAATGCAGAGATTACAATGTGTTTTAAAGCTGTGTTTTACCTGGAAATTACCCCTGTACACAGTGAACAATCCATCAAACATGTTCTCAGGGGAGGGCACCAGAGGCCAAATCTTTTCCTTGATAATTCTGTAAAGGAAAAAAAAAGATTCAGTTGGTGTTCAATTGAGGTAATTCTTTAAAAATTCATTCACAGGATGAGGCTGTCGCTGGCGAGGCAGCATTTATTGCCCATCCCTAATTGCCCAGATTACAGTTCAGAGTCAACCACATTGCTGTGGGTCTGGAGTCACATGTAGGCCAGACCAGGTAAGGATGGCAGTTTCCTTCCCTAAAGGACATTAGTGAACCAGATGGATTTTTCCTGACGATCGACAATGGGTTCACGGTCATCATTAGATTCTCAATTACAGATTTTTAAAAAATTGAATTCAAATTCCACCATCTGCCATGGCGGGATTCGAATCTGGGTCCCAGAACATTATCTGGGTCTCTGGATTAATTTTAAGCGACAATGCCACTAGGCCATCACTTCCTCTATTGTGTTATTATCTAATGATGTGGCAATATTTCCTTGTACACATCAATGAAGTGTATTAGTAATGGATCCCTTCCCATTGTTTTTGTACCAAGCATTTTGAGATGAAGGATGGTTCAGTCAGATGCACTTGCAGTCATCCCGAATGGAGCATAAGACTTTGGCTCCTGTTGTTTCCCTTGTGCCTATCTCACTAAACTGGTGGTGTTTCTACGTCAGACTGCCAATGGGTTCTAAACTCCGGAAAGCTCAGTGCTTGTTTCTCGAGTCCGGAAGATGGTTCTAAAGCCACTTTTTGCACCCGTAATGGGTTAAAGTTTATCTTCACTACATTTGGATCCGGTCTTGGAGATGGAGGGACCTGCTCAACTCTTTATCTTTAATTCCCACGGGAACAGGAGGAGACCATTCTGTCCTCCATTCCCCCACCCCACCATTCAACTACAGGATGGCTGACCTTGACATCAATCCCACTTTCCTGCACCATCCCCATATCCTTTAATGTCATTAGCCTCCAGAAACCTAACAATCTCCATCTTGGACTTGCCCCATGACTGAGCTTCTACAGTTCTCTGATGTAGAGAATTTCAATGGTTCACCACCCTCTGAGTGAAGACATTCCTCCCCAATCAGTCCAAATTAACATGCTCTTTCTCCTGAGATTATGTCACCTGGATCTAGAGCTCTAAGCCAGGAGAAATCATCCCATTCATATCCAGCTGCTCACTCCTTGTGAGGATTTTACATGTTTCACTGTTACTGCCTCTCTGTTTGTCCTTTGAGATACTGCCATAGGATCACAGAATCCCTACAGAGTGGAAGCAGGCCGTTTGGCCCATCAAGTCCACACTGACCCTCCCATTTCCTTACTGTGTCCCTATAACCTTGCATTTCCCATGGATAATCCATCCCTGGACCTCCACAGGACAATTTAGCATGGCCAATCCACCGAACCTGCACATCTTTGAACTGTGGGAGGAAACCAGAGCACCTTGAGGAAATCCACGCAGTCACAGGGAGAATATGCAACACAGACAGTTGCCTGAGGGTGGAACTGAACTCCAGTCCCTGGTGCTGTGAGACAGTAGTGCTCACCACTAAGCCACTGTACTGATCTCTTGCATCTGCCTGAAAACAGGCTTTGGTTAATAATTCATCTGATAGACAACACCTCTGACAGCACTGAATTGGAGGGCCTGCCAGGATTGAGTACTCAGTTCTCTGAAGAGGGATATGAGCCTTCAACCTTCTGATTGAGAGGCAGCCGTGCTACCAGCTTGTGTCGCATTCATTTATCACCATGTATTGAATTCTTAACTCTTCTTCTTCCTTTATCCCAGACGCAGCAAATTGCCAGATTAATTACTAGATTAACTCTGCCAACAGAAAAAGCCGGTTACCTGCGGTGGGTCATAAGGATGGTCAGAAACAGCAACATAATGATCATGACAAGGACTAAGGACAAACTGAGAATCAGTGGATCCAAGTCTGGAAAACAAAAACAAAAGCTCGTGAATTATTCAAAGTTCTCAACAGTGCATCCTCCTACTGTTTTCTTTAACGTGGTATCTATGGGAAACTGCTGGGGTCGAATATCATGTCCAATATCCATATCAGTACTGATTAAAAGGTTAGTAGTGTTCTCTTTAATTTCCACTTCTTTTAAACATTTTAATTCTTAAGATATAATTTGCTTGGAGCCAGTATTTTGATTTTTGATTATTAACTTTGTGTACATTTGCATAATCCAGATCTCAGTGAAGTTTATCATTACCAATGGCATTTTGACTTGATGTTTGTCCATGTTAACCCAGATGGCCTCTCAGCCTGCTCTTTGAACCCAATTGCACTTTGAACTCAACCTAATGTTGGACTCTGCTGGACTCTCCCAATCACATAATGCTCTTGATCCTTCTGTGGGAATCCTCGGGCCCACATTCAATGACCACTTCAATTTAATTATTCAAATGATGGCAATGCTAAGGTTATGGTGACATGGGCCCAGATATTTCAACGGTCAGAGGGTTGCTGGAGCAACACAGACTGGAGTTGTACGTCAGGATCCTGCAGAATCCCACACACAGCTCCAGCCATGGAATCTGCTCTGTGGCGGGAATCCTCTGAGAAAGCTCATTAAAGTTGGGTGGTTCAGAAAGGCCGAATATAACTCTTTATTTCCTCTTAGACCAGACTCAGTTTCTTTGTTTAAAACATTTATTCATACATGCATGGGAGATGTACACATTCAGAAATGGCATACAGGTCAAATCTTTGTTGACAGAACAAAGGTTTTGCACTATTTTTACACCGAGCAAGCTTCCAATCAATTATTCCTGCATATGATAGTTTCCAATCAAAAAAATTTTTTACTAACCCCTATCTCTGCCCAACCATGTTTGCATAGTTTACATTCCAGATCAGTACGCATAACTATATTATCCAACTACATTCAAACTAATTCACATGATTATATTATCCAGTTGTTTCACGATATAGCCACATCTCAAACTATTAGGGCATACTTTGTGATTACAGAAAACTTATACTGTCTAATTTCCTTTTCAGTTTTAGACTTATTTTGGACCAGGCCAGATGCCCTCAAAATATTTTTAGAAGGTAGCCTAGACCCTAACTTTTACTTATTTGTAGAATCCCTGCAATGTGGAAGCATCATGTCCACACTGACCTTCAAACAGTATCCCACCCAGTCCCACTCCCATGCCTTATCCTATTTTTGTAACCCTGTATTTTCCCATGTCTAACTCAGCCAGTCTGTACACCCCTGGACATTCTGGGCAATTTTTTAGCATGGCCAATCCATCTAATCTCCATATCTTTGGACTGTGGGAGGAAACCCATGCAGACACGTGGAGAATGTGCAAATTCTGCACAGATGGTTGCCCGCAGATGGAATCGAACACAGGTCCCTAGCGCTGTGAGGCAGCAGTGCTAACCACGGAGCCACCGTGCCATTATTTGGAGGCAAATATAAAGTGTCAAGTTCCTGTTGCAATGCAACTGATAAAACTACTCAATCTGAAGCAAAACACAATTTATTTAAATGCTGTAGTTAAAATACAACTAAAGAAAAAGGAATTTAGAATAGCAACTTTATTGGAAAGCTTAACTGAATAATAGCTACTATAACTTTTACTAATTAACTGTTCCAATACAGTAACATCCCATAAGCACACTCCTTGGCCAAAAGGAAAACCCAGAAAAATATAGATTTGTCTCACGGGTAACCCAGTAGCAGAGAGAATCCCCAGCTTCTAGCTGTAACTGAGAGAGTGAAATGGTAGCTTCTACTTTTTCAACTCCACAACAGTAACTCCTTAAAGTTAAACCTAAAAACTAAAGAAAAGCCCCGCAAAGTCCAGTCTGTAACAGCTGACGACACCCAGCCAGGCTGCTTCTATTGACCTAACTTTTAAAAAAGCCCAAGGCCTCACAAGCTATTTACTTCCTTTACAAACAGCTTGGAGCTTCTCATTCAGTCACTGTTTTCTAAAAAAAAGAACAGGAGAATACCAGCTCTCGTTCAATCACTCTTTAAAAAGAAAGGACAAAATAATCTCTTAAAGCCACAGCATCGTCTCAGGCAGACACCCAAGTTTAGCCGACACCCAGGAAGTGTTAGAGGTTGAAAAACCTACTTTAACTCCTGGGTAACTATTAAACTGACTGCTCCTGTTTCACCCCAGACACACCATTCCCCACAACTACGCTTTCCCCCCAAGTCAGATCTCTGATAATCAACCTGGAGCAGCCTGCCCTCACTGCCCCTGCAGAACCTTACACCCCACCCTCCATTTGACAGAACAACCCCTTCCCACCAGCCAAACCCCACCTATTCCCCATTCCCCCAACCCCACACCCCGGCCAGGCCCCTCCTGGGCCAGACAGCTCTCATCCACTGGTCATACCCCAGAGTGACTGAAAATGACAGCATTCCAGAGTCATGCAGCATAGAAGAGGTCCTTGGGCCCATTAAGTTTGTGCCGATCTATCTACTCTCATCTAACTTTCCAGCACTTGGCCCTTAGCTTGGAAGGTTACGACATTTCAAGTGCTCATTCACAACTTTTTAAAGGTTGTGAGGTTTCCTGCCTCTCCAACCCTCCCAGGTGGTGATGGATAGAATTCGCGCTCTCTATCTCTCTGCGTTCTGACACCCCTTTTCAATCCCGTTTTGTTATCTACCTGTTCCTTTTAAAGCAAAGAAGGTCTGAGTTTATTTTTTTCATTCACTGGATGTGGGCGTCGCTGGCTAGGTGCAGCATTAATTTCCCATCCCTAATTGCCCCGAGAGCAGTTGAGAGTCAACCACATTGCTGTGAGTCACACATAGGCAAGACCAGGTAAGGAAGGCAGTTTCCTTCCCTAAAGGAGGACATTATTGAACCAGATGGGTTTTTTTTCCTGACAATCAACAATGGTTTCATGGTCATCATTAGACTCATAATTCTGGATTTTCTTTTCCATTGAATTCCAATTCCACCGTGTGCTATGGTGTGATTTGAACCTGGGTCTCTGTATTAACAGTGCAGCGATAATTCCACTAGGCCATCACCTCCCCATGGATACTCCACTGCAGCATACGGTGCTGCCCAAGGTTCTGATTTTTCAGTGAGATCTTCAGCTGAGACCCCATCCAATCATTCAATTGGATGTAAAGGATGTCTATTACATAACAGAGCAGGGATGCTATTCCCAATGGCCTGGCCAATATTTGATCCCCAGGGAACAACACAAAAATTGATGATCTGGTTATTAACAGAGCTTAGGACCAAAGCAACTGCAGGCAGGATCACAAGGATAGCCTTGATTAAAATGTGAAATTCTCACAAGGAAGTGTTACAACAGGGACTAAACAGCAGAAAGAGATGTTCCAATGGTGGGAAATATGAGTAACAAGTTTTAAGTACAACCATCTCATCAATTCGCCAGAAGTTTTTTATAATAGAGGGCAAATACTGACATCAAGTAGCTGCATTTTGACATAACCACAGGCTGACGCAAGCCCAGCAAACCTATGCGGAATAACAAAACCGTCTGCACTGAAATCACCCCTCTACCTAAAGACATTGAATCCAGGCAACTGATTCAGAATGAGTTGACAGTTACATAATAACTTCACCGACTAAACATGAAAGGACACCTTCAGAGTTTCCATCTTGGGCAGGCAATGGGGCCAGACTCGGGAATCCACAAATGGATTCATTTCAACATCTGCTTTGGAGCAGCTTAAGAAAGTAAAAGAACATGGATCAATAATAGCAAGGAAGGAAAGGCTCTGTCTTTCCCTGGGCTTCTCTCATCTTCTCAGAAGGCAGCACTCTCGGTGAAAAAGCAAACTCGGGATAAAAGTCCTATCATTGAGATTTCAGATGTCCACAAATGTTGTCACTGCTGAGAACACCAGTCAACAATGAAACAACTCTGGTCTCAGGTAAGACGAAACCTTTCATGTACTCAAACGGACTTATAAACCATATAACCTTTATGATCCCCTCTGCACCAGGCATGTTCCAAACCATGAGGATTTAGGACAGAATAGACAATTGATCAGAAAAGGCAGAGACTGTTACCTGAATCTGTAATGGCAGACACAGGCTTGGACCATGCCGTCCAGTAGCCATCTATGGACACTCCATCAGGCTTTGCACGGATACTGACAAGGTACTCAGTCTGAGATCCAAGCTTCAAAATGATGCATTCTGTCTTCTCTTTGACGGTCTCCACCTGCACAAATAAAAGAAGGTAATATTGTTATATGTTGCACAGTTGAGGAGCTCATGATAATCATTCATTTGGATCTTGACGGTGGGGGGGGTGCTTGGTGTTCATTGGTATGGTGACAAAACTTCATTGCATGAGGGTACTACTCCGAAAACAGAATGGAGATGATTGGATAATTCCCCCCAGCCAATCACACCGCTGTACATGACTGAGATTCAGCTTTACCCTCACCATTTGTGCCATCCTCCATTCACTGCATTTTGATGGAGAAATAATCTTGCTGCTGTTGGGAGGCTGAACCCTTTCAAGTTTAACAACATCTTTCCTATAGCACTTGCTGCATAAAGATGTTTTTTTCCTTTCTTGTCACATTTGCTTCTTTTACCAGTCATTTTAAACCAGTGTCTTGTGGTTCTTTATCCTTTTGCTGACAGGGACTCTGTCTATTCTGTCCTAAATCCTCATGGTTTGGAACACCTCTATGAAATTTCCCCTAAACCTACACTTCTGTAAGGGGAACTGTCCCCAGCTCCTCCAATCTATCCTTCCTCCTAGGAACCAATATCATTAACCTTTTCTGCACTCCCTCTAAATGTCTTCATATCCTTCCTAACATGCTGTGCCTAATGGCAGACACAATACTCTAGCTGAGCCTGAGCCAGCGTTTCCTGCAGGTTAACTGGGAGGGACTTCACTAGATCAACTAGGAATGGAGAGGAAGAGTCTTTCAGTCAAGCATCGGGCCGTGGACTCTCTTACCTTTTGCACATTGGAACCAACTGACGAAAAGTTGACTTCGTACAACAGAGAGTTTTCCAAGTACTTCAGCTGAGGTGCTGACCATTTCACATGCAGTTGGCCAGGCTTCCCAGTCCGTTGCACTGTCACATTGGATGGTGGATCTAAGACAACTGAGGGAAGAAAACTTGAGATTTATTTTTGCCCCTTGTGTATTATGAATCCAGGAACTGGAGGAGTCCATTCAGCCCCTTGAGTCTGTTCCACCCGGCATTCAATGAGATCACGGCTGAGTTAAAAGAGATGTGAAACCGGGGAGCATTCGATTCCCAAGGCACTTTTCAATGAAAAACATGGATGTTTCATGTTTCGCTTTCCAACGTTCTATCCTCAAATAATGTCAACACCAAATAGATTGGCCGAGCATTCGGAGCTCTGCTCGTGGGGAGATACTGATGGACTCATGCAGCACAGAAAAAGCCCTTCAGCCCATCAAACCTACGAGTCTTCATTCAGAATAACCATTAGTTGCTGCAGAGAAGTCACTTTGAAAGGTCATTCATTGTAAAGATTTATCTGCAGAGGCTGAGACAGTTTAATGTGAAAGATGGTTATGAAGACATTTGTTTGATTTATCGCACAGCAGTTTTTTGTTTAGAACTGTCACCCAGTCTGAAAGGGCCTTTGGAACAAAGAAATTGAAGTCTGTTTTATAACAGAGATTTGCAGTTCTCTACGTGTCTCTCACAATGGGTTCCTGCTCTGCAAAGCACATTTAAGGCCTTATCTTAATGGGGTTGGTTAGATGGTTTGTGATGCTAACAGCACAATTCCTGTACTGGCTAGGGTGAATTTATAGAATCCCTACATTGTGGAAAGAGGCCATTTGGCCCATCGAGTCTGCACTGGCATTCAGAGTACATCCCACCCAGATGAACACCCCTACTCTATAACCTTACATTTTACCATGGCTAATCTACCTAACCTGTGCTTCCTGGACACTACGTTCAGCATGGTTTATCCACCTAGCCTGCTCACGCCTGGACACTACGGGGCCACTTAGCATGGTCAATCTACCTAACCTGCACATTATTAGACTGTGAGAGGGAATGGGGGCACCCGGAGGGAACCCACGCAGACACAGGGAAAACATGTCAACTTCACACAGATAGTTGCCTGAGGCTGGAATCGAACCTGGGTCCCAGGCACAGTGATGCAGCGAGCTAACTACTGGGCCACTGTGCCGCGTCTTTATCTTTGACTTTACTGTAGTGTCAGAAACACAGCAAGATCCCAGAATCAGCAACATGAGAACCGTCAGATCATCTTTACTTGGTGACTACAGGCCAGGGCTCCAGTTGGCTACTGCACTTTGAATCTTTCTAAGATCATTCCCAGACGCATGAGAACGTGGATTGAACCTCAATTTAACGTCTTGTGAGAAAGGAGGTATCTCTGACAGTGCGGCACTCATACTTATGGCACAGGTTCCTCGAGTGAGTCTTGGACCAACAAGAGTGCAACCCATTGAACGATGGCTGTTACTATGGTACGCTACAAAGTCATACTCACCAATGTTGTTGATGTAGATGACCCGTCTCCTCATGGCCACACTCGAATTCAGTGACACTTCAATTTCCAACGGAGCGAAGAGAGAAACATCCATTGTAGGAAGTGTGCAGATGTAACGGCTCATGTTACTGCCAATCCTTTGTACGGAAAGGTGACATTCTTTCTTCTCATTATCGTCCCTGAAAAATTAAGAAACATAGCAGAAGGGCAGGTCAACATTAAACATGAGGACACGTGTGGGTAAGTCGATGTTGATGCTTCAACCTGTTCAGTTTCTGAAGGGGAGAGGGGGAGAGGCAGGCTCAAAATCAATCCCAATGCCCTCTATTGGTTCATCATCCAAAATCACAGCAGACACAACTTGCATTTAAATAGCCACATCACTGGAACACAACACAAATTGACCCTGAGCCTCAGAAGGAGGATGAAAGCATGAATCAAAAAGTCCCTAAATTGTGGAATCAGGCCATTTGGCCCATCATGTCTGCACCAACCCTTTGAGCAGCATCCCAGCCAGACCCACACCCTTATCCTAAGCCTGTAACCATACATTTCTCATGGCTAATCCACCTACCCTATACATCCCTGGACATTATGGGCAATTTAGCATGGCCAATCCACCCTAACACACACATCTTTAGGCTGCGGGAGGAAACCCACGCAGACACGGGGAGACTGTGCAAACTCCACACAGACAGTCGCCCAAGGGTGGAATTGAACCTGGGTCCCTGGCGCTGTGAGGCAGCAGTGCTAACCACTGAGCCACCGTGCCACCCTTGGTGAAAGAAATAAGGGCTTCTTTAATAAAAGGAAGTGTGGAAGGTGGAATCAAACCTGGGTCCTTGGCGGTGTGCACTGAACCACTGTGCCATTCAGGGCACACACACACACTCTCACATACACAGACACACACACACACTCTTTCTCTCTCTCTCTCACACAGACACACTCTCAGACACATACACACACACACAAACACACACTCTCTCTCTTTCAGACACACGCACACACACTCTCTCTCTCTCTCTCTGACACATACACACACACATATAGACACACACTCTCTCTCTCACACAGAGGAACAGAGAGACACACACACGCACTACACACATACACACACACATGCGCGTGATGCAAGAACGCATTTGGTCATGAACACATTTCGTAGTTCGAGCGAAAGCAGTAGAGCCCTGAGTAATTGACAATCACATACTGGTACAGGTACTGGTAGGACAGTCGGTATTCACTGGGGTGACCATCATCCATTTCAGTCCAGAAACAATAGAGATCTTCCAGCGTCTGGGTGAAGCAATTCAACTGCTCAGATCCTGCCGCTGTCACCAGGAGCACTAGGGAAAGAACAGAGCTGCTGTCAGTCACCTCTAACAGGCAGTGCAATGCTAAGGGCTGATTAGTAAATACATGGGGCTGTGAGTGTATTGTTTGATAACAGCCATCCCTCCAGAATAGCAGGTTGGAGATGGCAATCAGAAGGAAAAGTAAAGTCACCGCAATCTCACCTCTCTCATTACAGAGAGACAACTGGAGTTTGTTTAACTAGACGGTAACCATGCCTTGGGCAAGGGGAGAGGTTGAGAAGGAGAGTCCTTCACGAAAACCTTAGCCAGTGTGGGAATTGAACCCACACTGTTGGTGTCAACCTGCATCACAAACCAACCAGCTAGTGGCACAGTGGTTAGCACTGTTGCTTCACAGCGCCAGGGAGCTGGGTCTGATCCCACCCTTGGTTGAGGAGTTTGCCTGTTCTCCCAGTGTCTGGCGGGTTTCCTCCAGGTGCTCTGGTTTCCTCCCACAATCTAAGGAAGTTCAGGTTAGGTAGATTGGCCATGGGAAATGCAGGGTTACAGGAATAGGGTAAGGGGTGTGGGCTGCTCTTCAGAGAATCTGTGTGGACCCGATGCGCCAAATAGCCTGCTTCCACACTGTAGGGATTCTTTGATCTGAGCCAACCAACTCCATCAGAAAGAGTGTGCTGTTTGACCTGGGGTGGCAGAAGTTCAAATAGTGGTCTGGATTGTTATTATAATATCTGGGCATTCGTCAATATCAGCTACAGATTGAATGTACCACCCTGTATTAGTAGGCAAATGGGGACTAGTTCAATTTGGGAAACATGGTCGGCATGAACAAGTTGGACTGAAGGGTCTGTTTCCGTGCCATATGACTCTACTAACTTGCCTTCTTATTTGGTTTCTACAGTTTTCCACTGCTTTCAGTGTTAGCTTGGCTCTGAAGCAGCCCTCCCGCTCTGAGCATGGAATTTGTGGGTTCAGGTCTCTCTCCAGAAACATAAGCATGCAATCCAGGTTGGTCCACCAAGTCTGGGCTACATTCTTGGAAGCCGTCTCTTTCACATTAGGCATGAGAATTAGACCTCGTCTGCCGTCAAAGGATGACATAACAGATCGCATGGCAACTTTGGAAGCAAAGGAAATTCTCCGGGTGCTGCAATTGAAATAAACATCACCCCACAAACAAACACACGCACGCACACACACACAGAATTGTAGGTTGGCGTGCCAAATTGCTGACTGCTGATCTTAACACAGAAAGGCTCTGCAGCCCATTGCCCTGTGCTAGTCCTGGCTTTACAACTGATGCTATCTACTTTATTGTTACAGGAAAAAGAGACACATAACAATTGCTCCCAATGAATTTTGGCATTCTTGCACGGTGTCCTGATGAGTGCAATACGAAAAGCTTCAACAAAGTTGTAAAGAAAGGCTGCATAGGCTGGGAGTTCTTTCACTGGAGCGTAGGAAGTTGGGAGATGAAACCTTATAGAAGTTTATAAAATCATGAGGGCATAGATAGAGTTAATGGTAGTTATCTTTTCCCAAGGATGGGAGAATTTAAGGCTAACGGGCACATTTTTTAAGGTGAGAGGAGGGAGAATTAAAAAAAGACAGGGGGGCAAATGTTTTACACAGAGGGTGGTTTCTGTGTGCAATGACCTTCTTGAGAAAGTGGTGGATGTGTGTACAATTACAATGTTTAAAAGATATTTGGATAAGTACATGAGTAGGAAACATTTGGAGGGATATGGACCAGGAGCAGGCAGGTGAGACTAGTTGGTTCGGGATTACGTTCGGCATGGACTAGCTGGACTGAACGGTCTGTTTCCAACCTCTATGACCCTATAACATGCCTGTTTTTCAGCTCTGTACTACCCGTAGACCATCAACTTCAATCTCATTTCCCTGGCCTTTCTTCGTAACATTCTATTAATTATCCTTTCAACTACATAACCCTTTTTAAAGGAGTATACACTTCCTACATCACTAGCCGTTCCTGGTAAAAGTTTGTTTGCCTGTCACCTTACCTTATGACCCTCAGTCTTTGTCCTTTTCTCAGTAATTTGTCAATATATTGTATCATTTACTCTCTCTCAACTTCCTACAATTTTGAGAGCCATTATTGGATTGCCATCCACACCCATTCTCCTCCAGTGAAAACCACAATCAACTTGGAGCTTTCTTTCCTGTCTATAGAATCCTATGATATTTTTGTGAGAAAAATTACCTGTTTTAACATAAACTAAATTAACACTTCAGTTAATAACACAGAGTGCAGTTGGAGACTACCTGTTAATTGTTCCCACATCAACAACATGTACGATAATTTTCCAGTTTAAAATCCTCGGAGAGAGTCTGAAAACATAGTACCTATTTGATCATGTTGGGTTTGGATCTTAGCTATTTAACCCCTAACCTGGCCCTCTGAAGGTAGTGATTGGGTCCTCCCTGTGAGAGACAAAAAAAACTGCAGGTGCTGGAATCCAAGGTAGACAAACAGGAGGCTGGAAGAAGACAGCAAGCCAGGCAGCATCTGGAGGAAAGGAGCAATCAATGTTTCGGGTACTACCTTTCTTCAGGACTGGAACTGAAGAAGGGTAATACCCGAAATGTTGACTGCTCCTTTCCTCCAGGTGGCTCCCTGTGAGAAAGTGGTTTACACTTGAGACTAGTTTTATGCTAATTATCCTCACAGTCTGAAGATTCCTGAGATTTAAAAATGGCCCTCTTTGCAAAGTTTTCAAGTTATGCTCAGTGATATTAGTTGGATAAGAACAGCAGGCTCGTGTTATCATTTTTGTCCTGAGAAGAACGATATTTCGTTGTGAAGTATTGTTACCTTATATAAACTGTGATGGCCAACGCATGTTGAAATCTTTCTTTTATTTCATTTTCACACACTCAGCATTCACAAACACACACATACTCAGCGTTCACGCTCACCCAGGCACACACATACTTTCAGCATTCACAAACACACACATACAGTTATCGCACGTGCACGCACACATACTCAGTGCTCCCATTTACAATAACACACTCAGTGATCACACTCATACACATACAATAATCTGACACACACACGCACACGCACACACACACGCACACACGCGCACACACACACACTTATACAGTGGTAAATGGCTATAGGATGTCTCAACATCCTTTCATCAATGAACTACCTTACTACTTTTTAGAAATGTGGTCACTGTTTAATGGAAACAGAAACAGGAAAAGTCTGAATCATCTAAAAAGGCAGAAATCATGCCGTTTTTATGGCAGTCGCTGCTGCATACCGTATTTGGTATACAGAAGGATGACACTGGATTGAGTCGGGTAGGCTGGGTGGGGATTCAAATTGGGTTTGCAGGAATTGGTGAAGGGCAGAGGGGAGAGATAGACGGCTCAATGTGACTGATTGGGGTGCTCAGTGGTGAGTTGGGGAGGTCAGCTTTGTAGATGGCCAGGATTTAGCACTAATTCAGAACCAGACACTTGTTTAGAGGGTTCTGGCTGCTGGAAGTTTCAAATTCCCAGAGAGTTAGCATGTGGTCAGTGGGCAGGGACACCTGGGAGGTCCCAATGTGCATCATAGAGGGTACAACCAGTTTCCAACAACCTGAGGATCAGAGGGTCTGGGCTATTATAGGTCCCAGAACCCACTTCAATAAAACACACTGTCCCATCAGAGTCTCACTGCCGTTTGTGTGGGTTTCACTGCTCAAACATTTATTGTTACCTTTCCAGCATCATAACAGGGACTACAGTTCATTGGCTGAGAAGTCAGGCAGAGACATTCTGAGCTGGGGAATAGTGCTACACAAATGCAAGCTTAGTTTAAAAAAAGGTCATCGAACATTGCCATCCAATTCCTTTCCAACCTAACCTGGCACATCTTTGTGACCTTTGACCTGCGGCTTGCCATCTGGCAGAAATGAGCATGTGCAAAGCCTGGAACACAGGGGCGGGGGGTGGGGGAGGAGACAGCTACCACCCTCTGGTGCTCTACTCTTCTGTCCATGGGGGTGGGAGGGGGCTGCAGTGGGGTTGTGGCTCCAAAGGCAGGGCAACCATTCCTGACTTTTGGGACCTCTCCAGGAGAAGGAAGTCCTGAAGGTGGGCATTCATTACCAGCCCGGGGGCCTTATCTGGCAGCGTCTAGTGGACAGGCCGAACCATAGCTCTAAATCAGAGGGGGTGCGTGGGAAAGGTCAGGGGGCCCCTCACCCTTCCTGTTGTCTGTCTGATTTAATGTACCCCTCACCGTCCCCCTCAACCCTGTTGCCAATGAGTTGTGGTGGGACAGCGTAAATTGCGCCCTGTATTTGGAAAGTTGACGCTGTTTCAACGCAAAGCCTTCAATTCTGCCACCCTCCAATCCAATATAGAGAACTCCTACTGTGCAGAAAGAGGCCATTCAGCCCACTGAATCTGCACAGGGCCTCCAAAGAGCATTCCACCCAGACCCAGCCTCACAGCCTAACCCCATAACCCCACATTTACCATGGCTCACCTGCAGAGCACAATGTCCAGGGATGGGAAGGTTTGGTGGACTAGCCATGGAAAATGCAGGATAACGGGGATGGAGTGGGTCTGGGTGGGATGCTCTTCGGAGGATTGATGTGAACTTGATGGGCTGAATGGACTGCTTCCACACTGTATGATTCACACCCCTGGACACTGTGGGCAATTTGGCATTGGCCGAGCCACCTAACCTGTACATCTTTGGCCTGTGGAAGGAAACCACAGCACCCCGAGGAAACCCACACAGACACAGGGAGAACATGCAAACCCCACCCAAAGGTAGATTCGAACCTGAGTCCCTGGCGCTGTGAGGCAGCAGTGCTAACCACTGAGCCACCGTGCTGCCCATTTGGAATAGAAGGCAAATGGGTTCAAGATGCTATTACGGAACAGAGAAGTGTGGACACTGAGATTGTTCAGATCAGTTAGACCTTGCTGGTTCTGTCTGGTTCCTAAAACAACAGGTGTTATCTCGAGAGGGCATTATTCAGGGAGTGTGGGGGCCCTTCTGAATCGTGCAAGAAAGACCTTGCTATCCCTCCAGTCTCACACTGCCTTTCACGAACTTCTGGCGCTTATTGAATTGCATGCAGAGCAAGAGTCCACAAAGGGTTGGAGAATGTGGGAAGGGGGGCGGGGTTTGTACTTGTTTTTCTGGTTTACGAGTCTTTCTGAAAGAAGCTGGGAAGAGAAGCTAATCTTCACCAAACACGTATGTTACATCAATAAATTATATGGTTTTGCGCGCAATTGTCAGCAGGCTCTTATCCAGAGCACCAAATGTCCCCATCAATTGAAGCACGTGTTTGAAAAGATAAGGCACACTCCTAGCATCATTGCTGGTAATGTGACAAATAACAAGCTCGCTTGACAATTTGTGCTTTATCTGTGCTGAGCAAGGGATATAACTCGAGATATACCTGAGCAAAAAAAAACTGCATGGTTTTCTTTTATTTGCAAATCGAATGCATCGTTTTCTCCCCTTCCAAAGAGATCAGGTTCGGCTCAGAGCCAATTTATTTATATCAAGGTTAAAATGTTTGCATCTGTCTTCCCAAATGAAATATTAAACAAATCCATCCCACACTTGAATGCTCAACTGGGAACAGAAGCATTTTGAGTGGGATGTTTTATGCAGTTAGAGTCATTACAGAACAGAAGGTAAGCCATTCAGCCCATCAGTCCAATGCCAGCTCTCCTCATACCAACTCAATCAAGCCTATTTCTCTCTTCTACCCCTGCAGCCTTACAAGTTTAATCCACGCATGTTCACCTTGAAATTATTGATCCTCACTAACAGAGTCAACCACATGTTGGCCAGGCCAGGTAAGGACGTTAGATGAAAGCGTATCAGTAAATCCAATGGGCCATTTTGACAATCCATTGGTTTTTCTGATCAACATCTCATTCCAAATACATCCAGCTATTAGAATTTAAATTCCTCAAGGCCGCCGCAGTGGGATTTGAACTTATCTCACTGAGTTTATTAATCCAGGCCTCTGAATTAGTAATCCTGTGACCTAACTGCTATGCCACCATATTGGAAGCCATAAATGGAAGTTGTTGCTTTTGGTACATAGTTAATGAATGAACTAGTGCCGGGCTGGCTCAGGAGGAATGAAAAATATCTGACAACCTTGAACGCCAGTAGCTTACCACATGTCATATCTTTTCATCATGAACGATGTGGATTCAAGCCTTACGTCTGGAATCTAGGTTGACTCCCCGTGGCAGGACATATTGAGTTGGAAATTGGACTGCTCCTATTTTCAGGCAGGTACAGCACGTTAGGATTTGTGATGATCCCAGGCCTGGACCCTTTGAGGCTGCAGCACAGACTCTTCAGCTGTGTAATTTCAGTCAGAAGCCCACTGCCCAATGCAGTGCACCCTCTTCACCCAGGCTACCCCTCATAAAGGCAGCCTGTCTCTTGGAGAAAGGGTGGTTTGTGCTCATTGCAAGGAAGCTTCCATTGGCTGTTGCTGCGGGAGCTGGCTCCAAGGAGAAGCAGCCGAATCACCTAAGGATAGGGGGGAAACTTCCCCAAAATTTCCAGAGTGGTGTTGGATGCATAAGTACAGGAGTTCAAAAGGAGAAGCGATATGTTTCCTCAGGGGACTAGGGCTGGTGTGAAAGGAAAAATTGAGTAGAGGACGGCAGTATGTGCTCACTTTATTGAGCCTGCACGGAGGGACTTGGCAGTTGGGGGAAGGTCACAGAAGTTCAATGATCCGGTGTGGGTTATGAAGGTCAGTAGCAACATCTTCAGCTTCTTTGCCAGAATGCTTCTAAGAATGAGGAACTTGGGTTACAAAAGTAGATTGGGGAAGTTGGGAAAGTTGTTTTTCTTTCTGGAAGAGGTAAAGGTTGAAAGGAAGTTTGATAGAGGTGTTCAAGATCAGGAGGGGGCTGGACAGAATACAGAGGGTAACTATGATTCAAACTTGTGGAAGGCTCAAGAATGATGATAGTGGGGGGAGCACAGATTTAATTTTATCGGCAGAAGGAGTAATGGGCGGCATCGGGGAAGTCTTTCCCAGGTCACCACCTACAAGATCCCCCACCCGAGTCAGTCACTATCCTGACTTGGAAATATATCAACAGGTCAAAATCCTCCTTAAAGGGCCATTGTCAGCGCATCTATACTCCAGGGACTGCAGTGGTTCAAGAAGGCAGCTCACCACCACTTTCCAAGGGCAATTAAGAATGAGCAGTAAACGCTGGCCCGGCTAGAAATGTCAACAATCCATGAAAGATGAGGAAAATGATTTGACAATTTCATTTAAATTTCAATAAGTAAATGCCTCATTCAGTCACTTTGAAAACCATTGTATGTTTCAGTCAATGAGGGAAAAATCACATGATATGTTGGGGCTGATTAATTATTCAGCAAGTGCAGCAGTATAGTTTTGGGTCACAATATTTAAATATTTATGCTGTAAATCTCCCAAAGACGCAGCTGCTTCAGTCAGGTGATAAAGAAGTCATGCTTGCACTGGTTACAGAACACCCAGCCTGTCTGACAGCCTTTTGCTCATAGAATAGTAAATTACATCAAAAAAGTGAATTATGTTTTCTCTCAAAGTGAAGGAAAGGCAATTCTACCCCTAAAATTGTCAATAAATTAAGAGATGTCTATGGTTTGTCAGATAGAGTCAAACTCCAACGCCTGTTTTGTTTCACTGATATGCCAATGTACAGAACCGAACTGCATTTGTGATTATGTACATTATTTTTTAATGAGTAAAGAAAGTATACGTTTTTTGAAAAAGAAAATAAATTGCCAAGTTGCTTTTCACACTATCCACAGAAACAGCTAAAGTAATAAACATTTTTTTAAAAAGCCTTACTTTTGTCTTCCAGATTCATTGATCTCGCATTAAGGATGGCAGCAGTGCTCAATACGAGGAGGTAAGATCCTATTTTGAGATGGCAGCAGAGGTGAATCATGCTGTGAGTTTCCCAGTTGTGATCCCGAAATGTCGCTGACTGTTTCTGGAGGTGTTCTCAGACCAGCAACTATACAGACACACATACACACACACACACAAACATGAAGCTGATTTGCAAACCTAAGGGGACTGGTGGAGGCGGGGATAAAGGCACTGTCCCTCCCACCCTGTTACCCAGCCCCTCAGAAAGATTTGGATATACCCGCCCTCCCTTACGATTGGACAAGCCACCTCTCATCTCTATTGGAAGCCAACATGATGAAGTTGATTTTTCAAAGCTTTCTCGACCGTTTAAAGTATTTCTGCTTTTCATCACTTTACAGGAAGAGGGCAGTGGTGGAAAGTGAATTTCAGTGGGGGTAAGAGCAGAAATAAGATAGACTGGAACCAAATGTTGGCGGGGAAAGCAGTAGCTGCAGAATGGGCTTCAAGGAAGACACAGTTGGGCAAAGCCAAGAAATATTCCCTCAAAAAGCCAGGACTACGTGCTGAGGCATGCACTAACGCTTGGGGCAGCTGCTGCCGAAACACGGTGGAGCAAGAGGTCTTTTGGCCAAAATACAATGAGGGTCCATTCAGTTTTCGGACCCCCCCAGTGCCTCAAATGCATGTAAATTACAGTCTGGTTCAAGTA
This sequence comes from Ginglymostoma cirratum, assembly GCA_024137785.1. Taxonomy (NCBI): domain Eukaryota; kingdom Metazoa; phylum Chordata; class Chondrichthyes; order Orectolobiformes; family Ginglymostomatidae; genus Ginglymostoma; species Ginglymostoma cirratum. Next base: position 8,929,561 of record JAHRHZ010000086.1, on the reverse strand, counting down.
AGAGATGCCTTTGGTTTGTTTGGATAGAGTCAAACTCCAATGCTTGTTTGTTCCCTTGATATGCTACTGTACAGAATCAAATTGCGTTCGTGACTATGTGCAGATACAATTTTTTTTATGAATAAAGTATATTTTTGAAATAAAAAAGGGACAGGGGAGGCCAAACAAATCCAGAGCTTCCTGGATGACAAAGGAGACAGAGGTTAAGCAATAGAAGAAAAAGTTGTGCCCGTGACAGGTGTCAGGTAGTGCGTACAGTCCAAAACCAAGCTGAACAACTGAGGGAGCAAAGGAAGGTGAACACACAAATACAAGAAGCAAAAACAGATTATGAAAAAAGACTGACAACTAACATCAAAGGAAATCCCAAAGTCTTTGATAACTGCATCAGTAGCAAAAAGGTTGGTATAACAAGGAGTATGACTGATAATGGACCAAAAAATGGATCTACACATACAGACAAGAAGTTGAGGTGTTAAATGAATACTTTGCATCCCTCATTAGGGCAGCACGGTGGCTCAGTTGTTAGTACTGCTGCCTCACAGCATCAGGGATGTGGGTTCAATTCCACCCTTGGGTGACTGTATAGAATTTGCACGTTCTCCCCATGTCTATGTGGGTTTGCTCTGGTTTCTTCCTGCAGTCCAAAGATGTGCAGGCTAGATGGTTTGGCCACAAGAGTTACAGGGATAGGATAGAGGGTGTAAGTCTGGGTGAGATGGTCTTCAGAGGGTTGGTGTGGACTAGATGGGCTGAATAGTCTGCTTCCACACTGAAGGCAGTCTATTATCTTTTATCAAGGAAACCAATGCTCCTCAGGCCAGGGGACAGATGAGGAAACTCAGTCATTAGAAGAGATTAAAATTGAAAAGAAGGATATACCGGATATAGTTAAAGTTGATAAGGTATCAGGACTGAACACGATGCATCCCTCTATTTCTTTCAGGATATTGAAGGAAATGAGAGTGAAAATTGCAAAGGCACCTTTCACTCTTCCTCAGATTCAGGGGTGGTGATTGAGGGCCGCAGAATTGTGAACATCACACCACCCTGTTCAGAAAAATAATCAGTCAAGCAGTAAAAGACCAGTCAATGGTGGGTAAACTTTGAGAAACAGTTGTTTGGCACAGAATTGATACTGTAATAATGTGGAAAACTGCAGATTGATTCAGAAGAATTAACATGGATATGTTAAAGGAAAATCACAACTTACTGCACTTTTTCAAGAGGTAACAGAAGACTCAATATGGGAAATGTTGTTGATGTGATGTACAAGAACTTCTAAAAAGGTCTTCCATACAATGCCATGCAACAGAATGGCAAGGAAAATTATAGGTCATGGAATGAAAGGTACAGCAGCAATATGGATACAAAATTGGCTAAAATAAAAATTTGTTTGTCTAGTCCCCCCAGGATCAGTATTGGGCCCCTCTTTGTTTTCTATACATGACCCTCATAGCATTATAGAGCTAGACAGCACAGAAACAGAGCCTTCGGTCCAACCAGTCTATGCTGACCATAATCCCAAACTAAACTAGTCCTGGCTCATGCCTACTTCTGGCCCATATCTCTCCAAACCTTTCCTATTCATGTACTTATCCAAATGTCCTTTAAGTGTTGTAACTGTACCCACACCTACCACTTTCTCTGGAAGTTCATTCCACATGCGGGCCACCCCTAGAGTGCAGGGGACAGTTTCAAAGTTTGAAGCCTTCACAAAATTTGGGAAAATTGTGAACACTGTCCAACTTCAAAGGGGCATTGACCCTTCAGTGGAATGGACGAACAGGTGGCAGGTGAAGTTCAATGAGGAGAAGTGTGAAAAAGTTCAAAGTCTCATGGTGGGTGACAGACTTTTGTTTTGGCTCAGAAAAACATGACCTGTCCTGCCTGGGGTTCGCAAGATGCTCCCCAGTCCCTGAGTGACTTTATGAGGGACTTTGTTTTTGACTTTTCATACAGGGATCAGGCTTGCACGGCAGTGAAGGGTAGAGAGGCTTGACTCTCCACCACAGGCTGCCCCATTCTTAACAGTCCCTTAAATTTCACCCACCACAACCCCCATGTCACCTCACATTTTCTGATGGTACCGCACACAAGCCTGCTTGATTGGCACCCCATCCACCTACTCTTCACTCCCATTACCGCCGATACACAGGCTGCACTGCACTCCAGACCCAAACTCATGACCTTGACCAGTTGGAAGGACAAGGTCAGCTCCCAAAAACTGTGAAAACTAGCTAATAGTATGTTTGTGAAGCTGATTTGTGGGTTTTCACATTGGTCACTATGCCAGAGAGAAATCCTCGGCACTGCTTTCAAGTAATCTCATGAGGGCACTCTGTTAGGGACCAGACCAAACCCAACCCCCTCAATGTATTCTAAGAAGGCAGCCTGGACCTTAACTTTTTCTTTTCAAAGGCAATTGTAAAGTGCTTGTTCCAGATGCAATGCGACTAGTCAAACCACTCAACATTAGGCAAAGCACAATTTATTTAAACACTGCAGTTAAAATACAACCAGAGAAAGAGGAATTTAAAGTAACTCCATTGGAAAATCCAACAGAATAACAGATACAGTAACTATTACTGATTAACTGTTCCAATACAGTAACAGCCCAGAAACACACCCCTCGGCGAAAAAGGAAAATTCAGGCACAGATTCTCACATGCAGTTCTCCAATCCAGGAGGAAAAAAAAATCAAGAGAAAATTCAGAGGGCGGAGCAACCAGGAGACATTCACTGAAGCTTCACAGTTGTTGAGACCCCAGCAGCTTCTGATGTTGCTGAAAAAAACCAAAAACCTAGAAATCCTGATTTGTGAGAGCTGGCCACAGCTATTCAGGCTGTCAAAAAAAAAGACCGAAAGCCTCTGAGGCTGTTTACTGAAGTGGTCTTAACTAGCCAGCTCTCCTCCTCCCGTTCAATCTCTCTCTTAAAAGAAACCAGGACAAAATAACCTTTTAAAGCTACAGCATTGTCACAGTTCAAACTCGAAGAGTTGTTGTGAGCCTCAGTTTAATGTCTCAATCAAAATGAGAGCACTCCATACTCTACTGGGGCACCCGCCTTAAAGTTTGTGCTCGGTGGGTTTTGAACCTGGAAGCACTGAGCCAAGCATGCAGTCAACTGAGCCACCATGGTACACATCATCGACTTTCACCATGTGATGAGAGCTGTTTTACTTTCAAAATTTTGGAAAGGTGGAATAATTGAATTTTATTCATTCATGGGATAAGGCTGTCAATGGCTAGGCAGCACTTATTGCACATCCCTAATTGTCCAGAGGGCAGTTTAAGAGTCAATCACATTGCTGTGAGTCTGGAGTCACGTATTGGCCAGACCAGGTAAGGACGGCAGTTTCCTTCCCTAAAGGACATCAGGGAAAGCCTGATGGATTTTGCCAATAATCAACAAGGGTCACCATTAGACATTTATTTCCAAACTTTTATTGATTCCAAATTCCACCATGTGCCATGGTGGGTTTCGAATAACTAAAACACAGCGGTAGAGAGAGAGAGAGACAGAGAGAGAGGGAGAGAGAGAGAGAGAGACACGCAGAGAGAGGGAGAGAGAGAGAGAGAGAGGGACAGAGTTAATATTTCACTATAACTCTTCAGAACCGAAAGGGGTGGGAAAATGCTTTTCTTTACTACAGAACCATTCCAAACTTAAAACATTAACTCTGTTTCTCTTTCTGTACATTCTCCCCGTGTCTGCGTGGGTTTCCTCCAGTGCTCCGGTTTCCTCCCACAGTCTAAAGATGTGCAATTAGGCGGTTTGGCCATGCTAAATTGCCCCATAGTGTCCAGGGATTTGCAGACTACAAAGATTAGCCATGGGAAATACAGGGATAGGGTCAGGAGTAGGTCTGAATGGGATGGTCTTTGGAGGGTCAGTGTGGACTCAAAGGGCCGATTGGCCTGCTTCCACACTGCAGGGATTCTATGATTCTAGTCTAGGCCCACATGTGACTCCAGACCCATGGCAATGTGATTGACTCTTAATCAACCTTTGATACTGCCCCAGCACGCGATTAAGTTTCAGGATAATTAGGGGTGAGCAGCTAATGAAATGATGCCCATCATTCCCTGAAAGAATAATAGAAACATTGACAAAAAACTATGAGATCATACAAAAGAAACACAGTCAAGAAGGTAGCAGGCCTGCAGCATCAGAGCAGGAAAGTTAACGTTTCGGTTCAGGACCCTTCTTCAGAAATGGGGGAGGGGGAAGGGAGCTCAGAACTAATTAGAGAGAAGAGGGATGGGGCTGGGGAAGGTAGGTGGGATGGCGATAGGTGAGTGCAGGTAGGCAGTGGTGGGGATTGGTCAGTGAGGTGGGAGGGGTGGATAGGTGGGAGAGAAGATGAATAGGTTGTTTCAGGTCAAGGAGGCAGGATTGAGAGGGAGGGTTGGTCATGGGATGGGGGGGTGGGGGGAGGGTGGGGAGATTTTGAAACTGGTAAAGTCCACATTTAGGCCATTGGGTTGTAGGCTCCCAAGGTGGAATATGAGGTGCTGCTCCTCCAGTTTGCAGGTGGTGTCATTGTGGCACAGGAGGAGACCCAGGATGGACATGTCATCCAAGGAGTGGGAGGGGGAGTTGAAATGGTTCACGACTGGAACGTGTCGTCGTTTGTCATGAACAGAGCGCAGATGCTCTATAAAACGGTCTCCGAGCCTCCGCTTGGTCTCACCAATGTAGAGGAGGCCACACTGGGAGCAGCGGATGCAGTAGATTACATTAGTGGATGTGCAGGTGAACCCCTGTCTGATGTGGGAGGTGTGTTTCGTGCCTTGAATGGAGGTGAGGGGGCAGGTGTAGGGCAGGTGTAGCACTTCCTGCGGCTGCAGGGAAAGGTGCCGGGGGGTGGTGGGGTTAGTGGGGAGTGTGGAGCAGACGAGGGAGTCATGGAGAGAGCGGACAAGGGGGGTTCTGTCTTTGTTCTTGTTGCGGGGAGGGGATGTGAGAGCAGAAGTGCGGGAAATGCATGAGATACGGTCGAGGGCATTTTCGACCACTGTCGGGGGGAAGTTGCGGTCCTTGAAATATGAGGACATCTGGGTTGTTTGGGAGTGGAATACCCCATCTTGGGAACAGACGCGGCGGAGGTGGAGGAAATGGGAGTAGGGAATCACATTCTTGCAGGAGGGTGCGTGAGAGGAGGTGTAGTCTAGGTAGCTGTGGGAGTCAGTGGGCTTGAAATAGATATCAGTTTCGAGGCGGTCACCTCTCTGTCTCCATCTCTGGTGACCGCCTCGAAACCGACATCTATTTCAAACCCGCTGACTCCCACACCCACCTAGACTACACCTCCTCTCACCCACCTTCCTTCAAGAATGCTATCCCGTACTCACGATTCCTCTGCCTCCTCCGCATCTGCTCCCAAGAAGAGGCATTCCACTCCTGAACATCCCAGATGTCCTCCTATTTCAAGGACTGCAACTTCCCCACTGCGGTGATCAAAAATGCTCTCGAGTGCACCTCTTCCGTTTCTCTGCCCTCACGTCCCCTCCCCACAACAAAAACAAAGACAGAATTCCCCTTGTCCTCACATATCACCCCACTAACCTCAGGATTCAATGTATCATTCTCCGCCACCTACAATCTGACCCCACAACCAAAGATATATTTCCCTCCCCACCCCTATCTGTCTTCCGTAGGGACTGCTCTCTGCATGTCTCCCTCATCTGCTCCACACTCCCCACTAACCCAACCAACCCCCGGCACTTTTCCCTGCTACTGCAGGAAGTGCTACACCTGCCCCTACACCTGCCCCCTCACCTCCATTCAAGGCACGAAACACACCTCCCACATCAGACAGAGGTTCACCTGCACAGCTATCAATGTGGTCTATTGCATCCGCTACTCCCGACGTGGCCTCCTCTACATCGGTGAGACCAAGCTGTTCGTGACAAATGACAACATCTTCCAGTCGCGAACCACTTCAACTCCCCCTCCCACTCCCTGGACGACATGTCCATCCTGGGCCTCCTCCAGTGTCACCCGGAAACTGGAGGAGCAGCACCTCATATTCCGCCTGGGGAACCTACAGCCCAATGGCCTAAATGTGGATTTTACCAGTTTCAAAATCTCCCCACCCCCGGCCTCATCCCATGATCAACCCTCCCTCTCATCCCTGCCTCCTTGACTTGTCCATCTTCTCTCCCACCTATCCACCCCTCCCACCTCACTGACCAATCTCCACCACTGCCCACCTGCACTCACCTATCACCATCGCACCTACCTTCCCCAGCCCCATCCCTATCCCTCTTCTCTCTATTTATTTCTGAGCTCCCTTCCCTCTCCCCCTTTTCTGAAGAAGCGTGCCACCTGAAACGTCAACTTTCCTGCTCCTCAGATGCTGCCCAGCCCGCTGTGCTCCTCCAGCTCCACACTGTGTTATCTCGACTCCAGCACCAGCAGTTCTTACTATCTCTGAGCAGGCCAGTCAATACGTGGCTCTCAAAAGACAGCCAATCTTTTAGAGATCTTGCTAATGCAAAACACAATGTCCTTGGCAGATCTTCAAAAGGAAGATCATTCACTGGAAGCAGCACTCTACGAAAGATTTGCAAAGACTAATTAATAGAAGGGAAAGAAAGAAAGGGCGAGTAAAGGAAATGAGATAAAAGAAAGTCTATGATGTGACAAGATACTGAAGGTGGTGGCTTTGAGTGTTTTTATCAGATTATTCCAGCTGAATTCTTCAGAATGCATTTGAGATCAGTGGTGTCTCATTCACTTGCCATTGACTGGAGCACAGCAACAAACACTTCCATTTGCAAAGCACCTTAAATGCAGATTATTCTCCCAAGGTGCTTGGCAGGAGCATTATCGAACAAGATTTGATGCCACAGCCACATAAGTTGGTTAGAAAAGACAGGGGACCAAAGAGCTCAATCAAAGGACCGTCTTAAAGAAGGAAAGGGTGAAGGAAGGAATATCAGAGCTCAGAGTCTGAGGCAGCCAATGACAGAAGTAATTTAGTATCAGAACTGCTCAAAACACCAGCGAAGGTGAGTGGTAGTGCAGTGAAAATATCACTAGATTAATAATCCTGTACCCCAGGCTAATTTTCTGGGGGCATGGGTTCAACTCCTACCGTAGCAGATAGTGAAATTCGAACTCAATAAAATTTGGAATTAAAAGATAATCTAATGATGACCAGTTAACCACTGTCAGTTGGCTTTAAAAAAATCTGCTTCACTCATGTCCTTTAGGGAAGGAAAGCTGTTGTCCTTAACTACTGGACTACTTATGACTCCAGGCCCACAGCAGGTAGTTGATTCTGAAATGGCCCAACAAGTTGCAATTAACAATTGGCAATAAATGCTGACCTTTCCACTGATCCCACATCTCATGAATGATATTTCTCTTAAAAAGCAAAGGCTGAGGCCATTCATCATTAGCACAGGTCTGCTATCCTAACAAGTGTAAACCATTCATCCATTAAAAAATACAATTTTGCCATCATCTGTCACAGTCTGAAGTTCCAAATATGTTTTTCAAGTAAAAGTGGTCACTACATTCCTGATAACATTCATTTTCTTACCTTCAATGTTTTGCTTGCGAGCATTTCCATGATACTAGAGTTCAGTAGTGTTACCCATCATGTCTTGTTTTGCTGTTCCCATACTGAACGAGGCCATTTGGCCCAACATAGTCAATTTGACCCTTTGAAAGAAGCTACCCAGTTTGGCCCATAGTCCTGTAATTTCTTTTTCCTTTCAAAATATTCATCCTTTTGCAAATTAGCATTGAATCTGCTTCCAGTGGCTTGGTTATCAGGTGTATAATGTTGTTGCTCCAATCACCCAGCACAGGGCATGTGGGATGTTACCAGTGTTGGGAGGCTTGGCACCTTGAAGTGACAGGAATAGGAAAGAAATAGCTGGTACTTTGCCATATACAGGGAACCATTTCCTCTTTTCAGATTCCACAAATGGAACTTCACAGCATGAGGGGAGCTCACCATGTCCTTGCTGGCTGAGAAGGAGCTATTCGGCACTATCCCACTCTTCCGATCTCAATCTATAGACTTGTGGTCCTGACAGCACTTCAGGGACTTATTAAAATGAGGCGAGGGTTTCTGCCTCGATTACCCTTTCAGATAGGGAGTTCCAGAGTCCCACTACCACCTGTGTGGAAAAAAATTCCCTTCCAAATCTCCTAACTCTTCCTCCGTACCTGGTCATGGACCGCTCAGGAAAACAACATAGTCTCTTCTCTTTAGGCCACACAAGTATTGGTAGGGCATCTGGATCTCAACTCCTCATATTTTTACATTCCTCATTAAAATCTCCACTCAGCCTCCTCTGTTCCGAAGAAGACAACTCCAGTCTTGCCAATCTTTCCTTAGTGTGAAGAAAATGATAGGTTACAAGAGGTAGATGGCTCAGTGGTTAGCATTGCTGCCTCACAGGACCAGGGATTCGGGTTCAATTCTACCCTTCGGTGATGCTTGGTGGGGAGTTTGCATGTTCTCCCTGTGTCTGCATGGGTTTGCTCTGGTTTCCTCCCACAGTCCAAAGATGTGCAGGTTATGTGGATTGGCCAATGTAGTGTCCAGGGATGTGCAGGCTAGGTGCATAGCAAATGCAGGGTTATAGGAATGTCATGGGCCTAGGTTTTGGAGGGTTGGTGTGGACTCGATGGGCCGAACTGCCTGCTTCCACACTGTAGGGATTCTATGATTCTAAATGTGTGCAAAGCTATATGTAAATGATAAATATTCTCCACTTTAAAATAAAAATCACAAGGATATTTTATTCATGAAGCACGAATATGCTGGGTGCTTTGGGGAGTTTTTATAGAAACAGTCCAACTTGCTGTCTCCTAATTTCTATCCCAGAAGGTAAAACCTGTAAAACATGTGAACAAGACATACTGTTCACATAAAGTATACCGTAAAATGGAGCTCCATTGTGGCCGATTCATTCTAAGGTATTAATTTATTTTTATAGAAATCTGATTTCTTCTTTGATCAAGAAAGTGCAAGCCTTTCCATTGATCTGACCCTCCAATTGTGAGCAACTTGAAATTTCCCTCCCTCTCAAATTTTGAAAAATACCTTTTCTTTTAACCTCAATAAACATTGCGTGAACTTGAAGCGGCATCCTGTTGCTAAAACATTGTCCTGTTTATTTGACATTTCTTTTCCCTCTCTGTTTTGACTGTTGACTTGGCACCTTCCGTGGCTGTAAGAGCTGCCAACAGGGCAGGGAGGAAGGGAAAAGGACGTGGTGAGGATTGGAATGGAGACCGTCGCTGTTCCTTATTTACGACAGAGCGGGTTCCGTGGCTTTGGCTGGTAACATAGATAAACCCAGAAATCACACAGGCCAAAGGCATCACAGTTAACCACACAGCGTAGTCAATCCTTGTGTTTGCTCCCTCTGGCAGGGACAGCTAGTTTAATCAGCGTTGAACAGAAGACACACCAGGGTCCCAGGGTCAATTGGGAAGGTCAGTCACGTGAAAAATAACAGAACAACCAAAAAAAACAACAAAATTCCAGCCCCTACAGCAGCCACAGAAGTGAGGACAACCTCATTTTCCTTTCCCGCAGTATCTTGTTCCGACTGAAACACCCTCAGTCATGCTACAATCTGCACTGACAGCCCTCCTAATACTCTGCCAAGTTACCAAACAATGTCTGATAGCAGGGAATTTAGCCAAAAGTGGGATATATTCTGTAGATTATGGAACAGTCCTGGCTAGTTAGAGGTTGGCAAATGTAACTCCGCTATTTTATAAAAGCAAGGAGCGAGAAAGCCGGGAATTACAAACTATGAATACAGGCGGCCCCCAGCTTACAGACAGGTTCCATTCCTGCGTACATACGGGGTGAGGTCTATACTCGATGGAGTTTAGAAGGATATGGGGAATCTAATTGAAACTTACAGAATACTGAATGGCCTGGACAGAGTGGATGTTGGGAAGATGTTTCCATTGGTAGGAGAGACTAGGGCCTGAGGGCACAGCCTTAGAGTAAAGGGAAGACCTTTTAGAACGGAGATAAGAGAAACTTCTTTAGCCAGAGAGTGGTGAATCTATGGAATTCATTGCCACAGAAGACCGTGGAGGCCAAGTCATTGAGTATTTAAGAAGGAGACAGATAGGTTCTTGATTATCAAGGGGATCAAGAGTTACAGGGAGAAAGTGGGAGAATGGGGTTGAGAAACTTGTCAACCATGACAATGGCACAGCAGACTTGATGGGCTGAATAGCCTAACTTCTGTTCCAATGTCTTATGGTTTTATAGGAGGTTTATAAAATCACGAGGGGCATGGATAGGGTGAATAGCCCAGGTTTTTTCCCAGGGTAGGAGAGTCCAAAACTAGAGGCATAGGTGTAAGGTGAGAGCGGAAGGATTTAAAAGGAACCTGAGAGGCAACTTTTTCACACAGAGGGTCGTGCTTCTATGGAATAAGCTGCCAGAGGAAGTGGTAGAGGCTGTTACAATTACAATATTTAAAAGACATCTGGATTGGTCCAAGAACAGGAAGGGTTTCTAAGGTTTTACAGTAGATTTGTAGCTTGAGTTGTAGATGTTGTGGTTGGTTGGCTCGCCAAGCTGGTTCGTTGTTCCGCAGACGTTTCATTACCCTGCTGGGTAACATCACCAGTGCAGCCTCCAATGAATCACTGTTGTCTTTTCCCGCCTGTTATTTAAACTCAGGTGTCTGTTGAGCTGGGTTACCTCACTTCCGGTTTTCCTTCACCATGGAGTATATGTAGGGTCTAGCTCTATGCGTTTATTGATGGCGATCAATAAGTCCCTGAAGTATGGAAGATGCTGTAACCTATTATAAAAGATGTGATAACGGCACACTTAAAACATACAGAACGGTATTACACAAAATCAACATGGGTTTATGATAGGCCTGACAAGCCCACAGGAGTTTGTCAAGGAAGTAACTACTGGAATTGATGAGGGAGAACTGGTCAATATGATGTATTTGGATTTTCAGAGAGCTTTTGATGGAGTCCCGCCATAAGAGATTAGTGGGTGAAATTAAAGCATACGGGATTACCGGTAATCTACTGGCGTGGATCGGGAATCGCGGAAACACAAGGAGGAATTTTCCCAGATCCTAAACAACATTGACAAAAATGTTGGGGGAATTGCAGGACATCGGCAGAGAGGAACTTTCTCAACACTGAGCGCAGATAAGTCCTATGCTCCAGCCAAGTGCCAAATGGTGAGACAGGATTCTCACAGGTGAGTGGCGAGAGGGCTATCTTCATCTGCTAACATCTCCTTATGATGTCATCTGGCCTCAGTGATGTGTAGTTTCCCATTTTCCCATCCACTAGGTAGAAACTAGACATTATTCCTGAGAGGAAAGTCCAAGTGGGCACCTGGTGACTTCAGCTCCTCTGGACCTCAATCAGTTACCAACATGAAAGGAGGCATTCCATGAGCAGTAACGACACATTCAGCAGGACTGCCAATTACCCTGCTGACAAAGCAGGATGCCGATAGCCCTCTGATCAACATACCAATAGCAAATAAACCACACTGAGCAGGGCAGCTGCAGACTGCCAGATCATGATCGGGTGCATGTTTGTGCTTTCAGATGGCATCAGTGCCAGGGATCCCAGGAAATCCCGCTAGTGATCAGCATTGCCTCTTGTCATGAGAGAGATGATATGACAAGGCGGGGGGGGGGGGGTGTCACACCATAGGGGCAAAGTGCAGAGGTAATGAGGTGAGTTTAGGAAGATTGCGCGAGAAGACTTGCTAGGCCTCGTAGAGAAAAACCTTCCAGGAAACTTGCCAAGTTTGGTATGTAGCCAATTTCTAGGAAGCTTGAGCCCAGAGAGTGGGTGTAATGATTGGAATGAGGTTGGCCAGGTGGATCTCATTGAGTATGAATTCCCTAATTGGGCTTGTTAACCTGGACCAATCAGGGAGCCCTGGCTGACAGATATAAACAGGAGTGTCAGAGGCCCTACACTCTCTAAGGGAGCTGGATTGGTGTCAAGGACTTGCCACTTGTAAATAAAGGGTGGCCAGCCTCTGTGGAGTTATTTCATTGGCTTTTTGAGATCCTGAGCTGTTTTTCCACTAATCTGGGTGACAGCATGACTCCTCAGAATTAACCCTTTCAGACCCTCACCCACCATGTCCCCTACCACACAGCTACACTCAGACTCATTCCCCTTGCAGAACAGGTGGTCACATTATAAATCTATAAATCAACAGCAGTGGGCCATTTGGCTGTCGAGTTTCCTCAATATGATCGCAGCTGACCTGTCAGTTTCTCAAATTCCACATTCCCATCTACCCCACCCAATAACCTTTGTTTCCCAGCTTAACAAGAAGCTTTCTACTCTACCTTTAAAAAAAAGTATACAATGATCCCTCCTCCACTGCCTTCTGATCAAGAGAGTTCCAAATTCGCACAACCCTCTGAGAGAATCCTCCTCATCTCTGTCTTCATGGGGCAACACCTAATTTTAAAAGTTATTTTTGAAACTCACTCGTGGGACGTGGGTGTTGCCGGCTGGGCCAGCATTGATGGCCTGTTCCGAGTTGCCCCTTTGTAAAGGTGGTGGTGAGCTGCCTCCTTGAACCACTGCAGTCCGTGTCCTGTAGGTGTAACTGGGGGAGGGAGTTCCACGATTCTGACTGTTAACCATCTGAAATGGCCCTGCAAGCCGTTCAGTAGAAGATCAAGGATGGGAAACGAATGCCAGCCTTACCAGCGATGTCCGCATTCCATGAAAGAATTTTTTAAGAACTTTTGGGTGGCATGGTGGCTCAGTGGTTAGCACTGCTGCCTCACAGCACCAGGGACTTGGGTTCGATTCCACCCTTGGGCGACTGTCTGTGTGGAGTTCGCACTTTCCTCCCGTGTCTGCATGGGTTTCCTCCGGGTGCTCTGGTTTCCACCCACAGTCCAAAGATGTGCAGGCTAGGTGGATTGGCCATGCTAAATTACCCCATAGTGTCCAGGGATGGGTCTGGGTGGGATGCTCCAAGGGTCGGTGTGGACTTGTTGGGCCTAAGGGCCTGTTTCCACAGTGTAGGGATTCTACATTCTATATTATAACATAAGTGACCCTTGGGGTCAACCAGTGACCTCCTGACCCTGAGATGTGCCCAATTGGGGGGCATTTGCAGTTGTGAAGTTCGCACTGGGATTTTTCTGGACAATGACAAACATCAAAGTGCGGGTAAAGGCGCAAAAATGTGCCATATTCCAATACGTGGACATCCTAACGATGAAAAAGACCTTTGAGATAGTCTCCCCATTTCTACTTCCCTCAGCAATGCCATCAACCTTGATCCCATAGTCAACTTCAGACTGTGAGGAAACCAGAGGGAGGATCCTGCAACCTTTACAAAATCATTCCAAAACTTATTGTGGAGATGAATTCCAGAAGAATTATGGCCTGCACGGTTGCAAAGAAACGCTGATTAAGAAATCACAGGGATGATTAAATACAATCCCAACCCCCTCCAGCCCTCAAACTCTTGGCAGTAAATATTTTGCAAGCCTATTTTCCCTGCTCTTCCTCTTTCTGGTTTCTTTTCTTTTCCTGTTTGCGTCTGTGGGTGGGGGCGGCGGCTCTCCACCTCCTCCGCGGGGGTTGGTAGGCGCCTGTGGCTGCTTGCTGTCGGAGGACCCAAAAAAAAAATGCTGGGCGGCTCACCTAGGCAGCGCCTTTAAGGGGTGGATCACTGGTAGGTTGTTACCTGTAGACGGTGACGTGGGGTGTGGGGCTGGGACAACCTGGGAGGCAGGCAGGAAGGAGGAAGTTGCTCTCTGGGACTCTCAGCAACTTCTGGAGCCCTCGCAGACCCCAATGTCAGCCTCTGCAGTCTTTATTCTGGACCTTAAAGGCAAGGTAGGGGGTGGTGGTTGTCCGAGAAATACACTGTCTACATGCCTCGGGGGGGAATGGGAGTTACCCTGTCCTCACTATTTGATGGCTGTGGGGGGTCAGAAACACTCCAGGCCTCACAGCTGAGTGCTCACCCACAACCTGCCACCAACTAAAGATGCAGCTGAGATGGGTGTCAACAGGGATCTGTGTTGTAAATTAATTTTACTTCTGTACACAAGTGCAGGATAATACTTAACTGGGTTTGAAGTGGCAAGGCCTTAATCTGATGAAGGGTCCGGACCTGAAACGTCAACTCTGATGCTGCCTGACCTGCTGTGTTCCTCTAGCTCCACACTGTCTTGACAAGACCTTATTGCGGTCACCTATTTACCACATCTCCATTTAAGAGCTGGGAGACATTTTAAATAAAAAAGAACTCTAATTTCTCGACTTCCATCTGATTTAACGTCACATAGTTTTTAAACTTTTAAGTGTAAGTTCCTACTTCCAGCTGCCTTGGTAACTTCCATTCCGCACAGCCGTAATCAAACCCTTGCTGGTACTGGACTCGGCACTATTAACCAGTTTAATGTCACTGCTCGGTGGATAGCTCTCGTGGCTCGGAGTCTGAATGTCCTGGGTTCATGTCTCACTCCAGGGAACTGAACATTGAGAAAGAAAATTGAGGTTGATGCCCCCACATCTTGGGGGGAGGGTGGTTCTGAGATGAGATCATAGAATCATCGAATCCCTACAGTGTGGAAATGTTAAACCCTGTCCACTCTCTCAGGTAAAACAAAATTCTGTGGTCTTATTTCCCGAAGAAACGGGATGTTTTCTCTGGTCAGTAGTTATTCCTCAAACGATATCGCAAGAAAAATCCCAGATTATTGTTAAAAACCGAAAGAACTGCGGATGCTGTAAATCAGGAACAAAAATAGAAGGTTGCTGGAAAAGCTCAGCAGGCCTGGCTGCAGCTGTGAAGACAAAAACAGAGTTAACGTTTCAGGTCCGGTGACCCTTCCCTGGATTATTGTTGTTTGTAAGAGCTTGTTGTGGGTAAATTGGCAGCTACCTTTCCTGTATTACAGTTTGACAACACAATGTTGTTTATTGTTCACGGGATGTTGCCCATCCTTTATTGGCCCTTGAGAAGGTGGGGATTGTTGTATGACGTAAGGTTTGAGTTATAAGGAGACGCTGGATAGGCTGGGACTTCTTTTGCTGGAGTGTAGAAGGTTAAGAGGCGATCAAGTCGAAGTTTATAAAATCATGAATGGTATAGATAGGGTTAATGGTAGTTGTCTTTTCCCTAGGATGGGGGATATTAAGAATAGGGGGCACGTTTTTAAAGTGAAAGGAGAGAGATTTTAAAAAAAGACATGAGGGGCAAATGTTTTACACAGAGGGTGGTTTGCTTGTGGAATGAACTTGCAGAGGAAGTGGTGGACATGGGTACAATTACAACATGAAAAGACATTTGGATAAGTACATGAATGGGAAAGGTTTGGAGGGATATGGGCCAGGAGCAGGCAGAGGGGACTAGTTTAGTTTGGGATGGTGGTCAGCATGGACTAGTAGGACCGAAAAGTCTGTATGACTCTGTGACTGAACCCATTCTATTAGGTGCAGAGCCTGGGTGAGATTCCCAGAGTTATTACAATTCTCAGAGAGGATACACCAATTTCAGCTCCCATCTTTCCCCCAATGAGGAGGGATAAACTGTTTCCCTTTCTTCGTTCACCCACAAATTCACCTCACCTTGAATAGTTGCTACAATGTTAATTTAGAAAGGATCACCTCCCTTGACAATGACTTTCTCCCAAAATGAATGAAATTATGTTATAAAAGTAGCCAATTTAATCAGGCTTTCGTGGATTAACAAAAGATTGAGCTTATAATTTACTAAACACAGAAAGGAAGAATAACACAACACGCATGTACAGATTAGAAAAGTGAAATGAGTTTAAAAAAAAAGATAGATGTAAAAAGATGTATTTCTGGATCATTTCCAAAGAGTGGATAGTGTTGATGGTTGACAATCGATTTTGAGATTCTTGGCTTGGCAGGTTAGTTGGAATTCTTTTATCCTGTTTCCATTTGTCTGCCTGTCTGTTTCTGGCACTCAAAGAGGATCATTATACCTGCATTGCAGGGGTGACTGGTGGGTTGTTCATCCAACTGTGACCTTCACTACACGCTAGTGTTAGCATCCAAGCTAGTTCACATGGATACCTCAGCCTATTTGAAACAAATGAGCACCTTTGATTTGATTTATTACTGTCACATGTACCTAAGTGCAGTGCAAAGTTTTGCTTTGCGTGCAGTACAGGCACATCATAACATATGAAGATGATACGGTGGTTGGACAGAGCGAGGAATACAAAATTACGACTGCAGAGAAGGTGCACTGAAAGCAATGTCAACATTAGATTTAAAATTTGAGAGGTCTTTTCAGATGTCTAATAACAGCAGGGAAAAAGCTGTTCTTGCTCCTGTTGGTATGTGTGTTGAAGCTTTTGTCACTTCTGCCTGACAAAAGAGGTTGGAAGAGATTATAACTGGGGTGGGAGGGGTCATTGATGATGTTGGCTGTCTTTCCACAGCAACAAGAAATGTAGATGGAGTCAATAGATGGATGGAAGGTTGGCTGGCACGATGGTCTGGGCTGTGTTCAAAGCTTTCTGTAGTTTCTATGGCCCTGGGCAGAGCAGTTGCTGTACCAGGCCGTGACATACCTAGATAATGCTTTCCATGTTGTAACAGTCAAAGTTGGTGAGAGTCCTTATGGACATGCTGAATTTCCTTAGCCTCCTGAGGAAGAAGAGGCATGGTGTGCCTTCACGTATGTTCGCTCAACAGCACATTGTTTTTCTCTCACACACACAGATCAGGGTCGAGTCAACACAGTGGGGAGCTAAAGGGACACAGCAGATCAGGCAGCATCAGTGGAACAAGAAAGTCAATGTTTTGGGTCGGAACCCTTCATCAGAACTCCAGACTGGGGTTGAATTGCTTTTTTCCCTCTTTTTTGGAAGGGAAAGACACAAAACATGTCTTTTACCCAGACTGCTGTGCTATCTCTCATCATGTCAACAATCTGTGATAACTTGCAAGTGGTTATACATTTCTTCTCTACTAAGTCCATCCCTTTGAATCTTTCTTGACACCTCATTAGGTGATATATGCCAGGTTCTGTCTCTATCTAGACACCCACTGCATTTGCATTCAGTCATTTTTTTGACTTATGTGGGGGGTTTTTTTCAAGTAAACACATATCTAAAAGTTCAATATTTCTGCAGATACTTTGGGGCTGTTTGGATATCATGACAGTATTGATATCACACACAATATGCCTGAAAACATGTGGTTGTCCTTCGTTCTATCATGCAATAAATCTTCTTGTTAGCCAAGCATAGTGATTGTTTTGTAGATACTCTATAGTGGTATATCCTATACCACTGATAACTAGATTGGGCAAAAACAGAGGGTTGGTGGCAGTGGAACTGCTGTCAGTACCCCTCACCCAGTACCACATACTGGTAGAGGTGGCAAATACCACAAGGTGCCAGCAGTGGCCCATCTAGGCAAATATGACAGGAGTGAGTTGCATTCTTGAACTGCAGCAGTCCACATTAGGGATGGCACGGTGGCTCAGCGGTTAGCACTGCTGCCTGTCAGCACCAGGGACCCGGATTCAATTCCATCCGAGGGCAACTGTTTGCTTGTGTAGAGTTTGTACATTCTCCCCGTGTCTGCGTGGGCCCCCTCTGGGTGCTCTGGTTTCCTGCCACAGCCCAAAGATATGCAGGTTAGGGTGGATTGGCCATGCTACGTTTCATCGTGTCCAGGGATGTACAAGTTCGGTGGACTAGCCATGGGAGATGCAGTGTTACAGGGATGGCGTAGGGGCGGTGGGTCTGGGTGTGATGCTGTTCAGAGGGTTGGTGAGGACTCGATGGGCTGAATCTGCGTCCACACTGTAGGTATTCTAAGATTCTGTGTTGTGTAGGTACAGCCACAATACAACTAAAAAGGGAGAAGGTTGTAAAGAGTTCTGAGCCATCCTGACATTATGCAAGGTGCTATAAAAATGCAGGTCTTTCTATCCCTGTGTTGTGAGAAAATCTCTGTTTGAGTTCAAACTGCCCAGTTGGGCAAAAACCTGCAGAGTAGATCTGGCAGCAACTGTGAAGAGAAATCAGAGTTAACGTTTTGGATTCTGTGGAAGGGTCACCGGGCCAGAAGCATTAACTCTGATTTTTCTTCACGGATGCTGCCAGACCTGTTGAGCTTTTCTAGCAACTTCTGTTTTTGTTCCTGATTTACAGCATCCACAGTTCTTTCGGTTTTTATTTAGTAAAATCCTACAGATGCTGGCAATTTGAAATTAAACCAGCAAGTGCTGGAGAAACTGGCCTACTCCTGACTCCTCACCCACGGATCCAGTTGACTCTTAACTGCCCTCCGAAATGGCCTACAAGCCATTCAGCTTGTGGGGTAACTAGGGATGGGTAACTGATGCTGACCTAGCCAGCAAGGCCCATGACCCAGGAGTGAATAAAGATGAGGTGCAGTTTGAGATGGGTTTGCAACAGATGCTGTGTCAGTCCTTGAGAAAAGAAGAGCCTTTCCTCTCCAGTTATCCTGGTCAACATTCCTCCTTCAGCCAATGTCAGATTATTGTCAGACCTGTCAAATCAGGTTGTTTATCTCAGAGCTGTTTGTGGAATGTTGCTGCTCTCCCAAGGTGTTTGAATATAAGGTATGTTGAAGGAATTGACATACGAATTTTACATATTAAAAATTTTCCATCGATAGAATCATTGAAGGATTCCATAAAGAGGCCATTCAGCCCATGGTAGCTGTGCCAGCTCTTCGAACAAGCTCTCCAATTATACCCAGTCCCTGCTTTTTCACCGTCCTCTTGATTTTTTTTCTATCTTCAAACATTTACATTCCGAGTGTTACCGTTGCACACTTTAGTCACCCCTTCAGGCAATGCATTTCAAATTGTTTTATTGACTGTGTTCAACATAACGTCTTTCGCCAAGTTACCTTGAATCTGTGTTCTTGGATTGCAAATGTTTCTGCTACCATAAAGTTTCTCTTCACTTCCTCAATCAAACATCTCTATCAAGTCCCCTCTTAATTAATCAAACGAAAACATGGGGCGGGTGGTGTGGGGCCAATGTTCCCTGGTGCATTCAGCAAGGCATTGCTGTGCGGAAATCATAGATTCCCTACAATGTGGGGCATTTAGCATTTGGGTCCACACTAACCCTTTGAAGAGCATCCCACCCAGACCCATCTGGCCTTACCCTATCCCTGTATTTCCCACAGCCAATCCATGCAGCCTGCACATCCCCCTTGACACTATGGGCAATTTAGCATGTTGAGTCCACCTACTCTGTATAGCTTTGGACTGTGGGAGGAAACAGGAACACCCGGAGGAAAACCATGCAGACACCAGAAGAACGGTCACCTGAGAGTGGAATCAAACCTGGGTCCCTGGTGCCTAGAGGTAGCAGTGCTGACCTCTGAGCCACTGTGCCCTCCAGGGTCCACTTGCCAACTAATTATTACCCTCATTTCATGCAGTATAAATTGTTGGTATTCTTGCAATTATGTCCTGATGAGTGTAAGGTCAAAAACTTACACAGCTTGAATCTTTTCCAGCAATACTCCAGTTCTATCACACAAGTAACTATTTACAATTTCTTAACCCTTTCACACAATTTGTAATGCGCAAAACAGGCTCCATATTTGCGTGGCAATGTGCCAACACTGCAACACAACCGAGTTCCTCAATGCGAAGGCTGGGCCCTTCCAATTCTTAATCAACTGCTATTTTAGTTTCTCAAAGATTGATAGCCATGCTTTAGCAGACCCAGCCTAAGGCAGCGTAGGAGACTGAGGGGTGACCTTGTGGAGGTCAATAAAATCATGAGAGGCATAGCTAAGGTAGACCGCCAACAGCTTTTCGCCATGGTTGGGAAGCCTACAACTAGAGGGCATGGGTTAAAGGTGAGAGGGGAGAGATACAAAAGGGTCCAGTGGAGCAATTTTTTTCACACAGAACGCGGTGAGGAAGCGAGTACAATTTTGTCATTTAAGAACCATTTGAACAGGGACATGGATGGGATAGGTATGGAGGGATACGGTCCAAATACAGGCCAATGGGACTAGATTAGTTATGAAAACTGGGTGGCGTGAGCAAGTTGGGCTGAAGGGCCTGTTTCCATGATGTAGACCTCTATGACTCTGGAATTCCCTTCCTAAACCTCTCTGCCTTTTTTTTTTCCCCAGAAACTCCTTCCAAACACTTGGTCCTACCTTTAATAAAAGAAAAATATTGAGGATGCTGGAAATCTGAAATAAAAAAAAACAGAGAATGCTGGAGAAACTCAGCAGGTCTGGAAGCATCTGTGAAGAGAGAAAAGAAGTTAGCATTTTAAGTTTCACATGACTGTTTGGACCAGTTCTGAAGAAGAGGCATATTGGACTTCATTTTTTTCTTTCTCCACAGACCTTTTGATTTCCCCCAGCAGTTTCAGTTTTGTTTCCTGGCCCTACCTTTTTTGCTTATCTGGTTCAGTGTCAAATTTCATTCAATAACAGTCTTGCAGAGGTATCCATGTCAGCGAACAGTCTTTTTTTCCCAGTTACCCTGGCCAACATTCGACCTTCAGCCAGTGTCAGGTTAACAGGTTAGTTTACCTCACAGCTGTTGGTGGAATACCACTAGGAGTGGATTTATCACTTGACTTAATCCAGAGACCCAGGTAATGTCTTGAATTCAAATCTCACCACAATGGATGATGGGATTTGAGCTCAGTTTATTTTTAGAGACTAATGATGCTCATTAAATTGTTACTGATTGTTGAATAAACCCCTCTGGTCTGATTTAGGGAAGGAAATCTGCCATCCTTACCTGGTCTGGCCTGTATGTGACTCCAGACCCGCAGCAACGTGGTTGATTCTTAACTGCTGTCTGGGCAATTAGGGATGAACCAGCCACCGACGCCCACATCCCCGTGGAGCACAACAGCTCCTTCTGGGTGTTGCCAATCCCCACCGGAGTCCCTCAAGAATTGCAGATTAATTCTGGAATTTCACTGCAAGCAAAGAGCTGGGAGAAAAGATTGTTCCCAAAATGGGAGAAGCTGAGAGACAAATCCCGTGAATTAGTGATCAGTCTTTCGATGGGCTTTGTTGTGTTTTCTGCGTTTAGTTCAGACTGGCATTGCAGTGTAATTATTTTCGGAGGACGTGCTTGACGCAGGAATGTCTACTGTTTATTGCCCATCTTTAATTGTCTGGAACAGTTGGTGGTGGGTCTTTTCCTCAATGGTAATGTCTATCACTGGATGGAGTGCTGCTGAGCAGATGTGGAGGTGGGAAACCAGATGTTGACTTTCTGCCGGGGCCCGTTGAGAGGATTATGTATTCCCCACCCCACAAGGTCTGGTATCCAGATGTGCTCAGAGTTCCTTCATTTCACAAGTATGGTCATTTGGTTTCTGTGCCCTGCAACTGTGTCGGTAGATGGAGGAGATAAGGAACCGTTAGAGTGGCATTACTGCCTCACCAGTGCCAGGGACCCAGGTACGATTCCAGGCTTGGGGTGACTGTTGGTTTGCGTGTTCTCCCAGCATTTGCTCCGATTTCCTGCCACAGTCCAAAGATGTGCAGGTTAGGGTGGATTGGCCATGGGAAATTGCCCATAGTGTCTAGGGTGGGAAATGCAGGGATGGGGTGGGGCCAGGTGGGTCTCCGTGGGATGCTCTTTGGAGGATTGCTATGGATTCAAAGGGCCGAATGGCTTGCTTCCACACTGTAGGGATTCCATGAAAAGGGGAGGGAAGTAACATTTAAGCATGTCTTGTGGCTGAGGGGGTAGTGTCACTGTCTCTGAATCGGAAGCTCCCAGTTTGACCCCCACTCCAGCACTAGAAATCCAAGGAAGGTGTGTTCATAACACGGGACTAATAAGGTACAATCCCAGAGGTGAGGGGGGCTTTGTCATATGAGGAGAGATTGAACAGTTTAGGCCTATACTTTCTCTGGAGCTTAGAAGAATGAGAGGCGATCTCATTGAGGTATATGAAGGGGATTGACAAAGCAGACATAGAGAGGATGTCTCCTCATGTGGGGCAACCTAGAACAGGAGGTCATAGTTTTAGGATAAGGGAGGGCAGACTTAAAACAGTGATGAGGAGGAATTACTTCTCTGAAAGGGTCACTTCCCCAGAGTACGGTGGACATTGGGACATTGAGTAAATTTAGGGAGGAGGTGGACAGATTTTTGATTAGTAATGGTTAAAGGGTTATGGACAGCGGGCAGGAAAGTGGAGCTGAAGCCAAGATGATCCCAATGAATGGTGGAGCAAGGCTCAAGGGGCTGAATGGCCTACTCCTGCTGCTGGCTTTTACGTTCTTGCATACCGACCTGTAAGGTATCACAACGCAGCAGTGGTAGGCAGTAAGGACAGGGAATCTCCTAGTTAGCCATGCTCGATGTAGAGTGGTGCACCTCCAACTGCAGAGACAAATCCAGGTAATTAGTGATCAATTCATTAAGGCGAACACCCTGCTCCATGAAAAGCAAGACATAAACATGTGCTTTGTCTGCCTCATGTGTCTCTAGATATTTTCTAACTCTAGAATCCTCTCCTAAATTTTTCCTTTGGGGCAGCTCCTGATATGTCGGAACTACAAAGGAGATGTGGATATGTCGGAGATCGAGCACTTCATTCCAATGTTAACACAGAAGGAAGATGAAGGGTCCGTGTCTCCACTTCTGACTCATGGCAAAGTTCACTTCCTGTGGATTAAGCACAGCAACCTGTACTGTATCCTTTCTGTAGAATGGAGAACAACTCCATCCGATGGTAAGTCAGTACTCGGAATGGTCTGGAGCCATTTGTGATAATAGACCCACAGGCTCTGTAAATACACCATTTCACTGTAGACTGGGTTGAGCTGAAATGCTGAATGAGCTTTTACATTCTATTGCTATTAACTTGACTACTCTCTTCCCTCTTTCTCTCTCTGTTCCACACACACACCCCCACTCTTTCTCTCTTCCCCCTCTCTCTCTCTATTCCACACATACCCCCCACTCTTTCTCTCTTCTCTCTCTCTCTCCCCTGTCTGCATCTCAGCTCTCCCCAACTTTACCTCTTCCACCCCACCTTCCTGTTTCTCTTTCTCTCTTCTCTCTCTCCTCTCTCTACCCCCCCCAGCCCCATCTCTTTCCTTCCCTCTCTTTCGCTCTCTCCCCACGTCTCTCTTTCTCTCCCCCACCCCAGTCTCTCTCTCTGTCTCTCCCCCCGTCTCTCTTTCTCTCTCTCTGTCTCCGCATCTCTCTTTCTCTCTCTCCTCCATCTTTCTTTCTTTCTTCCCCCCTCCCCAACTTTCTCCCTCTCTCCCCTGTCTCTCTTTGTCACTCCCCTGTCTCTCTTTCTTTCTGTCTTCCCCCCATCTCTCTTTCTCTGTCTTCGCCCCCGTCTCTCTTTCTCTCTCCTCTCTCCCCTCTCTCTTTCTCTTCCTCTTCCTGTCTCTCTCTATCTCTCTTTCTGTCTCCACCCACCCATTCTTTCTCCCTGTCTGCCTCCCTCTCACTGTGTTCGTTTCTCTATCTTCTTGTCTCTCAGGGAGACTTAAGTCTTCCTTCCTGTCATTGTACCCAAGTTATTAGACCGTGACAATTCAAATGCAAGTCTGAATGGGAAATGTTGACAAAGGGGTTTACAATGCGGAAATACGAAGAGAATATTGTGACAACATAAAATAAGATTTATGGCTAAAAACAGTCAATTTTGCGTTAGATTTCTTGGAATGGATGATATGGGAAAACTGACACTAGTGTCTGCTCCAGCGACGTTAGAGTTTTGAAGAAAAGGGACATTGCGACAACGTCTTATCTGTCTAATTAATATGTTTCACAATTCTCTTTCTCATCCCTCTCCCGTGTGCTTCTGTCTGGCTCTGAGTTATGCCCAGTGTGTAAGTCTCAGATTTAATTCCTACCCTACAGTGAGGTAATGGTCTCGGCTGGGACAGTTGTGTGGAAACTATTAGCTTCAGCTTCCCTGAGTGGGAGATGAGACAAATCTCCCACCAGCTTTCTGTTCTCCATTGTCATCATCCCGTAACCCACACAGGAGTCAGCAAGCATTGAGAGAAAGATGCTATTCTCATTGAAGACACTAACCTGTAATCTGAGCCAATTGTGGACTGGGCTGGTCTGGCTATAAGTATTTTGCATCACTGTTGAGCAAAGACCTTTGTGCTGGGCACTTCATATAGCAAACCTCCCGAGGGCAGCATCTGACTCAAAAGGAACACACAGGATAGGAGCAAAGCCTTTTGGCTTTGAGCCAGCTCCCACCATTCAATGAGATCATGGCTGATTTGACATGACCTTAACTCCACTCTCCTGCCTTTCCCCCATAACTCTTGGCTCATTTGCCAATCTAAAATCTGTCTAACTTCGCCTTGAATATGTCTCCACTATACCCTCTGAAGACTAACAGCCCTCCGTCGGGGGGGGGGAAAAAATCCCTCCTCATCTGTTTGGAGCGGGAGATCTGCTTTTTTTCCTAAAAACGATGCTCCCCTAGTTCATGTCTGTATGGACTGTCCCTGACTGTCTGTGTGAGGTTTGCACGTTCTCCCCGCGTCTGCGTGAGTTTTCTCCCACACTCCGAAGATGTATAGGTTAGGTTAGATTGGCAGTGCCGAATCACCCATAGTGTCCAGGGATGTGCAGGCTGGGTGGATTAGCTGTGGGAAATGCAGGGTTACAGGGTAAGGGTGGGAAGCCATTCGGAGGTCGGTGAGGACTCGGTGGGCCGAATGGCCTGCTTCCAGGCTGTGGGGATTCTATGATTCTAGTTGTAGATTTCCCTTCTACCTGACCCCATGACGGGAAAAAGCATCTACCCTGTGAAGTCTCCTCTGAGAGCCTTGTATGCCTCAATGCAATCTACTCTCATTCTTCCAAACTCCAAACAGTATGGGCTTGACCTCTCTTCATCAGCCAACTCCCTCATTCCAAGAACCAGCCAAGTGAACCTCCTCTGAACTGCGTCCAATGTAAGTAGGTCTTGCCTTTTAAGTAAGAAGAACAGAGGCTGTGGTGAAACCCTGAGAGCTTTTTGCATCACGATCGCACCTGACAGCCATTGGAACAGGGATAGGCCATTCAGCCCGTCAAGTCTGTTATGCCCTTCAGTATGACAGTGGCTGACCTGTGTCCTAACTTAGGGAAAGCATCTTCTGGCATTCTTGCTCCTGACTACTGTTTCCTCCACCGGGTGGGCTTGTGCACAGGTTCCAGCAGAGTTTTGCGTCAGCTCCGTCGTCCTTTCCTCCTGGAGCTGGATGGTAAGTTTCAGATCTCAGTGAAGCGCCAGAGCCAGCCAGCAATCCACACCCTTCAAACCAGATCATGGCTATGTGTCGGGAGAAGAGATAAACAGGTCGGTCGAAAAGCTAATGATGTGACACATTGAATACAGTCAAGTGTTTTCTTAACCTGGTGATCAGTGGTCGCAACTACGACAAAAAATGCGAACGCCTCCCTTGTCTACGCATTTTTATACAAAATCATACAGGTAAGAGACCTCCCTTCAACCATTGCACAACTAGACTTCAAAGTGTCACTTATCCAGTGATTTATATATAGAGTCCCTCTCTCTGAGATGGAAGCTTTGGTTTTGAGTCCCGTTCCAGGACGTTGATAAAATTCACACTGTGGCCAAACAAACTGAGTGTGAATTTGTACATTCTTCCAATGTCCATCAGTGGCAGGTAGAAACAGCAGGAGAGATTTTTAGCTAACTGTTTGATGGAAAATCCTTGGAGTTTGTCCCATCACTACGTGTAGTTCCAGGCTGCAGCATGCATTAAATCTGTGTGTGTTCTTCAAAGCGCCCAGTGTTGTTGAGTGAGCAAAACACATCATCATCGTCGTCATCATCATCATCACTGACAAATGGTCGAACAAAATCACCAAAGTAACTCTCTAAACTCCTCGGGGTTGCTGTGAGGAATTAACCGAGTCTGTTCCTAAAACCAGGCAGAGGCCCCCAACCATAAGATGAAGTCGGGTCAGATGTGTGGGGGCACCCATGGTGGCCAGACTCTCCTGAGTTGGGAATGAGCCTGGCACATCGGGAAGATCCCACGGTCCGTGCCTCTCAGAGTTGGGACTCCCGGCAGTCGCCTGGGGTAGGAGGAGAAGAAAGGACCAATCAGCCAGGGCAACTTGCTCCTGGAACACAATTATATGGACTTCCAACGGAAAGTGTGTAGACATTGGAGAGGGTGGGGGCGGTGGGGGGTGGGTTGGGTTTCTCTCTTTTTAGTTTGCCCGGCAGCACCCATTCTCAATGTTGACAAGGGGATGACATAGTAGAGGGCCATCCGGTGCCCTGGTTCGCAAGAATCAGCATCTTAAGGAGAGATGTTGCTTGGCGAATTAGAGAAAGGAGATTTTGTCCGACCCATTCAGCTCTCAAAGGTCCCACGATAGGATCTCAGTCTTGTCTTATGCATATTGACCAGAACAGGAGGACTAGTTATCACAAGCTGTGAGTGATCTGGGCTCATCGGGTGGATAAAAGACAGAGTTCCTGGTCTAATGACACCACCTCAATCCCACCATCGCCAACAACAATCCAGGAAACAGAGATGTCCGGTTAGGGTCGGATCAAGTTCTTATTTTCCTTTCTCTTTGGTCTTTAGACTTGGATCTGAAATCTCCTTCTTTTATTTCATAGCAGGGGATGTGTGGCTGGGTCCACATTTATTGTCCATTGTTTTTTTCCCTTATACCTGTGTCTCCTAAAAACTGCAATCTGCACTCTCCCCAGGTCTTCACCGAATACTTTAAGGAGCTGGAGGAGGAGAGCATTCGAGACAACTTTGTCATTATCTATGAGCTCCTGGATGAAGTGATGGATTTTGGTTTCCCACAGACAACGGACAGCAAGATCCTTCAGGAGTGAGTGCATTCACGGCTAATCCCACTGCCTGTGGGTCCAATTCGGGGACAGACCTAGGGGTCATTCGCTGTGCAGAGATCTCTTCCATAAAGCATTGTGTGGGACCTGATTGGATGAGCCAGTGTGTCTTTTCCAATTTCCATCTCTTATAAATGCCTGTGGAATACAATATTGTAGACTTTTCCGTACAGGAACAGGAGAAGGCCACTCAGGCTATTCAATGCTATCCCCTGGTAAACACTGCACCTACCCAAATAAGAAAAGAAACCATCAGTGCCTTGTTTTTGAAGTTTCTCAAGTTAATAAACTTAGGAATAGGAGCTGGAGGAGGCCATTCAGCCCTTCAAGCCTGCTCCACCATTCAATACGATCCTGGCTGATCATCTGACTCTTGTTCCTGCTTTGACTAAATTAACTTAGGATCAATTTTCGTCTTCAAAAGAAATGTTTCCCCGTTTCACTCCTGAAAGGCCAAGCTGTATTTCTGGGGCAACGACCTCACAAACTCAGCTGGAGATCTCTTGAATATAGGGCGGAGGTGTGAGGAGAATCTTGTTTGTGTGAGAAAACCTGTTTGTTAACGATGATAAATCTGTTGTTGTTTTAACGTTGAATACGCACTCTGCCCTTTTTCTCCAGCCTTTCCCTACCCATCATGCCATCCCAACAAATCCCAGGCTCTAGGCCCGAAACGTCAAGCTTTCCTGCTTCTCTGATGCTGCTTGGCCTGCTGTGTTCATCCAGCTCCACCCCTTGGTATCTCGGATTCTCCAGCATCTGCAGTTCCTATTATCTCTCTTACCCAAGACTTGCACCCAGACTGACTGGGTTCATTCTTCTGGCCCTGGGGCTGAATGAGCCACTCCTGTTTGCTGTGGGGCTGATACAAAGGCTCATGTTGTGAAGCTTGTCCTAATTCAGTGCCCTGAGATGCACCAGGATCATGGCTTTGAACCTTCTTCCCGGTCAGAGAATGGTCACTGTCTGCAGCCTGGTTTGTGAGAACTCCCCATTCTCCTTTTTTTCCAGTAGGATCTTGTCTAATTTTGGGGCTTGCCCCAATTTCCACCATAATTCTGTGACTCTCTTTGTGTCCAAAAATCTATGGATCTCGAATGTGGGATCCCTACAGTGCAGCTAGAGGCCGTTTAGCCCATCAAATCTTCACCAACCTCCCACTCAGATCCCCCACCCAACCAACCCTCTCGCTGTAACCCTGCATTTATATACCCAGGGACTGGACCTCTACAGCCCTCTGGTTTAGGGAACACCAAAGTTTCGTTGCCCCTCTGAGAAAGGTAATTTCTCCTCATCCCAATCCAACAAGACCCAACCCCATATCCACCCCAACTCCCAACCCCCAACCCAATCGTGAGCCTGTGGCCGCTATTTCATGGAATTATAGAACCTTTACAGTGTGGAAACAGGCCATTCGGCCCAACAAGTCCACACTGCCCCTCCGAAGAGCAGCCCACCCAGACCAATTCCCCTATCGCTGCATTCCCCATGTCTAACCTACCTAACCTAAACATCCCTGGGCACTATGGACAATTTAGCATGGCCAATCCACCTAACGTGCACATCTTTGGACTGTGGGAGGAAATCGGAGCACCCAGAGGAAACCCACACTGACACTGGGAGAATGTGCAAACTCCACACAGACAGTCGCCCGAGGATGGAATCGAACCCGGGTCCCTGCTGTTGTGAAGCAGCAGTGTTAACTACTGAGCCACCGTGCCACCGTACTTCTAAAATCTCTAACCAGGGGCTGGAGGCTCTTTACATTTGCCCCAGTGCTTCCCCCCCCACCAAACCAATTTCCCATGTGACCCACCTTTTGAGAGGCTTGGAAATTGCCATGACCCCTTCAGTGGAGCAGGGGGAGGGGTGCGGGACTTGGGAGCAGGGTCCTGATAGAGTGGGAGAACAGTTGTTACTGTTTCGAGCTCCACAGTGAACACTGTGGCCTCGAGCTCGTGACCGCAAAATATCAGCTCACCTGGGGTCATGACCCTCACTGTGGGAATCCCTGATTTACCCTGTTGGGGTGCTCACAAGAACTTTAGCCATTTCAATGAGTTCATCTCATTCTCCTCTAAATGTCCGGCAACATGTTGTAACTACGGGGTGGGGAGTGCATCGGGAGAAGCCAAAAGCCTTGTTATTCTTCACCTGATTGGTCATTTCCTGTTAATCTAGAGTAAAACCTAGTCCCAGGCCCTCACAGCTCCTTTTGTAACAGGATATGATGTCACAGATTGGCTTCCTATTCTTTCCATCATTTTCCGTAACGCCATTACCCCCTTACACCCAGCTTACTCCAGAGACAGTGAGGAGGGTTGCTAGGCTTCAGTTGTTGACCAGAGCTGAATCCAACCTAGTTGAATGCTCCTCTGACCCATCCCCAGGCTGGATTATGTCTCCATGAATTGAGTTGCCCATGGCTCTGTTTTGAGCCCATGACCTTTCAGCAGAAGTAGACTGAGTGAAAGCTTCGACAGTATGTTCGGGAGAGGATGGGCAGCGAAGATTGGGGATACGAGCAGCCTGGAGAACAAACCAACGATGGCACAAGGCCAAGACGGAATCAAGAAATAAAAGATGGCACCCCTCTGATTCGAGGACGGGAAAGACGAGTCGGGTGGCACGGTGGCTCAGTGGCTACCACTGCTGCCTCACAGCGCCAGGGACCTGAGTTCAATTTCACCCTCGGGTGACTGTCTGTGTGGAGTTTGCACATTCTCCCTGTGTCTACGTGAGTTTCCTCCGGGTGCTCCGGTTTCCTCCCACAGTCCAAAGATGTGCAGGCTAGGTGGATTCGCCATGGGAAATTGCCCATAGTGCCCAGGGGTGTTTAGGTTAAGTGAGTTAGACATGGGAAATTAGGGGTAGGGGAATTGGTCTGGGTGGGATGCTCTTTGGACTTGTTAGGCCGAATGGCCTGTTTCCAGGCTGTTTCCACACTCTCGGGATTCTATGAACATGGAGCCGCACGGTCGTGGGGGTTCAGTTTCGGATTCCACTCTGTGTCTTGTTGTGTTCGGATTGGGAGTGAGGATGAGCTGACTCACAAGGCTTGCTTTTGTCTCAATTGAACAGGTACATCACGCAACAAGGACATAAACTGGAGATAGCTGCCCCACGGCCTCCGGCCACCGTCACCAACGCAGTGTCCTGGAGATCAGAGGGCATCAAGTACAAAAAGAACGAGGTGTTTATTGACGTCATTGAAGGGGTCAACGTATTGGTAAGTGTTGCCTTTTGAAGGGAGCAGTTGGCTTTGCTCAGCCTATCAGCATCCCGGGCTTATGCTTGGAAACTAGGGTCTAGGCCCGAAACATCAGCTTTCCTGCTCCTCTGATGCTGCTTGGCCTGCTGTGTTCATCCAGCTCTACACCTAGTTATCCCAGTTCAATATAGCCAGCTGATGAAGGGTCTAGGCCCGAAACGTCAAGTTTTCCTGCTCCTATGATGCTGCTTGGCCTGCTGTGTTCATCCAGCCCCACGCCTTGTTATCTCGGATTCTCCAGCATCTGCAGTACCTTTTATCTCTGTATTTAATGCTGCTTTTTCTTCAGAGTGGGAATAATGTTCAAGGTTGTTTATTGGGAATGTAATTCATTTCAAAATGGGCCAATCAAAGGAAAAGGCTTCAGGAGTGGTGGCTAATGTTGGTCAAAGGTGCCTTAATGAGGAGGCTGGTGAGGGAGCTGGGGAGGTGAAGAACTTTAAAGACAACGTTCCAGCATTTGGGCCCCAGGAAGTTGATGGTATGGCTGATGAGTTGAAGAAAGGTGAGGTTTGGGCCAGGGGTCAGAGGAGTTGGCGGATGCGCTCAAGAAGGTTGAGAAACAAGGCAGTGAAAGGATTTCAATGCAGAGCTAGTCTTAAGTTTGAGGCTAAGGGTGCGGGGAAACTGCATACACTGCTCCAGGTATGGTCTAACCAGGGCTCTATACAATTGAAGCAAGTCTTTGCTAACCTTGTACATAACTCAGAGTACATTGGTGAGGCCTCTTTCGGAGTGCTGTGTCCAATTCTGGTTGCCCTGTTATAGGAAGGATATTACTGAGCTGGAAAGGGTTCAGAAAGCGGTTTACCAGGATGTTGCTGAGAATGGAGGGTTTGAGTTATGAGGAGAGGCTGGATGGGCTGGGGCTTTTCTCACTGTAGCATAGGAGGTTGAGGGGTGACCTTACAGAG
The DNA here is from genome assembly GCA_024137785.1 of Ginglymostoma cirratum. Taxonomy (NCBI): domain Eukaryota; kingdom Metazoa; phylum Chordata; class Chondrichthyes; order Orectolobiformes; family Ginglymostomatidae; genus Ginglymostoma; species Ginglymostoma cirratum. Next base: position 8,898,497 of record JAHRHZ010000086.1, on the reverse strand, counting down.
GTTTATAAAATCATGAGGGGCATCGATAAGGTGAATGGCAAAAGTCTTTCCCCTAGGGTGGGAGATTTCAAAACTAGGGAGCATATTTTTTAAGGTGAGAGGAGAAAGTTTTAAAAAAGACACAAGGGACAGAATTTTCACACCGAGTGGATTGGTGTGGAATGCAATTCCAGAGGAAGTGGTGGATGTGGGTACAGTTACAATGTTTAAATGGCATTTGGATATGTACATGAATAGGAAAGGTTTGGAGCACAGTCAGGTGGGACTAGTTTAGTTTGGGATTCTGTCCATCATGGACTGGTTGGGCTGAAGGGTTTGCGTCTGTGCTGTGTGATTCTATGCAATCACCTTGCAATAAAGGCCCAGTCGCATTCCCAATATCCCGCTGCACCAATCTGTTTGGCTTCAGTGACCTCTTGACAAGGACAACCAACTCCTTTCGTACATTGACACTTTCAAACCGCTAACCATTTGAGAAATACCCTGCACATCTGAGGGGGCTGATTGGCCTACTTGACCCCTGACATCACATGGGTCACATGTTTTCCATCCAAGCATTTAAGCAACTCTCTTATTGAATCTCCCTCGTGAGTCAGCACACTCCAGATTACAGCACTTGTTACTCTTTTGAAATAAAACACAGTTCCTCTTTGTCACTTCTGAGACTTTTGCAAATCGTCTTAAATCTGTGTCCTCTGGTTACTGCCCTGTGTGTTTCTGGACACAGTTTCTCCTTACCATATTTACTCCAGCAAAACTCTTCATGATTTTGAATGCCTTGTTGAAATCTTCTCTTCACTCTCTCTGCTCGAAAGGGAACAGACCCAGTGTCTCTGGGTTCCCCACGAGTCCCTTCTTTCTGCTCCCATCGCAGTAAAATCGCTTCATTTCCCCACCTCCCCAAGGCCAAGGTATGATTAGATCGGGGCTAAGATGGGAGGTGAGTGGGATGGACCGTGGTCCTTTATTTGTAAATCCTAGGATGATGTCCTTTTTCTGCTCACTCCTCTTCTTTGGGCAGGTCAGCGCCAACGGGAATGTTCTGCAGAGCGAGATTGTTGGCAGTGTGAAGCTCCGGGTTTTTCTGTCTGGAATGCCGGAACTGCGGTTGGGGCTGAACGACAAGGTCCTCTTTGAGCTAACGGGACGTAAGTAGCTCATAGGAGCGTCTTTGTCAACTCGGGCAGCCATCTCATCAGCTGAGATAACCCAAAGAGCTCTGCAATCAGAGGAAGTGGTTGCTTTGTGAACAGAAGATCATTTTTCCTGGAGAAGTGATGAGAATGCGGCTCATCCCCTTTAATGCTCCGTCTCAGGTAGAAACTGATGTCACCATGCTCCCACTGTCTCATTAGAGAGAGAGATGATTGGTGGTGAACCTGAAGGTCACCACACCTCAAAGAGAGGGATGAGGTCCAGAAGGCAGGATCTTCATCCAGCTAGGACAGGAATTGAACCCACACTATTGGCATCATCTGTGTTGCGAACCAGCCATCCAAGCTAACTGACCTCATGCTAGATCTGAAGACCAGTTATAGCCTCCTTTATTTGATGTTCCTCTGTTTTAGCAGCTGATTTGTTATCCCCCTCCAATTAACTGCAACTCTGAAAAAAGTCATGACGTAAACAGATTTTGTTTTGTACATTTCAAATTCTTCATTGATGTGGTTTCTCTCTCTCTCTCCCTCTGTCTCTATTTATCTCTATACCTCTCTGTATCTTTCTTTCTGACTCTTTCTCTCCATCTCTCTCTCCTCTCTCTTTTTCACTCTCTTTCTCTCACTAGCTCTCTGTCTTTCTCTCTCTCTATCTTTCTATCTTTTCCTATCTCTCTCTCTATCTCTATCCTTATGTCTCTACTTCTGTCTCTCTATTTCTATCTATCTCTCTCTTCCCCCCCGTCCCCTCACCCCCTCTGCCTCCCTGTCTCTCTTTCTCTCTCTCTCTCTTTCTCTGTCTATCTTTCTCTCTCTCTATCTATCTATCTATCTTTCTCTATCTATCCCTCTCTCTCTATCTCTATCCTATGTCTCTACTTCTGTCCCTCAATTTCTATCTCTCTCTTCATCTCTCTCTCTCTCTAGCTATCCATCTCTTACCTTTCTGCTGTGCTCTCTCCTTTATTTTTTAAAATCGCAATTTAATCAGAAAAGACCTTTTAGTCTCGCACACTGCATCCAGATTCGGCTAACACTTCTCCCTTCTCGTTGGGTTTAGGAGGCAAGAGTAAATCTGTCGAGATGGAAGATGTGAAGTTCCACCAATGTGTGAGACTGTCCCGTTTTGAAAATGACCGGACAATATCTTTCATTCCCCCAGATGGAGATTTCGAACTGATGTCTTATCGACTGAACATCCACGTGAGTGAGGAATGGTCTGAATTATATGCTGTTTTCCACTGTGTCCCTCTGTTTTCTTGTGAAGTACAGATGATAGTGAGGGGGTCAGCCTTTCACAAAGAGGAGGGGTGTGATGCAGTGGTAATGTCATCGGATAAGTAACCCAAAACCCCAAGCTAATGTTCTCGGGAAGTAGAATCAAATCCATCCAGGGCAGATGGTCAAACTTAAATTCAATTAAAAGCTGGACTGACCACAGTTGATTGTTGTTAACATTCATCTGGTTCACTAATGTCCTTTGGGGAGGGAAATCTGCTGTCTTTACCTGGTCTGATCTACATTGATAGATTTATTGTCACGTGTCCCGAAGTACAGTGAAAAGCTTTGTTTACGAGCAGAACAAGGATGTACAGATCAAAAAGACTTAAACAGAGGCTTACAGGTTACGTTGCACAGGGCCAGAGCTCGGCAAGTTCAACATTAGCAAGATCAGCGTTATTTGAGGCTAGAGAGTCCACTCATCAGTCTGGTAATGGCCAGGAAGAAGGTGTTCCTGAACCTGCTGGTGCTTATGTTCAGGCTTCTGTATCTTCTGTCGGACAGAAGGGGTTGTAGGAGATCATTATCATGGTGCAATGAGTCTTTGATGATGTAGGCAGCCTTTCTGCAGCAGTGAGCCATTGTAATTGAAGCCCGTGGATGGAATGTTAGGCTTCCATGATGGTCTGGGCTGTGCACACCACCTTCTGTAGTTTCATATGGTCCTGGGCTCAGCAGTTGCCGTACCAGGGCGTTATGCACACAGGCAGTATGGCTCCAGACCCACAGCCATGTAAAAAAGTTGGGAGTTATGTTGAGGTTGTACAGGACATAGATGATGCCTCTTCTGGAATACTGTGTCCAGTTCTGGTTGCCCTGTTATTAGAAGGGTATTATTAAACTGAGAGGATTCAGAAAAAAATTACCAGGATGTTGCTGGGAATGGAAAGCTTGAGTTAAAAGCATAGGCTGGGAATTTTTTTCGCTGGAGCACAGGAGTTGAGGGGTGACCTTATTGAGGTTTATATTATCATGAGGGGTATAGATAAGGTGAATAGCAAAAGTCTTTTCCCTAGTTTGGAGGAGTTCAAAACTAGGGAGAATATTTTTAAGGTGAGAGGAGGAAGATTTAAAGAAGACATGAGGGGCAACTTTTTTTACACGGGGAGTGGTTTGTGTGTGGAATGAACTGCCAGAGGAAGTGGCGGGTGAGGTACAGTTACAGCATGTAAAAGATATTTAGATAAGTACAAGAATTACAAAGGTTTAGAAGGAAATGGGCCAAAAGCAGGCAGGTGGAACTAGTTTAGTTTGGGATTGTGGTCAGCATGGACTGGTTGGACCGAAGGGTCTGTTTCCGTGCTGGATGACTCTCTATGGTTGGGTCTTAGTTGCTTTTGGTTTTGTTTTTTATTGGCTAGGCCAGTATTCGTTGCCCATCCCCAACTGCCCAGAGAATTGAGAGTCAACCGCGTTGCTGTGAGTGTAGAGTCACATGTAGCCCGGACTGGGTAAGGATGGTAGATATCCTTCCCTGAAGGACATTAGTGAGCCAGATGGGTTTTGATGACAATTGACAATGGTTTCGTGGTCATCAGTAAACTCTTCATTCCACATATTTTTATTGAATCCAAATTTCGCCATCTGTCGTGGCGAGATTCAACCTCATGTTTAAAGTCATAGAGTCATACAGCGTGGAAACAGACCCTTCAGTCCGACTAGTCCATGCTGACCATGTTCCCAAACTGAACTAGTCCCACCTGCCTGCAATTGGTCCATATCCCTCCAAACCTTTTCCTATTCATGTGCTTATCCAAATGTCTTTGAAGTGGTGTAACTCTACCAGCATCCACCACTTCCTCTAGCAGTTCATTCCACAGACGAACCACTCTCTGTGTTTTAAAAAGAAATCCCCTCATGTCTTTTTAAAATCTTTCTCTTCTCACCCTAAAAATATGCCTCCTAGTTTTGAACTCCCCCCCCCCCCCCAAACTTAGGGAAAAGACCCGTGCTATTCGCCTTATCTATACCCCTCATGATTTTATAAACCTCTATAAGGTCACCCCTCAACCTCCTATGCTGCAGTGAAATAGTCCCAGCCCATCTAGTCTCACTTTATAATTCAAACCATCCCAGGCAACATCCTGGTAAATCTCTTCTGAAACCCTCTCATGCTTAATAGTTTCCTTCCTTTAACGGCAACCAAAACTGCGCACAGTACTCCAGAAGTGGCCTCACCAATGTCCTGTACAACCTCAACATGACATCCCAACTCCTATACTCAAAGGTCTGAGCAATGAAGTGCCAAAAGCCTTCCTAACCACCCTGTCTACCTGTGACGCAAATTTCAAAGACTTATGTATCCGAACCCCTAGATCTCTCTGGTCTACAACACTAACGAGGGCCCTACTTTTAATTATATAAATCCTGCCCCTGTTTGTTTTACCAAAATGAAATACCTTGCATTTATCCAAATTAAACTCCATCTGCCTCTCCTCAGCCGGCTGATCCAATCCATCAAGACCTCTTTGTAATTTTAGGTGACAGTTTCTGAGGACTGAATCTCTGGATTAATTGTCTGTTGATAATACCTCTCGGCCATCGCGCCCCCCCCCCCACACTTTAATGCTGAATGAAATGGTCTAAGTGATGAACAAGCCATTCAGTTCAAGGGCAATTAGGGATCGGCAACAAATGCTGGCCTCATTGGGAACACCCACATCCCATAAATGAATAAAAAGGAAACAAATGCCCTGATGATGCTGGAAACCTTCTGGAACTTTCCTGAGGCCTGCTCTGGCTGTACATCCTCAGTCGAAGTAACTCTTGTCCTCGACAAAAAGAAAACAAATTGCTGGCAAAGCTCAGCAGGTCTGCCACATCTGTGGAGGGAGAAACAGAGTTCACGTTTCTGAAGAAGGGGAAAAAAATACAAATCAAAGAACAGCAGATGCATGAAATCGGAAACAAGGACAGAAATTTTTGGGGAAACAAACTCAGCAGATCTGGCAGAAAGTGAAACAGGGTTAACATTACCTGGAGCTAGTAAGAACTGCCAATGCTGGAGTCAGAGATAACACAGTGTGGAGCTGGAGGAACACAGCAGGCCAGGAAGCATCAGAGGAGCAGGAAAGCTGACATTTTAGGTTGGGACCCTTCTTCAGAAAAACATTAACTGGGTCCTTTCTGAATAAACATTAACTCTGTTTTTCTCGATCTGCAATTTCTGTTTTTGTTTCAGGTTCCCAGCATCCACAATTCTTTATTTTCTCTTAATGTTTTCTTCTTTTTGGTCATGGGGTGTGTGTGTCAGGCCCAGCATTTATTGCATGCCCTGATGATGATGATCCCAACTGGGAAACATTGAACATTGTGAAGCCAAACATGCTACACAGTGATTTAACCTACCTTTTCTTCAACCTCTGCTTTGTGTTTTTGAGTAGAATGGCAGAAAGGTTATAGGAGGAGGCTGTAGACAAAAGTGGCAGTGGGGAGGCAGTCAGAATCGGAGAGAGATGGAGAGCAGATCAGAGGGATGGCAATGCCAGGATGACATTACTAGCCATTTGTTGTGTGTCCAGTTCTCTATTTTGTAGGGCTGTAGAACTAGGTTAGACTTGGGCTCCAATGGAGTGCCTGTCTTTTCACTGAGTTCCCAGAGTCTCCTTCCACCTCACTGTAGGAACTGCAGGAGTCAGCCATTCATTCCCCCTCAGTGCATCAGGAAGAGTTTTGTCACAGAGTCATGGAGTTGTACAGCAGACCCTTAGGTCCAACTCATTCATGCCGACTTAGATATCCTAAATTAATCTAGTCCCATTTGCCAGCATTTGGCCCATATCCCTCTGAACGCTTCCTATTCATATACCCATCCAGATGCCTTTTAAATGTTGTAATTGTACCAGCCTCCACCACTTCCTCTGGCTGCTCATTCCATACACACACCACCCTCTGCAAGAAAATGTTACCCCTCAGGTCCCTTTTAAATCTTTCCTCTCTCACCTTAAACCTATGCCATCCAGTTTGTACTCCCCTACCCAGGGGAAAAGACCTTGGCTATTCACCCTATTCATGCCCCTCATGATTTTATAAACCCCTGTCAGGTCACCCCTCAGTCTCCAACACTCCAGGGAAAATAGCCCCAACCTCTCCATGTAGCTCAAACACTCCAATCCTGGCAACATCCTTGTAAATTTTTTCTGCGCCCTTTCAACTTCACAATACCTTTTCAATAGCAGGGAGACCAGAATTGCATGCCGTATTCCAAAAGTGGCTGCACTAATGTCGGGTACAGCCACAACATGACTTGCCAACTCTTATACTCAATGCTCTGGCTTCAACAACTGACCCAAGCTACACTGTCAGCACCTTTGGAATGCCCAACCTCTACCATCTCGAATGACAAGGGCAGCAGACACACGGGAACACCACCGTTTGCAAGTTCCCCTCCGCACTGCTCACCACCCTGACTTGGAAATATATTCCCATTCCTTCAGTGTCGTTGGGTCAAAATCCTGAAATTCCCTCCCTAAGGGCATTGTGGATCTACTTAGAGTACAGGGACTGCGGTGGTTCAATAAGGCAGCTCGCCACCATCTTCTCAAAGGGCAACTTAGGGTGGGCAATAAGTGCTGAGTGATGCCTACATCCCAAGAACAAATAAAAGAAATGGATTTTATTGGGAACAATAACTGAAACAAAGCAGCAAGGGCATTCTGATGTTGTCAGGGGCTGAGGGTTACAGATACAAGCCTGCATTTCTCAGCCTAGCATGCAGTGATAGAGTCCTGGCTCTGAGCCAGGAGACCTGGGTTCAAATCCCACCCAGTACCAGTGGTGTGTCATAAAATCTAAAAGCGTCTTTTTTTTTTCAGAAAATATCCTCGGTAAAACATATTGACTTTGTTCATTGGTTGGAATGTTTTAAGAAATGAAAACTCATTTTAAGAATTTTTTTTTGTTCAGGTGAAACCTTTGATTTGGATTGAATCTGTGATCGAGAAGTTTTCCCACAGCCGAGTGGAATATCTGATCAAGGTAAAAGAAATTCCTCTAATTCCACTTCCTGAATACCGAGTGACTGACTGAAACAGCCTCAGATCAGCCATGATCATATGGAACAGTGGAGTTGGCTTGAGGGGTCCTGGCCCATATTGAGATTCCAATTTAACTTTTTTAATTTATTCATGGTATGTGGGCGCCAGCCTTTATTGCCCATCCCTATTTGCCCAGAGGTTGTTAAGAATCAACCACATTGCTGTGGGTCTAGAGTCACACGTAGGCCAGACCAGGTAAGGATGGCAGACTTCAAGAATTAGCAAACCAGATGGGTTTTTACAACCTGGTTGCTATCAGGCTAACTTTCTACTGAATTCAAATTTCACTGTCTGCTACGTCAGAATTTGAACCCACAGGCTCATCCTTTTCTCCTCAGGATCCTTGTTGTCCGACGATCATGGTTTTTTTGTCCTGATGGTCCTTGAGGGGGCAAGGCGAGGGTGTCAACTTCAAGAACTACCTCAGCAGGTGGAGGGTATTGTAAACCCTGCTGTTGGTGTTATCCAGTACCACGCTGTAGCCATATCTCCAGATGAGCTAACCGGCCCCCTGTGATGGTACGTCCATGGAATCTCTGGCAGGGAAGTCTGTCCCCTTTCCACACTCGCCCAGCGATCTCCAAAAGAAATGGGCGAGTGCCCAGTGTCAGAAACAGCCTGAGTTATGGTGCCTGTGTGGCGCATTAGCCAGTTGGCATGTTCTGTCCTGATGAAGAGAGGGTATGAGAGTGGGCTCTGGGTGGCTTGCACACCACGAGCAGTCTCTGCGTTTCAGAAACGAGGTGAGAGATTAGGTGACGAGACAGGTATTGATGTCTTCCTCCAGGCTAGGAGCCAATTCAAGAAACAGTCGGTGGCCAACAACGTAGAGATCGTCATCCCTGTGCCCAGTGATGCTGATTCACCCAAGTTCAAGACGACCATGGGCAGTGCCAAGTGGGTTCCTGAAAATAACACTGTCGTGTGGACCATCAAATCCTTACCCGTGAGTAGGAGTTTTTACACTGCGTTCAGGGAAAGCCTAGGTGAGCCATCCAAACCTCCGGGGCTGAATCAGATGGTCAGGGGTCCGAGCCCTGTTTGAGATCCGTGGCCGGGAATCGCATTCCAGGCTAGCGCTGTCAGAGGTGCCAGCGCTCTAATGTGACAGGAAAACGATGCCCCCCAACCCACCAATCCTGGGTGGATTTTAAAGATCCCCACAGCAGTCACTCTGAAGAAGAGTGAGCAATTTGATACTGGTGTCTGAACCAAAATCCGCTCCTGCGTTAGCGCCTCTGAAAAGTAGATAGTCTGATCACAAGCGCGTTGCTGTTTGTGGGATCTTGCTGTGTATTAATTTCCTGCTGTGTCTCCTGCATCCCGACGGGGATGACACCTCTGATAAGTCTCCCACTGGACTATAAAGCATTTTGGAATGACCTGGGCTTTTGAAAGGTGGTATACAAATGCAATTGGACTTATTTAGCAATGCAAAGCCCTGAATCCCGAAGAGTGCCCGTTATTCCATAGAGAGGACATTCCTAGCCAATATGCAGTTTTGTTTGTGTCACTCCTCAAGTGCAGAAGGAGGTTTTTCTCTGAAATTCGTTCATGAGATGAGGGACATCGCTGGCGAGGCAGCATTTATTGCCCATCCCTAATTGCCCAGAGGGCACGTAAGACTCAACCACATCGCTGTGGGTCTGGAGTCACATGTAGGCCAGACCAGGTAAGGGTGGCAGTTTCCTTCCCTAAAGGGCATTAGTGAACCCCAGATGAGTTTTTCCTGACAATCAACAATGGACTCGTGGTCATCATAAGACTCTCAATTCCAGATTCTTACTGAATCCAAATTCCACTGTCTGCTGGGGTGGGATTCGAACACGGGTCCCCAGACCTGGCTCTCTGGATCAACAGTCTAATGATAACGCCGCTGGGTCATCGCCTCCCATTGCTTGTACTGGTGGGTCAGCTATGGAGGTTGATAGCTCAGAGACTGTGGCCTTTCCTGAACCTGTTTAGCCAGGAGCCCTCTTGTGGTTGTTTCTGAAAGCCTTGTCTTCGACACAAAGAGTTGCCTTTGTATGTAACATCAGTCTGAGGAAGTTTAGGACCATCTCTGGAGTTGACCAGTCTGCGTCCTTTAAAGGCTGCAGCAACAGTGATCAAGGATAAAGAGAAAGGACAGGATTAGAGTAGATAGCGTGGAATAAGTAATGGGGCCCAAGTGTTCTGCAATTTCTGGTTGCTTGCTCCGATAATAATCAACTGGTCTTTTGTTTTTGTTTTAATCTCCCTTCAGGGTGGGAAGGAATATCTAATGCGAGCTCACTTTGGCCTTCCGAGTGTGGAGAGTGAAAGCACCGAGGGGAAGCCACCCATTTCGGTGAAATTCGAAATCCCGTACTTCACCGTCTCGGGGGTGCAGGTCAGTGCGAACGCCTGACGAGGGAATTGTTAGAAAATGCTTGTCTAACGCAGATGCCCTCAGAGTGGGAGTGGGGGAAGCTGGTGACTGCAGCGTGTCTGGTCATGGTGGAGGAAGCAAGATGGTGGCCGAGAGCAGCCATTCTTTGCCTCGGCGGCGGTGAAGCGTGGCTGCAGCAGTGTCATTGGTTTAGTCGCATGGACTCGAGTCAATGGGGTGGAGGAGCACAGATCTAGGCCTGTGGCGGAACTCAAAACCATTCCAAAGACCACCTGAGTTCGCTGAGGGATAACACTTAAGAGATGAGCTTTGTTTTACTTTCCTGGCTTTGCATTCTGTCCCTGTTTTGGTTTTCTTTTCGGTGTTTTGAGATGGCAACGGAGAGTGACGACATTTGTCAGTGTATTTATAAAAAATACAGGCGAGAGTACATCAAAACAAACCCTGTCAAACCGAGCATAACCAGCTGGGCACCTTGGCATTTTAACACCAGCGCAGGAACCAGAGGAGGCCACTCAGCCCCTCAAACTTCTTCTGCCACCATTCGACCAGAACATGGCTGACCTGTGGCCTGCCAGCCTTTCCCCTCGTGCCGTCACTGAACAGAGGTGGTTTGTCACAGGTTAACAATGAATTTGTAATTGACCCAACTTGAAGGTGACTGTGGAGGGAGGTACACCGTCAAAGCTTTTTTTAGCGAAAGCTGTTCCCATGGCGACACCTGTACCAATCGGAGTGCACCTGCCAATCAACCGGCACCATCTTCTCACACAGTATGAATTGTTGTTCTCTCCTCTTGGAGATTTGGTATTCTTGCAATTCTGTCCTGATGAGTGCAAGACAAAGGACATTGACAACATGTTTCTTTTGACAGTAGGACTCAAAATGCTTATGACCATATGTCTAACTGACCCAACATAGGAACAGAGGATGATGGGAATAGGCCATTCAGCCCATCAAGCCTTTCCCTACATTCAATACACACTCGTGGCTGATCAAACACTTCAAAACTGTTCGCTTACGTCAATATCATCCCGTAACTCTGCATGCTACTGGTAATCAGAAACCCATCCATCTCTACCTGCACATACTCAAAGACTGAGTTTCCAGAGCCCTCTGGAATAGAGAATTCGAAAAGTTCATGGCCCTCTGGTTGAAATTCTCTTTATCTCAGACCTAAGTGGCATCCCCCTTATTTTTAAACTCTTGACTCTGGTTCTGGACTCCCTCACCAGGGAGACATCTTGCCTGCATCCACTCTATCTACCTCTTCCAGCGTTTAGTAGGTTTCAGTGAGAACACCTCTCATTCTTTGAAGCTCCACACAACACCGGCCCAGTTTGCCTGATCCCTCTTCATAGGACAGTCCCACCATCCCAGGAACAAACCTGGGGAACCTTTGTTGCCCTCCATCTATCTTTCCTGAGATAAGGATACCAAACCTGCACACAATGTGACATCAGTTATCGTTGTGGAAGTAAGTTCTGAATTCCTACCTTTGACATGTAGAGTTGGCTCCTAATTTTTCTTTGTGAAACTGTCTTAATTTTTCAAACCCTAGACTTGACTGCCAGTGGAAATAGCTGTCATCTCTGTAGCCCATTTGTACCCTGTAGTATCAGCATTAAAAGGGTTTAATTCCAGAATCCCTTTGGCATGGAAACAGGCCATTCAGCCCAACAAGTCCACACTGACTCTCTGAAGACCAGCACCCCTACCCTATGCCTGTAATTCCCATAGCTAATCCATCTAACCTACACATCCCTGGACAATTTCCCGTGGCCAATCTACCTTTGGAATGTGGGAGGAAACCCAACCAGACACAGGGGAGAATGTACAAACTCCACACAGACAGTCGCCTGAGGCTGGAATCGAACCTGGGTCCTTGGCCTGTGAGGCAGCAGTGCTAACCACTGGGTCACCATGCCACCCTACAGCCTGCACTCAGTACTTAGTGAATCATTCCTCCTCTTCATTAACTCACTTTTGAATCCCAAGTTTACCATCATCTCATCTCTGTGGCTTGACCAGCCTTGATCTCTCTCCTAATTGAAGTTACCTGCAGTTTAACCCGTTATCTGGGTCTGTCATTGGGTAGCTTTGAACAGCAGAATGCTGATGTAACTCTTCAAAAATGACTGGAACTTTTTAGATAACACCCGAGATAATAAAGAAAATTGAGCAGAGTGCAGGAGGAGCATCTGACTGTCCATCTTCTGGTGAAAACCTCCTCCCAGAAAAAATTCCCTTCACCTGACAAAGGGGCAGCGCTCCGAAAGCTTGCAATGTCACATAACCCTATTGGACTGTAACCTGGCGTCGTGTGACTTATGACTTTGTCCACTCCAGTCCAACACCGGCCCCTCCACATCAGAAAGATTTCAGTTGGAGACCTCTGTAACACAATTAACCCTTGTCTGTCTTTGTTTGCATCGTAGGTGCGGTACATGAAAATTATAGAGAAGAGTGGTTACCAGGCTCTGCCATGGGTCAGATATATCACTCAAAGTGGAGGTCAGTACTTAACTTGCTGCAAGAGAGATATGAGTTTAAACCCTATGGTTTACTGTGTCCAGGCATGTTCACTATTCTGTTCTAATTGAAGAACAAATACATGTGCAATATGTTATAGACCAGACCAAACCCCCTCAAACTATTCAGAAGATAGTCCAGACCCTAATATTTTCTTATTTTAAAGATACGTGTGAGATATTGCATTCCAGATATAATTCGATTGGTCAAACAACCAGATTTAAAGCAAAACACACTTTATCCATCCACTATGGTTAAAATACAACAAAAGAAAGAAGGATTTGGAATAACTTAGCTCTACCGGAAAAATTAACAGAATAATAGATACAGTAACCATTACTAATGTAGTAACATCCCATAAGCACACCCTTGGCAAAAGGAAAATTTAGAACGCAGATTGTCTCACAAGCAATTCTTATAGTAGGAAGAGAGCCCCCAGCTTTTGGGTGTAACGAAGAGAAGGAAAACTAGCTTCCACTTCTTCAAGACCCGCAACAGGAACTACTCAAAGTTAAAACTAAAAATCCTGGTTCTATGGGAGCTTGACCACACCCATTCAGGCTGCTTCTATTGTTCTAAAGTTTAAAAAAAAACCCCAAGGCCTCACAAGCTGATTGCTCTAGTGGCTCTGGTAGACTGCTCATCGCCTCTACCTAAAACCCTCTCTTTAAAAAAAAGGACAAAATAAACCTCTTAAAGCTACAGTGCTGTCACAAATGTATCCATTTAGACCTGTTTAGTCACATCATAATTTACTTTAGAATAGATCAAAGAATCCCTACAGTGTGGAAACAGGCCCTTTAGCCCAACAAGTCCACACTGACCCTCAGAGCATCTCACCCAGACCCATCCCCCTATAACCCACCCAATCTACACGTCGCTGAACACTACGGGCAATTTAGCACGACCAATCCACCTAGCCTGCTCATTTTTGGACTGTGGGAGGAAACCAGAGCACCCAGAGGAAACCCACACAGACAGTCACCCGATTGAACCTAGGTCCCTGGTGCTGATAGGCAGCCGTGCTAACCACTGAGCCACCGTGTGGTTTTCAGTGACTTTGAAAGAGGGATAAATATTTTACATGAGGACGAATGGAAGTATTACAGTGCAGTGGGTAGCATCTGCCCCTGAGCCAGAACCTCTGGGTTCAAGGAAGGTGTGCTTGCCCTGCAAACAAAGAGGTTGAGTCTCGATCTGCAAATCTTTTGCCAGCACCCGGGAATGCCAGGTGGTAAGGGCGGGAGAGATTCCTGATCAGCCTTTGTGATGGTAAAAACACTGGAATCTTCATTATCACTGTCCACAGTTCCAGATGACAAAATGGATGTTGTAGCACAACAATAGACATTCCAAGCAAACTTTAACATCACCCTGCACAGTACTGCACTCACTCTGTGAGGTACTGGACGGTCAGCATTGGTTTTTGTGCTCGGGTCTTGGATGAGGACTTGAACCCAGAACTTTCCTGACTCTGACATGAGAGTGCCATGGCCGACAGAAGGAAAGTTGTGTTTAGCTTGACCAGCACTTTTGTCCCTCCCACCTTTATTCTCCAGCTCTGCTTTGTTATCGAAGGCACTAGGGATTGCTGGGAGTTGTGTCCATGACAGCTGGAATGTAGTCAGTTTGGTCTATTCAAAAGTGGTCAATTTGGATTCACTTGTCCAAACATGGAACAGGCTATTCAGCCCCATTGAGTTTCCTCCCCCATTTAATAAAATAATAGCAGATCTTATTCAGGCCTCTACTCTGCTAGTCTTGCCTGGCTCTGATGACCATTGACCCTTGGGCTAGGCAAGAGTCTATCTACATCCACCTTAAGAACATTCAATGACCCCACCTCCATTGCTGTGTGTGGAAAAGATTTCCACAGACTCTCGATGCTCTGAAAGAAGAACATTCTCCTTGTCTCCAAATGGGAAATGGGAAACCCTTTATTATTTAAACTGCATTCCCATTTCTAGTCTCTCCCACGGAGGAAAACGTCCTTTTAGAATCCACCCTCCCCTCAGAATTTGGTATCTTTCAATAATTCTTGCAAAATCCAGTGGGTACAGGGCCAAACTACCCAAACATTCTCAACTTGCCATTGCTAATAAGGTGCAGAACCTGAGAGAGGCTCATGTTAAATTTTAGCGTTACTGCAATTGGTCTGAGATTAACCAATTGCAACACAGAACAGATGTCAAACTTGTGACATCCTGTTTGGTCACATCCCAGCTCACTCTCAATATTGTAGGAAGTGGGACTGAAGGTTGACAATAAACACAGAGAGACACCCCGCCCCCCCCCCCTTACTTTTCACAAAGTTGGGAACTCTGGGCCTGAGGGTGACAAATGTGTTTTCTCTGTATATCTGATGGTAGAAAAGTGAGCATCAAACTCTGAATTTGGCAGAGACTGAATTTTGTTTGTCTCAGGGCATCTGAAAACTGTTCAGAATGGATTATCCTTTAATTCTGCATTTTGTCTGACAGATTACCAACTGCGGACGCATTAACAGCCGAGATAACGCAAGAAATATCAACCCCTACTCTTCCTCTGCCATATGGAAAAAAAAACAGGCTGTTTCTTCCCACTGAACCAGTGGCTTCCATCATCCCATTAACATCCCTGCTTATCCATTCATGTAACCCTTTATTGTACCACAGTTACTGGTGTCTGTCATGTATTATCAGCACCTTGAAATAAGGTTGGGAGCAAGTACGTTGTGGAGCTAGCCTGATTTAGCATCATGCAAGCAAGAGATTTGTTTGGGCCATGAGGAGGCCATTCAGTCCCTCTAGTCTGTTCTATCAGACTGATCTATCACTCAAATCCATTTCACCTTTGCTCGATATCCCTTCAACATCTTCACTGAAGAAAACTCACTCACTGCCTTGAAGGTTTTACTTGACCTTTTGAGAATTCCAAATGCTTCCCAATTTCACTCCTGATTGACCAGGCGCTTGTTTTAAAGCGATGTATCAGTAACCCAGAGAACGTGAGTTCAAGTCCCAGCTCGGCAGTTTGAGAATTTGAATTCTGATTTGCGTAAGGATTTAAAACTTGGGAATTGAAGTTTTGTTGGAAATAACCAGGTAGCTGTCAGATTGGAAACAGAGAGAGTGTTACCCCTTCATGAGCGATGAGCAGCACTAGCGGCTGTCAATATAAGACTGTCACCAAGAAATCCAACAGGGAATTCACGAGAAACTTCCTTACCCGGGGACAGAAATAGGAATGTGGAACTTATCTCCACAGGGAGTGGTTGAAGTGAATGATGTAAATGTATTTCAGGGGAAACTAAGAAAGCTGATGTTGCAGAACAGAATGGGATGGTAACAATCCTGGATTTAGACAAGGACAGGTGGGAGGAAGCTCATTTTGGTTTTATTTGTTCAGCGGATGTGGGTATCACTGGCTAGGCCAGCATTTATTGCCCATCCCTAATTCACAGTCATAGGGTCATATCACAAGGAAACACACCCTTCAGTCCAACCAGTCCATGCCGACCATGTTCCCAAACTAAACTAGTCCCACCAGCCTGCGCTTGACCCATTTCCCTCCAAACCTTTCCTATTCATGTATTTAACCAAATGTCTTTTAAACATTGTAACTCTACCCACATCCACCACTTCCTCTGGCAGCTCATTCCACATATGAACCACTCTCTGTATGAACAAGTTGCCCCTTGTGTCCTTTTTAAATCTTTCTCCTCTCACTTTAAAAATATGCCCCCTAATCTTGAACTCTCCCACTCTAAGGAAAAGACCCTTGTCATTCACCTTATCTTTGCCCCTTATGATTTTATAATCCTCCCTACACTCCAGTGAGAAAAAATCTAGCCTTTCCAGTCTATTTTTATATCTCTCCAAACTTTTCCTATTCATGTACTTCTCCAAATGTCTTTCAAATGTTGTAATTGTACCCACATCCACCACTTCCTCAGGAAGTTCATTTCACACGTGAAGCACCCTCTGTGGAAAAAAAATTTGCCCCTCATGTCTTTTTTAAATGTCTCCCCTCTCACCTTATAAATGTACGCAATAGTCTTGAAATTCCCCTTCCTAGGGAAAAGACACCTACTATTAACCGTGTCTATACCCCTCATCATTTTATAAACCTCTGTAAGGGTGCCTCTCAACCTCTTACACTCCAGTTAAAAATTCCCAGGCTATCCAGCCTTTCTTTATACTTCAAACCTGGCATCCCAGCAACATCCTGATAAATCTCTTCTGAACCCTCTCCAGCTTAATAATATTCTCCATCCCTGCCTCAAAGCTGGAAACTCTGAGTTTGAGTTCCACTACATATCCTGAACGTGTCCATGTCTGTCTGTGTGTCTGTGTATTGCAGACAAACAGCTGGAGTCTCAACTTATAAATCTTTCCGACTCACTCCAGGTAAAGATGGTACCTTTCCTTCCCTGAAGAATGTTAGTGAACCAGATGGGTTTTTACAATAATAGTTACACGGTTGCCATGAAGCAAGATCTTTAAAATAATTCATGTTTTACCATCTGTGCTACAATGGGATTTGAACTGACATCCTCAGAGTATTAGCCTGAGGTTCTTGATTGCTAGTCTAGTCACAGTACCACCACACCACGAACTCCCCATTACGATTGGAGCATAAATGCCATCATGGGCTGGTTGAGTCAATTGGAAGAGTTGGTAGGTGGTACGAGTGGGAGAGATTCCTGATCAACATGTGATGGGTAGACCATTGGCACCTCTCCCATCACCATCTTTAGCTCCAAGCTACAATATGCATGTTGCCACAGAGACTCAGACTCCCCGAGTGAACTGTAACACAACCTCACCACCCTCGGGGATTTTATGATTCCCTAGTTTTGGATTTCCCCACAGGTTGAAACTTTAACGACTTCAATCAGGTTGCTACTCTTCTTTCCCCTTCTCTGAGAGAGTCCCAGTCTGTTTAGTCTCTCCATTTCCAGTGTTGTCTGAAATATCTCCACAGAGACCAGTATCCTGTCTCGAAGCCACCCTTTATTTACACATGAACAGTCCTTGACTATAGTACTGTCTCGTACAGAGTCAGGTACCAGAGAGTCAGTATCTCTGACATTCACCTTTTTATGTTAGCCAGGGCTCCTTGATTGGACCAGATTAACAGCCCCAATCAGGGAACTCACTCTGTGAGGTCCAGCTGGCTGACCTCATTACAATCGCGACCTTCTAAATCTTTCTTTCACCTTCTCAAATGTCTCTGCCATGTAGCGATCAAAATTGTCCACAGTACCTTAAGTATCTTCTCAATAAGGGTCTCCAGGTTTTAGGATAACTTCCTTTTCAATTCTAGTCATGGGATGAACCCTGCACTGACATTATCTTTTCTGAATGACTAATTAATAAATATTAATCAGTAATTCTGTAATTTCGCTGACCAATTCATGTAACTGCAAAGTCAAAACTTCCTCCAGTAACCGAGGATTTCACAGTGCAGTTGATTTCTCTCGTGGAGTCCCAGGGATGTTATAGCACAGATGGATGCCATTCAGCCTATAATGCCCAAACCTGCCCTCTCTTGAGGGCAACCCAGTCCTTCCAATTCCAAATATTTCACCCGCGTCCACATGCAGCTTAATTCTGGAAGTTCAAGAATGGAATTTATTCCATCGCCTTTGATTGCACTGACTCGTCGAACGATCTGAAATTGCGTGGATGAAAGCTCTTGAGTTTTATTTATTCTACTCATCAGCAAGACCTCTGACTAACAAATTGTTTTTGGGTCGGGGGATTTCTCTGTTTTTAGTGCTTGTTACTTTACATTTGTAGAAAACCTTGAGTGTGTGAGTGACATGAATTGGAAATCTTTCTTGATGTTCTTATGAATTAAAAAGTGAAGGGGCTTGTCATGTAACTGAAACCACCCCTTTGTAATTTTGCATTGACTGATGAAGGGACTGAGGTGTCCCTGAAAGATAATGTTTTCATGTTTTTGTGACGTCAGTTAATCTCAATAAACAGATGAAAGACACTTGCTGTGTTGCTCCTGGCTTCTTGAGTCTCAAATCTACATTTTGCTGTTTATGTGAAGCTGAACAGAAAGTCTGAAACCATAAGGGTGCTAGATTGCCCATGGTGTCCAGGGATTGTGCAGCCGAGGTGGATAAGCCTTGGGATATTGCAGGGCTACAGGGTAGGGGGTGAGTCTGGGTAGGATGCTCTTTGGAGGGATGGTGTGGACTCAATGGGTCAAATAGCCTGCTTCTACACTGTCGCTATTCGATGAACTCTAAGCTTCTCAACAAAGGGTATCTGCCCCAAATCAAAGGCCTATAGAGTGAATCTCTTGATGGCATATTGGGTTTTATCTCGTTATGGTGCTGGGGCCCACATGCTGGAAAAGCTGCATTCAGCAGAGGCACAAGTAGGGGGTTACAATTGTTTGTGACGTCTCTGACTCAGAGGGAGTAAAAATAAATCAGCTGGAAATCCCCCTCCTAGCCTCTGATTAGCAATGTACTAACCACACTGGGAGAAACTCACAGGTGAAACTTCTGTGCACCCTCCTTTGTAAAGACACAGCTAATGTTGCTGTACCATTCTGGCAAGAAGGACTGGCACTCAGATATTTTCATAGAAGCAGGCCATTTGGCCCATCAAGTTCACGCTGACGCTCTGAAGACCATCCTGTCATGCTGCATTTCCCATGGCTAATCCACCTAACCTACACATCTCAGGCCTGTGGAAGGATTTCACCATCAGAACATGCAAACTCCACAGAGTCAGTCACTCAAGGGTGGAATTGAACCTGGATCCCTGGCACCGTGAGACATCAGTGCTAACCACTGAGCCACTGTACTGCCCCGAATTGAGCTGTTCAGAAATTTTATTACACATTTTTGGAGCTGGTGGGACTTGAACCCAGACCTCCTTGCTCAGAGGTAGGGTCACGATCACTGCACCACTAGATCTCATATTCTAGCCATCACACAGATGACACTTGAGGGTGCATTTCTGTGTCAATGTGATGACCAGGCATCTCTAGTGCAATCAGGCCCCTAGACAAAATGGTGAAAGCCTACTCAAATAGTACTACTTGCAGTGCCAGGGATCCAGGTTCAATTCCAGCCTTGGGCTACTGTCTCTGTGGAGTTTGCATGTTCTGATGGGGAAATCCTTCCACAGGCCTGACATGTGTAGGTTAGGTGGATTAGCCATGGGAAATGCAGCATTACAGGGATGGGACGGGATGGTCTTCAGAGGGTCAGTGTGAACTTGATGGGCCAAATGGCCTGCATTGATTCCAACGGTGTGTAACACAAACTTTTCCTGTAAGCTTACTCCATGACTGAAACATTTACCTACATCCATGCCTTTCCCTAACCCCCAAAAGAATAAAGCTTACCGAACACATAGAAATAGAAAGTGTCCTGTCCGGATGCATCACAGCGCAGTATGGCAATTGCTCCATCCAAGCCCATAATAAATTACAGAGAATCGTGAACACAGCCCAGCCTTCCATCCACTGACTCAATGTATACTTCCCACTGCCTCGGGAAAGCAACCGACATGATCAAAGACCCCTCCCCAACCTGGTTATACTCTCTTCCATCGGGAAGAAGATACAAAGGTTTGAAAACACATACCAACAGATCGAAGAACAGCTTCTTCCCAGCTGTTAGCAGACTTATGAACGGACCTCTCATGCACTAGAGTTGATCTTTCTCTGCACCTTCTCTGTCGCATTCTGTTCTATTACCCTGATTGACATGTGTAAGGTATGATTTGTCTGGATAGCATGCAAAACCCACACCTTTCACTGTATCTCAGTGATAACAATGAATCAAATCAAATTGCTTTTAAACAAGGCTGGCTCGATTTGTCGTTGAGACATTTATTGTGAGGTACCTTCTTAAACTGCTGCAGGCCATGTGCTATGGTAGACCCTTTAAGCGGGGAGGGAATTCCAGGGTTTTGACCCAGCAACAGTGAAGGAACGGTGATATATTTCCAAGTCAGGATGGTGAGTGTCTTCAAAGGGAACGTGGAAGTGGTATGCTCCCACGTATTTGCTTGTTCTTCTGGATGAAAGTGGTCGTGGATTTGGAAGGGGCTCAGGATCTTTGGTGAATTTCTGCAGTGCATCTTGTAGACAGTATACAATGCTGCTATTGAGCATCGGAGGTGGAGGGAGTGGATGCGATACCATTTAAGTGGGCTGCTTTGCCTTGGATGGTGTAGAGCTTCTTGAGTGTTGTTGGAGTTGCACTCACCCAGGCAAGTGAGGAGTATTCCATCACACTCCTGACTTGTGCCTTGTGGACAGGCTTTGAGAGTCAGGAGGTGGGTTACTTGTGGCAGTGTTCCTAGCCTCTGTGACTATGGAGTCACATGTCGGCCAGACCAGGTAAGGACAAGCAGATTTCTTTCCCTAAAGCGCACGAGTGAACCTGATTTATTTTTAAAACACCTTGACTCATGGTCACCATGATACAATATAGTTTTGTACTCCAATAAAAACAAGCACTGTGGAAATCTGAAACAAATACAAAAGGGAAGAAGAGTTGTTTTAGACTCAAAACGTTAACTCTTGATTCTTTGTCACCAGACTCTGCCAGATCTGCCGAGTTTCTCCAGCATGTTCTGTGTTGTTTCAATTCCAGGTTTATTGAGATTTGAACCTGTATTCCCCAGAGCATAAATCAAGGCCCCTGGACTGGTGGTTTTAACAGGATCATAACCAGACACATAGGGAAATATTGGGCAGATGAGCAAGGGAACTGAGGGGATTTCAGGGCTTAATATCACAGCCTAACTTTAACTCAAACTCTGCAACACTGTGATGAACTTAACTGACCCAACAGCAAATTCACAATGGACACAATGAAATTAAATCACGTGGTATTCTCTAAATTCAGTATTATTAATGTGTAAATCATTTAGATATTTCTTGGGCCATCTTATTTTAAATACTTTTGCGTTGATGTGTAATTAACACAGAGGCGTGCAAAGAATTGAACAGAAAGGTTGCAATTTTCATTGTAACAATTGTAGTATGTAACAATTACATTCAGAAGGATTTCTAACAATTGCAACAAGAATGAATTGTAACAATTGTAATCAGAGTGAGCTGTAATAATTACAGTCAGAGTGAGCTGTAATAATTACAGTCAGAGTGAGCTCTAACAATACATTCAGAGTGAGCTGTAACAGGTGAATTCAGAGTGAGCTGTAATAATTAGAGTCAGAGTGAGCTGTAACAGTTGTAATCAGAGTGAACTGTAACAATTACATTCAGTGTGAGCTGCAATAATTACTGTCAGAGTGAGTTGTAACAGTTGGATTCAGAGTGAGCTGGGTCAATTGCAGTAGGAGTGAGCTGGGACAATGTAGAAAACACGGGTCACACTGTCAGTTCCGCTAGGAGTAGGATCGGCGCCTGTGTTGCTCGCCTACTTTACACCGGGCGGAGCCTGTGCTTTCCTCCCCGGACACAGAGCCTCCGCTGCCCCGGCAGCAATGAGCCTGCAGGCGGTGAGGTACCGGCGGGGCAGCCTGCAGATCCTCAACCAGAGGTTGCTGCCGGAGCACAGTGTGTACGAGGAGATCCCCGGCGTGCAGGCTGCATGGAGGGCCATCAGGGAAATGCAGGTCCGGGGCTGAGCGGGGCCCTCACGCTCCCAATGCACTCGGGGCGGGGGATAGAGAGAGAGCATGTAGGAATGGAGATGTAGAAGGAGGGTGTGGGGGAGTGCAGTTGTGGAACTGGAGAGAAAGTCTGGGTCTAGAGAGAGATTGTAGGAGTAGCGAGGGTGAGAAAGTGTGTGGGAGAGAGCATGGGAATAGAGAGAGAGTGTGGTGATGTAGAGGGAGAGAGAGGGTGTGGGAATGGAGAGGTAGAGAGTGTCGGGTTAAGTAGGGTGGGGGGAGGAGGGAGTGCAACTGTGGGAGAGAGAGCGATTGTGGGAACGAAGCGGGGAGAGAGGGTGACTGTGGGATCTGAGGGGTGGGGGGGAGAGAGAGGGTGACTGTGGGATCTGAGGGGTGGGGGGGAGAGAGAGAGGGTGACTGTGGGATCTGAGGGGTGGGGGGGAGAGAGAGAGAGAGGGTGACTGTGGGATCTGAGGAGTGGGGGGGAGAGAGAGGGTGACTGTGGGATCTGAGGGGTGGGGGGG